>OX359291.1:70771957-70869457 GCA_947179395.2 Pulicaria dysenterica | reverse complement strand
ATAAGATTTATATTTATATGTGTAATGAGGTCATGAAATTTCATATATAACCTCAACCTTATATAATCTCATTGCTATATAGCTCGTGGAAGAAACCCGTTTACTAATTATATTACTATTACTAGATTAAATGGTTGTTTGATATACGAGTTAGTTTAAAAAAGTAATAAATATTAAACATTAAATAATTATTAAACCCGAAAAAAATGAGAATTTTAAAAAAATGTCAACAGATGGCGTCTATATCAAGAACAGTGATGAAAGCATCAACACAAGAGAAGGACAGACGTGATAGCAGACATGTGGTTTCACGATACGAAAAGACGTGATAGTGGATCTTGTATAATATATTAATTTTTATCGCTACAATTATATGCAATAAAGTTAAATATTAAATTATTATACTTAAAAGGAGTTTAATTAATGATTTGATTAAACTAAAAAAATGTTTAAATACAATATTCTGAAATATTATAATGAGTAAATATAATATTTATAAATGATAGTGAGTAAATACGAATTTTTAAAATTTAAGAAAGACATATAAAATCATCTATAATTATTTGATTAAATTGAAGAATTTTAATTTATAAATTAAAGTCAAAACCAAAATAACTTTTCAACTTAAATTATTAGTTGGGATTTAATTTCATCAAAACCGACCGTTAAAATTGTCTATGATTAATATTTTATTTATATTTAGAGATTTAGTATTATCAATATATGTTAAGTTAATATATATATATATATATATATATATATATATATATATAGGCAAAAGTTCAAACGAGAACTGTTTTTCGTACGAGAACTGCGAGAACCAATCTGAGCCGTCCAATCCTCCCTCCTTTAATGTCATTGCCCACCCATGAATTCCTCACATGCACCCTGCCACACGTGATCCCCTCCACGCTCTCCATCCATGAACTTCCTATATCTAAGGAACGGCTGAGATTGGTTCTCGCAGTTCTCGTACGAAAAACAGTTCTCGTTTGACCCTTCCATATATATATATATATATATATATATATATATATATATATATATATATATATATATTCTTGCATTTCATCTTGACATCCGAAAAACATGGTTTTTGTCAAGATATATATAGATGGATACCATTTTCCTAAGGCCATATTTCACTCCTTGTTTTGTGGATGACATCTTTTTCTCCTCATATATGCATGCTAATGGGAATCCAAAGTTTGTCATTATTTTCTATATTACATAAACATAAAATAAGATGGAATAGTATATACGAACAAATTATAAGTAGTTATATTATATAGTTCACATAGCGCACATCAAATTATTACATAGATTAGTCAGGCTATGATTGAGAAAAGGATTATGGTATTTTAATTAATTAGTAGGTTTAATTTATTAAATTATTTAAAAGAGATTAACTAAGAGTTTGTTACAATTTGGTTCATGTAGTTTGCATCTAATTTCACCTTTGATCCGCAATGTAATCCAAAAGCAATAGAATCTTCTTTCGTAATTTTTTCCTTTTGTATTCTCTCTAGCGATAAAATCTTTTGGCATTCGAAAATAACCATATAATGGGAATTGAACGTGGGGGTGTTTTTATATAGGAAACTGGACTGGCAGGTGGTAATGGCTAACAACTATACGGGGGTTGCAGTAGCAGGCTTGGTTTAGTCGTCTTTTTCAGGAACAAGTGGAGTTGTGTTGATGTATTTTTTGCTTTTTTTAAACAGCTCCTGAATTTACCCTAAATTTATCTACGATGGTACTCGAAGTATGACCTTAGGATATAAACACATCTAACCTATACTATCACGTACCACTAGGCTAAGTCATGGGTTGTTTTATTTTTTGTTGTGTTATATCTACCATTAGTACTATAGTCTAAATGTCTTTTGATCAAGTGTAAATGTTTATTTATTTAGTACCTTTAGTGATGAAGATCGAATGTGACCAACTACGTGAAAAGGAGTTCACACTTCACAGGTCAGGTTAAACTAAGTGTGGGTTTCAAATTAATTATAGTAAACATGCATGTAACACATTATAATATATAGTTGATTTGTCAAACAATTACAATAAGACACTATTTTCATACATATAATGAATTGAATACTTAACTTGCTAGCTAAAATATAACATGTCCTGAAATCTTTTTACACTATATTCTCTATTTTTAACGTATATTTTAGAACATACACAACCATAAAACATAGTCTGGCTAGGCTAGCTAGATAAAACATTATCTCAGCTTGACACGTCAAGCTAATTTAATTACGTTGTTTGACTTGTTTCCTTCTTTGCTCTATCTTCTGCATGTTTTCAAAACATTATAAATTACTATTTGATACACTATAGTTGTGTTGTTCCTGTGTTCTTTTGTGCTTATAACATATCCTAGTTGATTTCTAGGATCATTAGGTAGAATAGCTAAGGATCATGCATTACTAGACAGTGCTTGTTGATTAATAGTTAAGGGTTTCTTCATGAAGAAGAAAGAAATGGGGCATACACCAGCCTAGCTTTAAGGGTTCACTCGCATAAAAAGCAAAAGGGTAAAATGTGAGTAGTGTGATGCAAGAGTTGAAAAACCATTATAAAAGTACGAGGAGAAAATGAAAGGAAATCAATTATGTGTTAGCATGAGCAATTTTTAAAAATATCTTTGGATTCAGATGAAATATCCCTTATGGGATTGTTAAGTCCCATGAAGCTAAGATAAAAGTTGGTTAAGTTAAATTTCCGTATTAAAGTAAGAATATTGCTCATCCAACTTTAACTGGTTGAGAAATTGAAGTGTAAAAGATGAAGAGAGTTATTTATAACATAATTTTGGGTGGAGATAAAAGAAAAATGAAGACGGAGATGGATGCTAAAGAAGAAAGATTACGAATAGAGATAGAAAAATGAAACAAAGGTGTCAGATAGTTCATAGAACTTATTAACATTTAGAGATACTTAATAAATAATTACTTTTTGTGGTTGCTAAAACTATCTATACTTGATTATTTTTTGTGGTTATCAAAATATCATTGTTTTGAAATACTTGGTACTAGATTTTTTTTTTTGAAAGACAAATACCATATCATACCAAAACAAACAATTACAGAGTTTCATTGCTTTTGCAAGATGCAAAAACATTACATAGCAGCAGCTAAAAGCAAACATTGTACCAAATAAAGAAACATTCTTGTGATCTAACCCGCTAAACTACTACTATCCAACATCGAACTAACCACGATCCACATGACCCACGAACTAACCACGAACCACACGAACTAACCAGGATCTAAAACGGTAATAAGATCTAAACACGAACTAACCACGAACCCACGAACCACAAAACCACGAACTAACTACGAACCACACGAACTAACCACGGCAACGAGATCTGAAGCACGAACTAACTTCGAACCAACCACGATCTGAACCAACCACAAGATCTGAACTTGATCTGAACACTCGACCAAAGCAAACGAACTGTAATCTCGAACTGAACTTGAAAGGACAACGAACCACACGAACCAATAATAGCACATGAACCACGAACCACACGAACCAACGAACCACACTGAACTTGAAATAACAACTTGAAAGAAACAACGAACCACACTGAACTTGATCTGAATCAACCCTTCCGATCTAAAATCTCGAACTAAAAACTCGACCAAAAACCCAAACTTGTACACACTCCGATCTGTACTGGAAGGGGCAACGGCACACGAACCACGAACCACGTCGGAAAGCCAAAGATCATTCAGAGATCTTTTTTTTTTAAAGAAAACTTATACCATTACCATCGAAAAGGAACCTGCAGGTGCAAACTACTGAAACTTACAACCGAAGCAGAAACAGCAACATACGTACATATACAGATCGAAATTACATGCGAAAGAAAACACAAACAGACGCAGTAGAATATCAAATTAAATACCCTTCGGGTAAGTTAACCTATAGGACCAATCCATTTTCTTGTGACCCGATCTACTTGAAATCCAACGAAATCCCGAAGACTGCCATTCGAAGAACACTTCACTGTTGCTTTTCCTCCTTTGCCGAAAGACCCAATCATTTCTACGTTTCCAGGCCAAGTAAAGAGCAATCCATATGCTTGCTTGCCACCTGTAGTTACCGGTCTCAATCAAAGACATCACCGAAGGAATTGAAGAAACATCCTCTGACAACCACTTGAAGAATTCGATCCAGACCTGTTTCACCTTGCTGCAGCTCCATAAAGCATGGTCGATTGTCTCCAGTTCTTCCTCGCATAAAGGGCATAAAACTGAAGGAAGATCCACCTGAAAATCAATAAGATTTTTCCTAACCGGTATCCTTCCAAGTCTAACTCTCCATATAAATATGTTTACCTTCCTAGGCACTAGTTTGTTCCATCGAATTTCTATATTTGAAGACGCGTAGCTTAACAACACATTATCAATGATACCTCTAATGGTTTTTACCGAGAAAACAGCATCCCCCGCCATGTCCCATCTAATCTTATTTGGACTGTTTCTAACCGGAGATATATCTACTAACAATCTCTTTAGATCTTCCAATTTCCCCCCTTCCCTACCCCTCGTCTCTCTTCTCCAATCCCAACACCATTCCCATTCTCCACCCAACCACCGACCCCTATCCCGCACCACAACCTCTTTAAGATTATCTAGCCTAAACAGTCTAGGAAAACGGTCTTTAAGATTTTCCTCACCTAACCATTTATCATCCCAAAACTTAATCATAGAACCTTCCCCCAAACTAATACCAAAGGAATTAGCAAACCTAATACCTTTTTCCTCCAATATCTTACCTATCTTAATTATGTTCCCCCACACCGAACTTCTCCAGTTAAAGCCATGTACCCCAAACCCTACCTCCCCGTCATCCCCATATATACTTCTAATAACCCTACGCCAAAAAACCTCCTTTTCACTAAACCACCTCCACCACCATTTCCCGAGTAAACCCCAATTGGTAGCTTGAAGACTACCAATATTTAACCCCCCCCCCCCTTAGAGAACGAATTGAGAGTTTGATCCCATTTCACCCAATGAATAAAAGAACCCACCCCCTTCCCCCCCTTTTCCCCAATTTTTTTTTCTCGCACACTCAATAAAGGAAATCACACTCTTTGGGGCACGAAACAAAGAAAAGTAATACTGTGGTAAACTTCCGAGGATTGATTTTACCAATGTCATACGACCACCAATTGAAACCATACTTGCTCTTTTATGTGACAATTTCTAAATGATCTTCTCAACTAATCCATACCAATTCACCGCTCGATTCATGTCTGCTCCAACTGGGACCCCTAGGTACGTAAATGGCAAGATCCCATACTTACACCCAACTGCGCTAGCCCACTCTCTACCTTCCTGTTGCTCCACTCCCAAGCCGAACAACGTACTTTTTGCAAGATTAATTTTCAGCCCGTACAAACTTTGGAAGCACTTCAGAATTAGCATTATATTCTTAAAGTTTCTGAAGCTCCATTTACCGAAAATAATCACATCGTCTGCATATTGTAAATGCGAAATACCAACTTTATTCGTACGCCCTACGTGCACCTCCTCAAATTTACCATTTCGAATAGCTTCTAACATGAGAGTGTTGAAACCCTCGGCCACCAATAAGAAGAGAAACGGGGCTAAGGGGTCCCCTTGACGGAGCCCCTTTTCCATGCAAAAATCCCTAGTAGGAGATCCATTAACTAAAGTTGAAACTTTCGCCGATATCAAACATGCTTTTATCCATTTCCTCCATCGCTCTCCAAACCCCATTGACTCCATGATTTGTAGTAGAAAACCCCAATTTACATTGTCGTATGCTTTATCGAAGTCCAATTTGAAAATCAAAGATCTTAATTTTTGCTTCTTCAAGAAATTGACCGTCTCATTTGCTATCAACGTCTCGTCTAGAATATTTCTCCCACGGATAAAACTTGTTTGAGCTTCGCCTATCAGTTTAGGAATAACCTTCTTTATTCTCTCCGCAAGTATCTTGGCTATCACTTTGTAGTACACTCCTATCAAGCTGATAGGCCTAAAATCATTCAATCCAACTGGGTTAGAGACTTTCGGAATCAGCGTCAAGAATGAAGAATTACATCCACTACTAATCTTAGCGGTATGCCAAAACCAACGGAGGTTTTTGATCAAATCTTCTTTAATGATGTGCCACACTTTTTTTATAAATTTGAAATTAAAGCCATCCGGTCCCGGGGCTTTTGAGCTTCCACATGCTTTAATCGCCTCCCAAATCTCAACTACATAGAACTGATCTTCTAACTTATCTGTATCAACTCTCGATAGCTTTGGAATAAGATCACTCACAAGCCTTGGCCGATTATATTCATCTTCTTTAAACTTTCTTTCAAAGAATAATCTGACCTCTTCCTTAACTTTGGCAGGGTCTTCGATCCATTCTTCATTGACAACCAAACCAAGCAGTTTATTCTTGCTCTCTCTCTTTCGAATCAGTGCGTGAAAGTACTTGGTATTCTCGTCACCATCCGTTTCCCATCTTACTCTCGCTTTCTGTTTCATGCTATCTAAATAAATTTTGTTCTTTTCAATCCATGTCTTTCGAACATCATTCCATTGATTGACCTCCCTGCCCGTAAGAGGTCTATTTTTCGCCTCCTTTTCTAATCTTTCTGCTTCCATATTCCCAAATTTGTCCTTACACCACTTCTTAAGTTCTTCCTTCATGTTCTTCAATTTAGCAGCAAAGATCTTATCCGGGGTACCTGCAAAAACTTGTTTCTCCCAAGCAATCCTAACCACTTTTTCAAAATCCGCCTTTTCCATCCAATGATCAAAAAATTTAAAAGGTTTATGTCCGTAATCTGACTCTTTGTCCCTAAGAAGTAAGGGATAGTGATCTGAGTACTTCCTTTCTAAAGGCAAAATGCTTAAAATTTTGAAACACATACGAACATTTTCCGACACGAGAAAACGATCCAAACGACTAAATTTAAAACCGTCATCACTAACCCTAGTATACTTTCTCCCACACAACGGTACATCCCACCATTCCCCATTATTAATGAAATCGTTAAAAACCTTCGCATTTGACGCGTTGAAAACAGAATTTAATCTTTCATCTATATCCCTAACATCATTAAAATCTCCAAACATGACCCACTTTATTTCTTTCTTTGAGCAAATGGTGTTTAAACATTCCCACAATTCTGCTCTCTGTTTTGATTCCCTACTTCCATATACTTTAATACAACCAACCACACCTTCTATGCCTTCCCACTTACCCAAAACCCCGACAAAGTTCGCACCCTCGACCATTGAGGTTTTTGTGAACTTGTTTTTATCCCATACCAACAGTAAGCCCCCCGATTTCCCAACCGCATTTTTATACACGAAGTCAACATCGTCCCTTCCCCACAAATTCACTACAGTAAAAAAATCCATTTGGTCCATTTTGGTCTCTTGTATACCCAAAACTACTGGACAGTGTTTCCTACACAGCTCCTTAATCCAACTTTTCTTTTTACTTTTACCCAATCCTCTAATATTAACAGATATAATCATAATTAACATAAGAGTTACGAACCTGTACTAGCCAAAGGAAAGCTAACTCTCCTTTCGATCCTTCGAGTCTGCTCCATGGATTTTATCCCATACCAGTCCGATATTTTCCCTGAATATCTTCATTCTATCGCTACTATTAATACTCCCCATCTCATTGTTGATGCTATTTTGGCCAATCGATTGGTGTCGCATAGTACTTGAATTCGAATTCGATTGTGTCTTCCCTTTGCTGCTTCCTCTTTCTTTCCTCGCTAGGTGTTTCGTACGAGCCAAATGTTTAATAATCCTTATGCTTAACTTTCCACTTCTCACAAAATTTTGATCCGCCCCTTTTGCCCTACTCGAAGCTTTCTTTTGTTTATCACCTGCCGTTCCTCTGTCTTTTATCGTTTCAGAAATTTCACTTTCTTCTGTAGGCCTTATTGGTCTGTTAGCGAAATTTGTTTTCTGTTCATTAGATGGGCCCAGATTGCTATGGCCTCTACTAGGTCCAACCCCTTCTTGTCTCTCAATATGGGCTTCCACCGTATTATGTATATCCTGGACTTCACTGGGCTTATTTTGAGGCCCGCTACCTCCATTACCTGCGGGTCCCGCATCATTCTTTCCATCCGCCTTTCCGTTATCTTTTCTCGGAACTTGGTCCCCCGTGCAAGAGTTACTCTCAGCCGTCTTCGAACATTGCGCCCCCTGAGTGTCTGCCACCATTGTCTCTTGATCTTCTTTCTCCCCGTCGCCATTTTCCCCGGTGACCCTTCTCGGTTTTTCGGATCTGACTTCAAATGTATCTCTGACTTCATACAAAGAGCATGAATCATCTGATTCATTCTCACTTTATTCATCATCCTTATCCGTCTCTTCCGGCCCTTCTGACGGGAACGATAAATCGTCCTCTTCATCTCCAAGCCATCTATCATCTTCCATCCACACCTTCTCCGGCTCCCCATCTTCTTCCTCCACACTTATACGATAGAATATGCCTCCAACCTTAACCTCTTTTAAGTCGCCAATTCTAGATCTAATTGAGGTTTTGATTAACATTTTCCCCGCCAAAAAGCTCCTGCATGTCTGAACCGAGCAATCTACGTATTCGATCGATTCACCCCATGTCCTAACTATTTGCTTAAACACTGATTCACACCATACATGTATTGGTACTCCCCTGATTTTTACCCACGCTAACCTCTCCGTTGATTGAAAACCAGGAGACCACCTCCTCATTTCTTTTATCCAATAGTGGAGACCATGATTTTTGTTCATGAGGACACCTTCCATTATCTCATCCGATGGGAATTTGATCATGACATTGTGTCCCTCCAGCTGGTATACCTTACTGTCCTTCAAATGGTCTGTGCTACACGCTGTTACTACTACCGAGAATTTTTCCGACTTCTCTATCCTGCCCACCACACATGAACTCAAGAACTTCAAATTGTCTTATAACGGGACCCAGTTTGCAACCTCCTCTTTCTTCCTTTGTTCTAACACTTCATCCTTAGCGTACCCTTCTTGAACTTCTTTT
This sequence comes from Pulicaria dysenterica, assembly GCA_947179395.2. Lineage (NCBI taxonomy): Eukaryota > Viridiplantae > Streptophyta > Magnoliopsida > Asterales > Asteraceae > Pulicaria > Pulicaria dysenterica. The sequence goes on along the minus strand of OX359291.1, from coordinate 70,860,400 downwards.
AGAACTTGGCTATAGGTCTTGCTCTTAGTAACAAATGTGTTAAAGTTAGCTGTATGTTGACCACCTTCCGTCTTCCTCTGTGTTTTGTAAGATCTGTCTCCTCTGGTCGGTTTATCTTTTGCAACATAAAACCTAATGTTAGTGGTTCCTATTTTCATTGTGTTCAGATAGAGTTCCATCTTCCTGGGTTCGTACACATTCCTGAATCTAGCAAATCCAAACTTGCAACCATTTCTCAGTCTCTTCTTTGCCTTGTATATGTCCGCCAGATCCCCGTATCTTCTAAACATCCTCCATAGATGTTGAGCTTCCCACGTCTCCGGATAATTGTAGAACAAGAATGATGTAGTTGATGATCGCTTCCATTGGTTCCTCGTAGTAATCCCAGTATTCCTAACTAAGTTCGTGCGCCCCAAACTCTCTCTCTCCCTTTCTCTCATCACGAACCACGACCACAAACCACGAACCATGAACCCGAGATCTGAAAACGAACCATCTAGATCTGAAAAAACACGAACCAACCCACAAACCAGAGATCTGAACCACGAACCACGAACCAGAGATCTGAACCACGAACCACGATCTCGAACCACGAACCACGATCTCGAACCACATCTGTATCTTGACCACGATCTGAAAAGAAACCAAGCTTCGTCGCTTGAAGAAGGATCTGAAAACTCGGGCACTCGAACATTAACCAGGTCTTGAATCTTGAAATGAGACCCACGAACTGAACTAGATTTGAACTTCTCGACCACGAACTGAACCTTGAATCTCGACCACTAACTGAACCAAAGAATTACATAATGTTTTTGAGAAACTGTTTGTAGTTAAAAATACTTTGTATTTAACTTCCTTGTTTTATTTGAATCACCACTTCATCTTTAATCTTTGATGTATTTTAAAAGAAAAGAAGTTATAATATTATCATTATAGTTTTATAAATTTTCACCAATCATCCCCTTTTATTTTATGAAATGACTTATAAATGAGTTGTTTTCTTAAATGTACTTTTTAAATAATTTGATTTGTTAACACTTAAATATTATAAGAAAAACATTAGTTCAAATAATTTAGTAGGCAGATTTACATATTTTCGTGGTTATTTTGTATACACCTATAACTATTAGATTAAATCTAAATAAAATTAAATTTGATTATAAAGAAGTTTAATAAAAAAAATTTGGATAATGATGTTATTTATGAAATCATGATTTCTAATAGCAGAGTTGCCCGTTTTTAAAAGATTTTATATCCCTGTTTATGTTTTATAGTTGTTTATTATATATGTTAATATTCTTCAACACCACAAACATTTAAAATTTATTTTATATATCTCGTATGTTTATACATAAGATTTTTAGCTAGTTATTGTAATTTGATTATTAAAACCTTTGTTGTATTACGTAATACCTATTGAGCTAGTTGTTGTAATTTGATTATTAAAACCGATTTAATACATACAAAAGTTTCAAATATGTTTTGGTAAACACAATTACCAAAGAAATAACCAATGGAGTACGTATGTGTGTTGATGTAGACATATCTTCTAATAATTGAGATCGTACTATTTATATTATCCGAAACAGATTTTAATCATTTAAACATATTCAACGTACCCTAGCTATATCGATTAGATGGTTTTAGGGGAAAAATCAGTGGCATAATTGACACATCATGAAGTGACCAATCATGAATAGAAGAGTCTTCAACTAACAAACCCCTCTTTGGTCTAATCCTATCTAGACAAACTTCCATGAATCAAGGCTAGTTAACGCCATGACAATGAGCCACCTCAATGCCTAGCTATGCTTTTTCTATATCCCTAGGAGACACATTGCCTTTTAATATAATTATCAAGATTCCCTTTAAAATACAACCCACTACAAGTTATAGATATAAAAAAAAAGATTATAAACAGTTTGCCATAGATCTTATTTTAAAGAGCAATACTAGGAATATGCACAAGCAAAGTTTCTTAAAAGTTTGCTAAGGTGTCTTAATCGCCTCGTGAAAACGTAAGGTTTGATTATGCCGTGACGAAAATACGAAGGTATAACATTTGGTGCATGTACTCAAAGGTGGGATATGCGTGTCTTTTTCTGTTATAACCTACTTTGTTTTAATGTTTATTTTTGAAAGATAACGCTTTATGTAATCGTGGTATATATGAATCATGATATTAATATATTATTATGTGTTTTTAAATGTATAACAGTGTGTGTATATATATATAGAGGAGGGTTCCATTGAGAACCGATTTTATTGCGAGAACCGCGAGAACCAATCTTAGCCGTTAATTTGATAAGTGAAATTCATGGATGGAGAGCGTGGGGGATCAAGTGTGGCAGGGTGTATGTGAGGAATTCATGGGTGGGCAATGACATTGAAAGAGGGGAAATTGGACGGCTCAGATTGGTTCTCGCGGTTCTCGCATTAAAAATGGTTCTCAATGGAACTTCTTCCTATATATATATATATATATATATATATATATATATATGAGTTTATTTGATAACCGTTTTTAGTACGAATACAATGAGAACTAATCTCAGCCGTTTCTTAGATATGGAAAGTTCATGGATGGAGAGCTGGGGGGATAGAGTGCGGCATGGTACATGTAAAGAATTCATGGGTGAACAATGACATTGAAGGAGGGTAATTAGACGGCTCAGATTGGTTCTTGCAGTTTTTGTACTAAAAATGATTCTCAAATGAATTTCTTCCTATATATATATAGGGGTATTTTAGTAATTTATATATTTACCCAGCCGTGAATTGCGTTCAAATAAGCCGTCATTAATTTTCTAGACTTAATTTTTCCAAAATAACCCTCATTAATGTGTCGTCAATGAGTCATTAATGAAGTATTAATGAAGTATTAATGAGCTGCCAAATCTTTTTAGCTATTGATTAATATTAATGAATAGCTAATTTTTAGCCATTGATTAATATTAAACAATAGCTAAAATTGGTTCTCGCAGTTCTCGTACGAAAAAAATTCACATTTTTTATGTTTTTTTAGAATTTATTTTCAAAATTAATAAAATAGTTGATACAAATATAGAAGAAATTAAAAACTGGACATGTTGATGAAAACTTTTTCATGACATTGAATCGCATGAATAATATATCATTACATTCTTAAAAACTACATGTTACAAAATAAAAACTCTTTACCGCCGTAGCATTACGCGATTAGAATGGTAGTTGTCTATAATTGGTGAATCACTCTCTCTTGTCAGTTACTAGAAGACATATGATAGTAATATAAAATTATAATCATAGCTTTTGGGGCTATGAACAAGAGTAAATATATACGGAATTAATTTATTAAAAATGATAAATGTAATTTATGTATGACAATTTAAAAATAAAGTAAAAGATAATTGAAGTGGATGTTTTTACAAAATTAGAAAGTTGATTATAAAAATGACTTATGATTACTATATTTAAAAATTAATATTTTATTTTTACTTTTATCCTTCTAAAAAACATATTGTACTTAAATCATAAATTCTAATAGAATTACGTATAAATATTTCATTTATGATGAAGAACAAATATCAATTTCCATCACGTGAATTAATTTAGTCTTTTTAACATAGAATTATGAATTAGTAAGGGAAAAGAATGGAGGTTAGATCCTATGTAAAATGATCGATGGATAGTCTGTTGCTGGTTGGCCTCCTCCTTGAAGGTTACCTGCATTGTAATCTCTTGTTCTCATATGAATGAAATGTTTGGTCTTTAAAAAAAGTAATGTAGTCTTACTCCTAATATCTTTTTTTTTGTATGGAAGAAATTAATTTCTATGCGTAACACACTTGAAACTAGAATATAAGTTAGTAAAAGCGGATTAATTTATCTCATCTGTCAAAAAGATAACCTCCCATTGGTTTTATGATAAAAAAAATTTTTGTCATTTATTCGACTTTCTTGCTATTCTCCTATGCTCTCTTGGCTGCTAACTTCTTCTAGGCATTGTTCGATCTCTGTTTTTGGATCTCTCACTTTCTTCCCATGATAATTGCATCTTTTGTGTTTGTTGCTACTTGAGCAAGTATAGCATGTTCGCATACCTGCAAGATTTAGAGTTCAAAATGGAAAATTGAAAACATGTTAGAATGAATTCATGATTACTAGCACTGTACCCGCGCAATGCTGCGGAGACGAATAGTTTGTACCCGATAACATATCATTTTTTATATAATATAGAAGCATGATAAAATAATTTTTACCCGGTAATATATCATTTCATTTTTTTTTTCATAAACTAATTTTTTTTTCATTTCATTTTTGTTCATTTTTTTATTGGTGAGTGGGTAAAGTAGAAAAGAGAGAGATGGAGGTTATTTGAGGGGTATATTAGTAATTTTCTTTTACTTAATTTTAAGAGAAGAGAGAGTATTAAATATATTATATATGAGTAAGATAAGATATGATAGGTGTGATTGGGAAAATGTGTAGTTATAAAATAATATTTATTAGTGAGTATGTAAAGTAGGAGAGAGAATTAAATGGATTATAAGGTAGTACATTGTGCATAAATATTAGTACTACTTAAAATTAAGTATGCTTAATAATTTGAGGAGAGAGAAACTTAAATGCATTATATAGAAGTAAAATACTGCCTCTGTGTGCAGATGAAGCAGCTTGGTACCATGATTTGATCAAGAAGTTTGCTAACCATAAAATCTAAGTACAACTCCCAGAATCTTACTATTACCTTTCAAAAAAAATAAAAAATTAATCAAGAAATCAATTTGATCGAGAAATCAAGATCATTTCCTATGCTATTGGTGAAATCAATTTGGTCAAGGTTTTTTTGTGATGGTTATTGAACAGGATTTGTGGGTGAGGGTGAATGATGAGTGATTGTTTAGAAAAAGCTGAGGATATTATTATTTGTCAATAAGTTAAGGTGATGGTGGCGATGGATGAAGCAGAGGCGATGATGACGTTGGTTGCCGCGGTAGAAATGTCGGACGAGTTGGGAGTTATGACGGAGAGAGTGGGTCGGTAGAGGATAATAATTGATTAATTTTATATAATGTTTATATTTATCTTTTAAGAAAAATCTTATTCGGATAATATAATGAAAAATACTAAAAGACAAACTAACTTCTCATATAAAATATAGTTTATATAAAAAAACTAACCCAATGACATGGTTTGCTATAGATCTATCATTTCATTTTAGAAAAAAAAATTATGCATACTACATTAATTCACTCTTGTTTTAAATCTTATCTTATCAACCAAATATTTCGTAAATTGATATCCAAGTATTAATTCGATAAGCCCAATGCATTCTTAGGTCATGAAATAACGACCACAAGTAGGATCATTTGTTTAAAAAAGAAAAGAAACTAGTAGTTTTGTGGCTGAAAGATTTAATCAATAAAAGATGTTAACAAGTTGTTTGTATCATTTTGTTTGTTTATTACGATACAAGTTTATTAATTAGAAAAAATAATTAAAAAATGTATCCTCAAGGTAATTGGGATTTCAAGAATGCTATATTCTTAGTTATTGAGTAAAGTTCAATACATATATAGCCTTATATATAGAACCTACATGATGACTTCTAGCTTTTAGATTTAAATGATCAATGGTTAAAATTACGATCCTATACGCATTTTACCTAAATCGAATATACAATTTTTGATCAAATGTATAGTTGACGTAAATCGAATATGCAAAATATCAACTATTGATCACACAACTAATAGTTGGTTAAATATTGATCTTTGTTCTAAGTTACTTGTGTAAGCTGGTTTAATTATATTTTTGATGTTGTTTTATTCATAAATGTAATCATTATATGTGTGTGTGGAGGGGGGGGGGGGGGGATGTGGTCCTGATGGCGAGTGTGATGTTAATAGTAGTCGGTGGTGGTAGCGACCGATAGTGGTCGGTGTGATGGCAGTGTTGTTTGTTGCGAAGATCAATGAAGATTCGTGATGATTGGTGGTGGATCTACAAAATTGTATTAGGGTATGCAATTTCTAATAAAATTGTATATTAATAAAGTATTCAAGTTAATCTAAATAAATTTTGAATTTTCACATCAAATTTTCGATTGGTTTGTGTTTTTAGTTTGGTTTTTAGATCCAATAGACATTTAAGACAAATACACAAAAAGCATGTTTGCTTAACATATTAAAAGAACTCAAAATAGAGAACGTTGATTGTTGAGACTTGAGATTACTAGAAACATAACAAGAATATTAAAATTTTATCTTTTTTCTCTCTGATTTTGCGTTCAAGAGTTAGACAACAAACATGTTTTTTTTTCCTTCTCTATTTTCCTCTACTTGACTTTTTGAACATTCTGTTTTATGTTTATACTATTGAGTTTGGAACTTAAAGTTCACTTTAGTTAAATATATTGGAGTAGTTTCAAACATAACTCCTCCTTAACTTGTTTTGGCTTGCGTGGATTGGTTTTTTAGAGTTTTAGATTGCTTAGGGTATGCACTATGTTTTAAGAGCGTATGCATTTTTACTTATTTGCTTATACAAAAATAGAGGTTTATAGTTTTCGAACACGAAATACATTTTTCTATAGAGTATGCACTTGCATACCTACTATACATGTACCTCCGCTCATGATGGTCACATGTTGTGGTCAAGGATGGTAGCAATTGTGGTGGGTGATGGTGGTAATAGTGGCAGATGACGACCAACTATGATGTGGTTGTTTTTGTCGGTGGTTACGGTGGTGGTGAGGCAGCATCAGTTGGTGGTGGCGAGAAAGGTGGTAGGGACGGTTCGTGATAGTAATGATGGTTGATTATGGATATACACACTTGACTATTACCCTAGATCTAGGAGAGGATGGTTCATCATAAAACTTCGGTATCTAAAGTAATACTCTCTCCGTCCCATTTTTATTGTCCACTTTTGACTTTTTAAAGTATTTTTAACATTGACCTTAAATATTTTCGTTTGTGTTAATATAATATTTGATACAAGATATATGAAGCCATTGTGTTTTAAATGTATTTTTATTGGTATAATTTTCATCAAGTATTACATAACACAAATAAAAATATTTAAGGTCAAAGTTTAGCAAATAAAGACTTTATAAAGTCAAAATTAAACAATAATTTTGAGACGGAGGGAGTAATTAATTAGATTCAAACAAGCCAAACACACATGAATTATTAATAAATATAAATTTATCAAATTCTTTAAGAGTTACTAAATTGAAACTTAAATGGTTTAAAAGTAAAATAAAATAAAAGGAAATGTTATGTGATAATAGGGAAATACATTATAAGCTTAAATTCATCGCTAGTGCACACTCAATAATATCTCAAATAAAGGAGAAAGTGTAAATACTTCTCTTTTTGAAGGGCAAGGAGAAGGTTTGATACCAAACAACTAAAATATCTTTATTTAAAATATGTCTGGATATGCAACACTTATATTACGTGCTTCTAATAATATAACATCGTGAAATATGCTACGGAAAAAAAATCATATATAAATTCAGTTCAAATAATAACATGTATAATAGATGTTTAAAATGCAGTAGTAGTAGAAATCAAACAAAGTTATAATCTAAGTTAAAATAATAACAAATATAACAAATGTATAAAATACAATAGTACTAGAAACAATCAAACAAATATTAGATTTTGTTATTATAATACATTAATCAGATTATGCTAAAATAATAACTTATCTTATCATCACATCATGATTATTACTATAATCATCATTATTTTCTTTTCTAATTGTATTATTATTATTAGATTAAATGTCCGTGTGACGTACGGGTTGTTTTAAAAATGATTAACATTCAACATTAATAAAAAACCTTAAATAATTATAAAACATGAAATAAGTGAGACTTTAAAAAAATTATGGCAAACGATGTCAACACTCAGACCAATGGTGAAAACGTCGACATGAGCGGGGTAGAAACATGTGATAAGAAGAGAAGTAATTAATTGTATTTCTTGAACAAGTTATTAATCATTATTGTAACAATAGAAACAATAAGATTAAGTATTTATTAAGGGTAATATGCACGAAAATACAACAAACTTTGCCAACTTTATTTTGTACTTGTAAATACAAGTTTTATTTTTGGGCCATTGTATACAATTAGTAAATTGATTACCAGGTTACTAGTTATTTCTTTTTATTTTGAATTTTTTTAATTGGGATATTTATATGTTCTTATGTTCTTGGTGTTCTTCAAGTTCTCTAAACGAACCAATAGATTAACTCAAATTTGGATAGCAGATCGTGAAACCCTACAAATTTGGGAACCACAAAAAATCAAAACCGAACAAAATATATCATGTAAATCGAACAAAACTGATTGAAGCAAATATAGAAATCTAACAAAAACGAAACTAATCGAGATGGAATATGCAGATATGTAAATCAAACAAAATCAGAAATCATTTGAAGAAATGGTTGAATCAAACCCATGAAATCATACCAAAATCAGAACCCTAATTGTATGAATCAAACATGGGATCTAGAAATTTCAATTGTGAACCCATAAACTAACATCCGCTGACCTTTCTTTATGAACCCTAATTGCATCGCTCCAAGTTTTGTAAACCCTAATTGCATCTCATTTGCTCCAATTTTTATGAACCTTAATTGCATCTCTCCAGGCTTCAAGAACATGTGTTTGTACAATCGATTAAAGTTGATGAAGCTTGAAGGTGAGCCACACCCACTTTACCATTTACAGTTGATGAAGATTGAAGGTGAGCCACTCACTTCACCTACTTCTCCAATTTTGAAAGCTTGAAAGTGAGCAACCCAATACAATCGATTACAATTAAAGGAAGATATTCATATTTTTTAATCAACATATTTACAAAATAGAAATAAATAAAAAAGGAGGTAAAACCTGTTGTTGACCTTTATCACATATGAATTATATACAATTGGTTTATTGTAAAAGCTAGTTGTATTTTTAGGTATAAAATAAAGTTGGTTGTATACAATGACAATTTTAGCATATTTTGCTGTATTTTCACGTACTTTGCCCATTTATTAGTTATAACTAAAAGAATTTAAACTGATTATAATTTTTTTAAATTATAAAGCTAGAAATTTGTTTAAATATGATGTTTTAAAATGTTATAAAGGGTACCGGACATTTATAAATTAAAATAGACAAATACGACATTTTGAAGTTTAAAAATGGCATATATGAAGTTATATCTAATTTTGATTCAAATTAAAGAAACTTTGACTCTTCAAAGTCAATGTCAAAATCAAATTAAAGTTTCAATTTAAAATGGACGGTTGAGATTTAATTTTACGAAAACGAACGGACATAACTTTTTAATAGAGATGATCTAGATTAGTCTTATAATTATGTTTAGAAATTGTTACTGGTACTATTAATTATAATTACTATAATAATATTGATATTAATAAGTATTATTATTTATTACAATTACTATATTGTTTTGTAATTATCATTATTATCCACTAACATTATAAGATCATCATTATTTGTTAGTTAATTATGATTATGAAAATTATTATTTGTTTTATTGTTATATTTATTATTTTTATATTTTATAATTATATTTGTTATTATTCTTTTTTAAAGATTTTAATTATTGTTCTTATTATTCGGTAATAACTAAATTTGTTAGTATAACTATCATTATTGTTGTTGCTTTTTATTATACTTGTTTATTACTATTACTAATATTATATTAATATGTATTATTATTTATGACAAGCCGTATAAAAATGCAATGAACTTTTTCTTAGGTATCCTTATATATATCTAAATTTAAAATTTTTAAAAATAATATAATTAACTCTTTAATTATCATCTAATTTTATGAAAACAACTTTTTTATGTGTCTATTGTTTAGTTATCATTATATACAATGAACTTTGTCATAACTTTCATAGTATACAACAAGTTGTATACAATGTGAGGATTATGATAGTTTGTTGTATTAGTTTTAAGGGAAAATTACCATTTTTGCCAACATACTATTCACCTTTTTCCAATTTTACCAACATTCTTTTTATTTTATCAATTACACCATTACACTTTCATTATTTTTTCAATTTTACCAACATTCTTTTTATTTTATCAATTACACCATTACACTTTCAATATTTTTCCAATAAACACAAGGTTTACCTACTAAGGCTGACAATTTGGGTCGGGTTCGTGTTATTGGGTTCGTGTTGTTCGAGTTCGGATCAGTTTCTTGTCGACCCAATTTCGACCTATTTATTTTCGTGTCAGGTTCGGGTCGTGTCACTTTTTTCGTGTCGGGTTCGGGTCGTGTTTCGTGTCAGCCCATTTCGGTCAAAAGTATTTGACTAGTATTTTTTTGATTTTCGATTATGGTTTTCGAATACGGGTTTCGGGTACGGTTATCAATTACGGTTTTCGATTATGGGTTTCAAATACGGTTTTGGATTAAACATAATATAAACCATAAATGAAAATAAATTCTTAAAATTATATGAAAATGGAGAAAAAAAACTTTGCAGTTATATTAAAAAAAAACAAACTATGCAATTTAGAATTACGGAAATCACGTACTAAAGTAAATTTGCAAAGGTTTATAGTTAAGGCTCTTATTTACAATATATAAATTTCTTATATTAACTTTAAAAAAAACAAACTATGCAATTTAGAATTACGGAAATCACGTACTAAAGTAAATTTGCAAAGGTTTATAGTTAAGGCTCTTATTTACGATATATAAATTTCTTATATTAACTTTTGTAGCTTGATGTTTATCTAATTGTTAACTAGTCAAATACTTTTTACCGAAATCGGTTGACACAAAACACGACCCAAACCCGACACGAAAAAGTGACACGACCCGAACCTGACACGAAAATAAATAGCTCGAAATTGGGTCGACACGAACCCAATAACACGAACCCGACCCAGGTTGCCAGCCTTACCGCTTAGTAGGTAAACCTTGTGTTTATTGGAAAAATATTGAAAGTGTAATGGTGTAATTGATAAATAAAAAGAATGTTGGTAAAATTAGAAAAATATTGAAAGTGTAATGGTGTAATTGATAAAATAAAAAGAATGTTGGTAAAATTGAAAAAAAATGAATAGTATGTTGGCAAAAATGGTAATTTTCCCTAGTTTTAATAAATAAAGTTGATTATATATAATAGTAACTATGACAAAGTTAATTATGTTTTAATGCAATTTACCCATTTACTACATTATAATTGTATTTTGTTACAATTGTTTTATATTATTATTATTATTATTATTATTATTATTATTATTATTATTATTATTATTATTATTATTGTTGTTGTTATTTGGAAAGATAGAGAACATGTGAAAATTAAAGAAAAGTTGGTTTTTTGATCCAAGGAAAGTTTATTTAAGTGAACAAGTATTCTAGTTTTTCATTATCTTACCGATCTTTTATTTATATTTTTAGAGTTATCTGTAAGTGATGTTTGTTTTTACAAGAATATATATGTTTCCTCTGATGTTTGAAGGTGCGCAAAACTCAAAGGATTTAATTGATTGTTATATGATCTATGGAAAGAGGTTTTTATATTTGCTTTCCTCTTTTCATAATATGGGTGAGATAACCTATTTTTTGAAATAGCCGTTCCTCACCTTCTCCGTTTTTCTTCTAAGTTCACTTTTTTTCTTTAAGAATCCATAACCATGAGCATCTTTGCCTATCCATGGCCATCCTAAACTATTTTTCTTGTTCAATACCTTCGCAGACCATCGTCATCTTCTTCTGGTTCGAGTTTGGTATGACGATCATCTGGTTTGCTGGCCATGGTTTGATTGCCTCTTCATTGTAGACCATCTTCATCTTCTATAGGTTTAACTACCATCACACAGAACTACCACCATAGCTATCTTCGATTTCATCTTCTATTTTTCATTTTCCTTTTTCTAATTTGTCAACTAGTTTGCGATTGGAATGCCAATCATCAACATTGATAAACTAGAAAGGAGTTGTCTTTATAAATCTTTTAAATAATTTACCCATTTGAAAAGATTATATTTTCCTTTTTATAAAATCACCTCTTATATATATATATATATATATAGGGGAAGGTTCATGCGAGAACCGTTGTTAGTGCAAGAACCACGAGAATCAATCTGAGTCGTTCCTTGGATATGGGAAGTATCATGGATGGAGAGCGTGGAGGGATAGGGTGTGACAGGGTGCATGTGAGGAATTCATGGGTGGGCAATGACATTGAAGGAGGGAGAATTGGACGGCTTAGATTGGTTCTCACGGTTCTCGCGCTAACAACGGTTCTCGCATGAACTTTTGTCTCTCTCTCTCTCTCTCTCTCTCTCTCTCTCTATATATATATATATATATATATATATATATATATATATATATATATATATATATATATATATATAGGAAAAAGTTCATGCAAGAACCGCGAGAACCAATCTGAGCCGTCCAATTCCCCCTCCTTCAATGTCATTGCCCACTCATGAATTCCTCACATGCACCCTGCCACACTCTATCCCTCCACGCTCTCCATTCGTTTAACTTCCCATATCCAAGGAACGCTAAGATTGGTTCTCGCACTAACAACGGTTCTCGCATGAACCCTCCCCTATATATATATATATATATATATATATATATATATATATATATATATATATATATATATATATTGAGCACCACCAAAGAAATAATCTATAATAAATGGCAGGAATATAACTATGAGTTAACAAAGAGTTTAAGGGTTTAGAGAGATGTTACCAAGATTTATAGTGGTTTGATTGAACTGCATATTACATCCACTTATTGGCCTCCGTCAAGAATTCCACCAGCACAATGTGCAAAAGTCTTTTTAGACCGGAAGATACCACCAATTACAAATTACAATCACGTTTGATACGAGGACGTGATCACCTCATGTTGTTCTAATCCAAGAACACCAAACACGGGCTCTTCACCAACCAGAATGCCTCCGAAGAGGACTTCTTGCCTCCACCGAGATCTTCAAACAAGTGTCTTTTGCAAGGACTTTTACAAAGTGTTCTTCACCAAGAACACAAACCTAAGAACAATGTGAGTAATAATCAAACCTACATGAACAAAAAGTTCTACAACTAGAACTATCACTCAATAAATGAAATATCACCAACACCTACAAAGGTGTCTACAAATGATTATACTCTTACCAATTAAGAGGCGAATGAATGTATATAATATGATACTAGATTAGGTGTTCTATGATACATCAGTTGATTTAAATAATTGATAAACATTATTAAAAAGATATTGAATAATTATAAAAAATGACGATAGACGTCGTCAACAACCATACCACCGGTGAAAAACGTAGAGGCGAGGAGAGGGCAAACGTAAACGCAGAAAAGACGAATCATGGTATAAATAAATGTGGTTGTATTTTCTTATACAAGTTATCGATTATTATTATTATAATAGTTAGATGTAATAATGTCAAGTTTTTATTAGCTATAATTAAAAAAAATTTAAATCGTTATAAAATATTTTTAAATGAACAAAAATAAAAACTTGGTTAAATATGAGATTTTGAAATGTTATAAGGGTTAATATGATATTTATAAATGAAGGTGATTAAATATGATATTTTAAGGCTTAAGAAAGAGATATATGAAATTCTCTATAATAAATATTTAAAATATTTTAAAATTCAAATATGATTTTGTAAATTATGGTGGATAAAAGTATTTAAAATGTACATATATGAAATTGTTAGTAATAAATATGATAGTTTGAATTTTGAAATGTTAAAGATGGTAATATGATATTTGTAAATTTAGATAGACAAATACGATATTTTAGTGTTTTAAAAGGACTTATATGAAACACAAACTAATAAATATGATAGTTTCAGATGTTATAAGGACCAAATATGATATTTATAAATTAGGGTAAACAAATACAAAATTAAGGACATATTTGAATATTTTTTTTACATTAAAGTCCACATTTAATCCAATTTTTATCAAGAAAATAAAATTTTTGATAATTAAAATTTTTATTTAAACCAAAAATGGCGGGCCAGGTGGGTGATGAGATCCTATGACCACCATTAAGTAGGAATTGCGGTCTAATTAACAAAGTTTTTTTAATAATTCAGTAGTGATAACTTTGGCCGGAACAGTAGTTGTAATTAATTTTTTCAAGTCCGTACTAAATCTAAGAATTACTCACACACCAGGTTATCTTATTAGACAACAAAAAAACTAAATTAACTAAAGGGTCATTTGAAAAAGAGAGGTGATATATCCTCTTTTTTTTATCTTTTTACTTATCTTCATACTCACGAAATCAATACAAATATTAAATCAATAAATGGAGTTAAGAAAGAGAATTAGTGGAGTCCGCCTGTCGTGATGATTAAGAAAATGAAGTAAGAAGATATGTCATTTTTGTTTTAAAAAAGTAGTGTTAATGTTATCTTGATAATTAACGTTTAATACATGTATATTTACGGAGTATTATGTAATAATTATATAGGAAGCCAACTCAGTTAATTGTAGGCGTACGATAAGATTCTGCATTATTATTATTATTATTATAAATTAATAGTAGTTTAGTGGATCGATAAAGATGTTTCTAAATGGAGTACTAAAGATGGAATGTTAATTTTGTCATTTACCACTATCCGGAGCGACAACGCTTTATATTAATATTAATTAATAAGCGTGTTATGACAAAAACCACTATCTTTCTTTATTACTCCTCTAATTAAATCATTTTTATTAAATCTTTTATTTATTATTAAAACACTAATAAAAATATTAGTCTTTTACCGAAGGAACCGCGTTAAATATAACCATGAAATAGAAATAAATAATAAACATTAGCTGTCATGCGATAATCATGTGCAAAAACAATAATAATAATTATTATTATTAGCTGTACATGCGATAATCATGCGTTTAAAAATCTGCGGAAGTACGACGGATTATATTGGTTTAGTTAATCAAACATGATTACGTTTAGGCCCGTTTGCTTCGTAGAAATTGAATGAAATTATCTAAAATTGGAATTAAAAATTCCTAAATCTTGCTCATGTTTGGTTCAAAGAATTACAGTAATTGAAATTTCTAAATCCTTCCAATTCCCAGATTTAAGGATTTGACAATTCTTTCACTAAACCAATAAAATTATAACGATTCCCTCGAAATTCTCTTACGCAAAAATGGTCCCATCGACTTCCACCTATCCCCTTCTGCCATCGACTTCTGGCCTCCACGTCGACCTTCGCCCTCCGCTGTCGACCTTCGCTCTCCACCGTCCGGCATTCGAGGATCGAGACTATAGCCGCCTTTCACGGTCCCAACTTCGAGCAACCAGAAACGAAACCTTTGAGGTATGTTATACCAAACAAAACTTGAAATTTGGAATTTCATTCGATTCCGCGAACCAAACACATGTAGGAACCAATTTTATTGGAATCCTTCCAATTCCAATTCCAATTCCTTAACGAATTCCAATTCCGATAAATTCCATTTCACGAACCAAACGGGGCCTTAAAGTACCGGTATAAGCAAAGGATATATATATATATATATATATATATATATATATATATATATATATATATATATATATATATATATATATATATATATATATATATATATATATATATATATATATATATATCTTACTCCTTTATAATGCATTTATCCTTAAAAACTCTTAATTTTTAAGTAAGTTGAAAATACTAAAATACCCCTATGAACTAATTAAAGTAACTATTTAGTGAAGTTAATGATAATTTAATATATTATTTTCATAACTAAACCTTCCAAAAAAAGAATATCTAAAAAATCAAATTAAGCAAATTAACATAATAATTAAAAGAATTAATAATTATAGTTTTCATAGTATATATTCTATTATATAATAATATTTTAACTTAATTAATAAAAATTACGTATAGTCATATAACCTAAATTTATAAAATTTCTAGATTTTTTATGGGTATTAAAATGGTATATAGTTATAATGCTAACACACTTGTTAGATTTTATCATCCATATGAAATTTTATTGACCAATTATTATTTAAAAAATAAACATACTACCTCTATTATAAAAACAGACAAGTTATCGAAAAAATAGTCGCCGCCGCTGCATTGCGCGGGTATGATGCTAGTATATATATATACACACACACTTTATTTAAGTACGATTAGTAAAGTTATAATTTACGTATTACGATAACATCAAATATTTTCATTTGTAACATATTATTTTTCTTTGTTATTTTTCTATTTCATTTATTTCTTTCTTTCTCTATAACTCTTCTATTAATATTTAAAATAACTTTTGAAAAATAATATTTTAAGAAACAATATCTACTTATAAATAAGTTGATGGAATATATAATAATTTTGAGAACTGTGCTAATATTTATATAAATGTAAAACTATGTTGGTATAAGAGAGTGTATTGGTATGTTTGTGTGTTTTATGAAAGTATAAGGATATTTAAGAGTATATTGATAATTTTTATTACTTAAATTCTAAGAGTTTAAGTAAAGTAAAAGAGAAAATGTTATATATATTATAAATTAAATCTTTGTTTTTATTTATATGATTCATTTAGAAAAATCTGAAAAAAGTTTGTAAATTCTGGTTATATGTTATCAGGTTTATGAGTTATATTTTTATACATATTTTCTAATACTGAAACTAAAAGAATATTATTATGGCGATTATTTTAATTTAATTTTTAACTTTTATTTATATCTTATAGGTTATTTTTTAATTTGTATTGACTTGATATAATTAAATATTGTTTCTCTATAATGAAATATTTAGTTTAAAAATGTTATTTAAAAATCTAATTACTTCATTAAATGATTTTCTATTAGGTTGGGATAAATTATTAATTTCAAATTACTTAAAGTTAAGAGGTTAAGAATTTAAAGAGAATGAGCTAAATCTATCATATATTAGGGTAATTTTCTTTAAAAGATATTTAACTTTACATGTTTTGCTATTATCTGCGTTGAACATCAAAAGATTTTGTTGTGTGTATTAAACTTTTTATTTATTGCTCTGTAATATACTTTAGTTACACCGAAAATAGAAAAATGCATAAGTTTAGTATATAAAGTATGAATTTTAATACACATAATAACGGCATATTTAAATCCCGACACACATAATATAAACTTTTAAAGTTTAATATACACAATAGTAAAATATATAAAGTTAGATACATTCCAAATTACTTTAAAGTATATATTAGTATATATTATAGAAGGAATAAGTGACCGGAAAGAATTAATAATGTTAAAAATTAATATGAGATAGTATTAATATATAGATAAATGGCGGATACGCCTCTACGAAACAATTATCAATTTATGCTAACAAGCTTAATATTCCGTATATAAACACAAGGATAATTAAAATCAATTTTAAATATTTCTCATATTAGGCAGTTTTAATATTTATTGTAATGGCTCGTTTGTGTATAGTCTGATAATTATTTTATTGTTTTGATTTGTTTGTTGTGTTAACAGGTCTTGTTTTCATGAGACAATCTAAAGGAGGACCATAGTATTTGGGAGATCTTAGTTGGGCGCTGGTGGCACTGGTATCCTATTGATCTATTGAGCATGCATTGATAGCTCAAACATTTTGATGTGGATAGTTTATCTCGGGGGTGGGGTTGGGTTGTTATAAGGGTGAGGATGGTAGGTTTAGAGGCTGTGGCTAAACCTTCTTGACTTGGATATATACGGTGGCATTGATACACTGCACATACCCACATTGTTTCCCTACATCTATTAGCCATGATCATAGGCTAGTTCGGGGCTTATCTCTTGTGCAGGAGGTTTGCACTTTGTTTGAAACCATGGTGTGATAAGGGGGCATTCCAATCCCTGCTTGATTTGTTAGGCCATCTTTCTTTAGCCTATTCAAATCCTTCTTTCAAAATCTAGAACTTGTGTCCTAGTTGGTGATTTGTTGGTTGGGGTGTTAGGACTGCGTGGATCACCCTGTACTGAATTTGATGCCTTTAGAAGCTTGAAAAAGTGACTGATGTTGGTTTCTTTGGGTGGGAGGCTTGGGCTAATGTTATAAGTGTGGTATTGGTAGGTCTAGAGCCTGTGGCATTTATTCTTGACTTGGTGTTATGTGGTGGCACTGAATTTTCGCACACACTCACTTTGCTTTCCTACATCTCTTAGCCATGGTCATAAGATAGCATTGGGGTCTTTCCTCTTTGTGCAAGAGGTTGCACCTAGTTTGTTACCACAGTGTGATAAGGGGGGCATATCAAACCCTATTTCGATTTGCTAGGCCATCTTTCTCTAGCTGATGCAAATTCGTCTTTCAAGCTCCAGAATTTATGGTTTTTGCGATATGTATGATGGGGTGCCGAGCTTATGTGGTTTCTATTTCTTGCATGTTATTAATCCCATGGTGGTCTTGGTGTAAACGTTTGGTTGATACAGCTATGGATTGAAAGATACTGACAGAACTTTTTGTAGTATGCAATACTTTGACGGGCAAATGGGGATTCATCGAAGGAAGCAATGGATTAGGTTTGTTCGCCATGATCTTATTATGGTTCACGGAAGAGATTTAGAGGAAAGAAGTACAAGTGCACGCTAAGTATTGATGGTTTTATGGATTTGATCAAATGTATTACTGTGTATTATGATGCTATGATGTGTGCTACAAATGATGTACCTTGACTCTAATTTGAAATATTGAATGAAATTGGTTTTGATGTTAAAAAAACTAATATTAATTGTAAACAATTTGTAATTGGTCTACGTGTTTAAATAAATAACCATGAAAAAATGTTTCCATTAAATGATTTGAATAAATCTTTTTGCTAAAATATTTTAATGTTAATAAACTAGATCACTTAAAAAATAAAACTCTTGAACAATATGTAATGTTTAAGGTTGTTAATATATATTATCTTAGATGCTTGTGTGATACATGGGTTGGGTCTAAAAAAATTATAAATGTTAAACATTAAAAAAATATATCAAGTAAAACTATAAAACACGAAAGAAATGAGAACTAAAAAATTGACGACAAACCTCATAAACACCAGACCAACAGTGGAAGCGTCGACACAAGATTGAGGCTAGACGTGCGGGTTGAAACATGGTATCATGATACGAAGAGACATGATTGTAGTTCTTCTACAAGCCATTGATCATTTTGTTACAATTAACACAAAAAGGTCACGTCTTAATTACTAAAAAGAAACTTAAATGATTATAAAAATATTTTAAATTGATAAATTAATAAATTGGTTATATCTAATATTTTTAAATGTCATAAAGAGAAAATATTATATTTTTAATTAAGGTTGACAAATATGATATTTAAATCAGGGTAGAAAAATATAATATTTTAATATTTATAAAGGGTATCTATGCAATTCTTCTAATAACTTTAACTTAATTTTAACTAAAAAAATCAAAATTAGAATTCTAATTTTAATTAAAAGAATAGTTAAAGATTGAGTATTTATACTTATTTATTAAATTAAGGGGGTCAAGATATCGATTTGTTAAACAAAAAGAAATATTTGTACAATAAATTTAATTTTAATAGTCTTTTATTATATTAAAAAATTAAAAAAATGATAGTTATTTACTAATGATACATTTGACTATCTATCTAATAATAGGAGATATGGATATCTATCCATATTTATCCATACATCATTACATCCCCTTAGATGTCCACTATTTAAAAACATCATGACTCGTTAAAACCTTACGAAGGAAATGTAAGGGTTTATCTTGATCAAAAACCATTTTTGAACATGCATAATGAAATTATTAAGACATGACTTCTTATTGAAAATCCAAAGATATAGAATTTTTGAACTGTAAGCTATAAACTATAAAAATCAGATTTAAAAAACTAATTTTTAATATAAATATATGACTAACCTTCATCAATTTTAATTAAAAAATTCTGACAATTCATTTAATTAAAACTAAAATCCTAACCATTCATTTAATCAAATTAAAAGTCTAATTTGACTTTAAATAGTCAAAAATTAAAAATTCAATTCTAATACGAACAAGATAGTTAGTAAATAAAATATTATTTAAAATTTTAAATTAACATAACGCATTTGTTTAGATAATATATTTACTTTAGTCCAAATTGTTTTAAAATCAAGTATCATATAATAAGGTTAAAAAACATATGTACTAATTTAATATAATAATATTATTTAGATTAACCTTGCATAATGTTTAAAACCAGTTTTCATACAAATCAATTTTTCAAACTTAGATTTGATTTTAAATTCGATTTAATTTTTGTTAAAATGTTTATCTAATTCAAACTTTTTATCTACTACATTAATTTAGGAATAAATATTCAAGTTCTTTATTATTATCTATCTATGGTTATATATATATAATACAAGGGAGATAATTTATACATAACATTTTTTTGTCACACACAACAATAGTGATTTTTTACCCCTAAAAACCCACTAACTATTTTTCTCAACTACATGTTCAGGGTTCTAGTGATCCAAACATACATTTTCTTGTTGTATATGACAAAAAAATGTTTTGTATAAATCATCTTCCATAAACCTTATAGTAATTTACTTTTACATTTTTTTAAAGTGTTATAATTTATTTTTCTATGTCAAGAGACTTAAATATAAGATTCTTTTAGTTTTCAAAAAAAAAAGTCTCATATTATGTTTTTCTTTTATCATTACAAAATATTTAAATAACCAAATATAATATAATATTTTTATGATTAACCATATATTTATACGATATTTAAACTAGTATTTATATAAAACAATAACTTATGAACGTGAAAAGCTATAAAAGGGATTCGCCATCTCTAGCTACACCACCTTAAACCGCTATGCTAGATTGTACCAGATTAATTTATATATATATATATATATATATATATATATATATATATATATATATATTACTCCTTTATAATGTATTTATACTTTCAAAACTCTTAATTTTTAAGTAAGTTGAAAAATACTAAAATACCCCTATGAATTAATTTGAATACAATTTGTCATTCTAGATTAGGAAACTATGCAAATCAAATTATTAAATGTACAAGAATTTACCATCTCATGGAATTTTATTTCTATTACGTGGTTATTGTTTACTTGTGTAGAAAACATTTCTAATTTAACAGGTTGTAGATATTGTTTATTAGAGGTAATGGTTGACATCTTATTAAAACTAATTCTATGGGTTTTGTTGGTTAGTGGTGAGGGGTAGTTTAATACATTCAATTTTCTTAAAAAAATACGAGTTTAAGTTGTAAATGATTTATAAATGAGTAGAGAAAATTGTAAATGTTTTATAAAAGAGTAAAGATGCATAAGTCATTTGACTTAAAACTTAAAAGAAATTAAACTAACTTTGAGAGAGCTAGCAACTCATGATGTGGAATTCCAACACGATAGGTTCCAAAGGGTCCCTGGTGCCGGAGAAATTCCATACCCAAACTCTAACTCCTCACAAGATCCTGTGGTTACCTCCAGAGCTGGTTTTGCAGTTTCCTCCTCGAATAATAGAAATTCTAAATAATCTAAGATTTCATCTACACAATTTTCAATATCTTCTCTTTCAAGAAGTGAAGGTCCCCACACGGGTTTTGGTTCTAAACCTAACGTGGATGCTGGTTCAACGAAGGTCGATGGTTCATCCTCTGTATGTTCTTCCGGCTCCTCAAACAGGTCAGCGAGGCCCTCCAGAATATCTCCATCAGATTGCACATCTTCTCTCGATTTCACCTCCGCATCGGGCTCAAAACACAAACTCTCGTCAGAATCAGAGTCGTCTAAATGGTACGGTTCAGGTCTAAGTTGTGGCTCCTCGGGCAAACCAATCGGGCGGTCATCCTCATCATTTTTAATAATGAAGTTGTAATCATTCCGCTCAATGCCATCGTCATAAACTCATTCAACAAATCTTTATGGAAAGACTCCCAATGGATCGGTTCATTCTCATCATCTTTAACAATTAAACGAATCGGCGTATCCCCATCGTAGATCATATTCGCAGAAAAGACATCGAAGTCGATGAAGAAAGACGAGCAAAACAACTAAAATAACTTCCTTTGAGCCGAAACTAGCAGGAAGGATCGTTTAATACTAAAATTAATATAATTAAATCAAATGAAACCGTTCCCTGGCAGCGGCGCCAAAAACTTGATGTGCGTAAAGCGTACCAGTTTTTTATTTATAAAATCCGTGATTATTTAGTACGACTACAACACAAATAGGCAAGAGGACATAATCGTATTATAGTATAGAAAATAAGTACGGGTGTCGAACTCAAGGGGAACGGGTATGATTTGATAAAATTATATTAATTTAAATATTGAACTAAACTAAACTACTGCAATAAAATAAATAAAGCAATAAAGGGGGGAATTATATGATGTAAGTGATATATCAACCAACTAATGCCACTACAAACCCTAGAAAATCACTAAAGCATGCAAGAAAGACAAGAATCAGAGTCGTCTAAATGGTACGGTTCAGGTCTAAGTTGTGGCTCCTCGGGCAAACCAATCGGGCGGTCATCCTCATCATCTTTAATAATGAAGTTGTAATCATCCCGCTCAATGCCATCGTCATAAAACTCATTCAACAGATCTTTATGGAAAGACTCCTAATGGATCGGTTCATCCTCATCATCTTTAACAATTAAACGAATCGGCGTATCCCCATCGTAGATCATATTCGCAGAAAAGACATCGAAGTCGACGAAGAAAGACGAGCAAAACAACTAAAATAACTTCCTTTGAGCCGAAACTTGCAGGAAGGATCGTTTAATACTAAAATTAATATAATTAAATCAAATGAAACCGTTCCCCGGGAGCGGCGCCAAAAACTTGATGTGCGTAAAGCGTACCAGTTTTTTATTTATAAAATCCGTGATTATTTAGTACGACTACAACATAAATAGGCAAGAGGACCTAATCGTATTATAGTATAGAAAATAAGTACGGGTGTCGAACTCAAGGAGAACGGGTATGATTTGATAAAATTATATTAATTTAAATATTGAACTAAACTAAACTACTACAATAAAATAAATAAAGCAATAAAGGGGGGAATTATATGATGTAAGTGATCTATCAACCAACTAATGCCACTACAAACCCTAGAAAATCACTAAAGCATGCAAGAAAGACAAGAAAGCAAATAACTCGGAGAATTAATTATATAATGAAGATGTTCCCTCCCTAGATTCAATTCAACCCTTTTCATGGCAATTAATTCATGGCAAGATAAGCTAAAGATACTTTGAGCATTCATGCATCGATTCCTAAATTAGTTAAAACCTTGTCCGGTTATAACCGTCTAATTACACCAATTAATAACCTTTATGGTCAAAAGCGCGATTAAGAGGGATAATTAGCCAATTAATTCGATTACCAAGTAAAGACTTAACCTTTAATGCTTCATATGATCAACAAAACACTACTAACATATAAAAGGTCATTATATGTTTAATCACATGCAAAATCATCCATTTAAAGTTGGTTAACACTAGGATTTGATCAATTACTATCTCTTTAATCATCTATTGGTCCTAGACAATCAAGATCAAAGCTTTATGAATTAAATGGTCTTTTAAAACAAAAAACTCAGTTTATAAACAACCAAAACAGATTACTAAGCATGGATGAACTAAGATTAAGTTTAAACAAGAATTAAACATGAATTAAGTATCAAAGCCATGAATCAATAAACCATTACATGAGTTTCATCTCCTCTAGGAGGAAAACAGAAGATCTAGCCAACCATAATAGTTCTAAACTTCTGGAAATCAAGAAGAAAGAAGAGCATCATGAAAAGAAAGAAAAACCGTAAAAAGCCGAACGGGCCTTCACTTTGATCTTCACTATTGAGCTCCAATCCTCCAAGGCCTTGCTCCAAGCTTTCTCTACACTTTAATGGTGTTTCCAGAAGGTTTTGTGGTGGAAAAGTCGGCTTGAATAGGTTAAATCCCGAAGAGAAGTCAAATTCAATATATAGGCTGAAAACTGGGAGTTAGAGCCGCTACGCAGGAGTTAGCGCCGCTAACCAAGAGTTAGAGCCGCTACAACCAGACTCCGGCCAGATTTTGACTTTTTCAAATCTTTGATGCTTATCTCGGATTTTATCCATTTTTCTTCATCCTTATCACCACTAATCCGATTTTAAACCTAAAAAATAATAATTAAAGATATTAAGCATATTAAAACATATATTCCATGATTTCTATTAAAAATAATTAAATATCGCATTAAAAATATAACTAAAAACCGCAATATCAAGATACTCCACACTTGAACTTTGCTTGTCCTCAAGCAAATCACAATTTTATCCAGGCTAAGGCATTCAAATAAATAAAATCATTCTCATAAATACTAAATACATTCAAATAAATAAAATCATTCTCATAAATACTAAATACCGCTGAAAAATGTCAACACGTTTGATTAGAAACAAGCCATTGATTACACCCAGATTTATGCATATACCCGTGTTGTGGTCCTCTCTTAACTTCTCACCATCCCAAATGCATTCTCTTTTTATCAATAACCAACTCTTAATTAAAGAATCTTTAATGATTAATTTACCCCTTAAGATTTCCCCAATCTCAAGACTTATCGCAGATTTCACAATTTTACTTGACACATGCTTTTTATTATGTTGCTCATATAAGTCTATAACTTTCGATGGAACCTATGTAGCGAACTTTCTGCCCAACCGATCCCAAACCAGTTGGCTTTAGGTGATTAGGTGTAGAACACCCCTTAGAGCTTATTTGTTCGAGTTCCAAAGGCCACATGTTTGACTTATACTACTAGCCTTTTAGCTTTATTGTTGCTCTATTATTTATCTTTTCTAATTTTCTCAATTTTTTTTTTGATTTTCTCAATTTAGCAGGCATATGATTAGTAAAAGAGGAAATTCACACTCAGCCTATTTTTGTCGAGCTTAGATTCAGAAAGGGCTTAACCATTTATTTAAATTCAAAAATTAAAAGTTGGTTACCATAAATGAAACTTTCTCTAGAACGGTTAAAAGCCACTAAATACTATGCATAAATAACAAGCATAACCTCTGAACTTGTTCACAAATAAAACATTTGACACCTTCAACCAATACTCAACACTTACTTGAATGACATAAAAAATTTAAAAATTATAGCCCAAATACCATCATGATTTAATCAAGGACAAATTAAGTTCAAGCTAGGCATTTTTTTCTAACCCCTACCCCATACTTAAATCGTACAATGTCCTCATTGTACATGAAATCAAAAACTAAGGTAGAAAAAGGTTAGAGAAAACTCCCTTCGGGCATTCACACAAATATGGAGCAGTAAAAGATAATGCTGAGCAAAAGCCAGCATAAGTGCGCACTCCATAACCACCTGCAAGAAAAACACTCGGAGCAAAGGTTAAGATAGATCAAAGCAAAGAATCAAACAACTAAAACACACAAAAAGAAAAACAAACCTAACTCACTTTCGTAGGAATCACTGTTGGATTTAGCGCATGCAACAAGCCTTTAAACCCCTCGGTAGCCCAAGTGGACGAGTTGTAGTCTCGTGAGGGTTTCTAGTCAACATACCCACAAAGTTGGAACAAAAAGGGAAAGAAATAAAAATAAGACGGAAAGAAAAATCTAAACTAAACACGGGTTGCCTCCCGAGAAGCGCTTGTTTTTGTCCGAGTCTCTAGCTTGACTCCGAACTTATTAACCGTGAAATCGAACGAATGACCCCATACTTGCAATAAAGTGCGGGTGGTAATATGCATACATACCAGGATATATGTATGATTTACCAACTCCTAGAGCTGCTGCAATTGCGTTCCGCACACCCTTCTTGATCTCAAAAGACATCCTCCCTGCGTTCTGAATCCTGGTTCCTCCCCTAGATTGTGAAGTCGATTGTGTCTCAAGCAAAGATTCCAACCGGCTCCCGATGCCTTCTAAATTACTAACCGCCTAATCATTCCAACACGATAGGTTCCAAAGGGTCCCTGGTGCCGGAGGAATTCCATACCCCAACTCTAACTCCTCACAAGATCCCGTGGTTACCTCCAGAGCTGGTTTTGCAGTTTCCTCCTCGAATAATAGAAATTCTAAATAATCTAAGATTTCATCTGCACAATTTTCAATATCTTCTCTTTCAAGAAGTGAAGGTCCCCACACGGGTTTTGGTTCTAAACCTAACGTGGATGCTGGTTCAACGAAGGTCGATGGTTCATCCTCTGAATGTTCTTCCGGCTCCTCAAACAGGTCAGCTAGGCCCTCCAGAATATCTCCATCAGATTGCACATCTTCTCTCGATTTCACCTCCGGATCGGGCTCAAAACACAAACTCTCGTCAGAATCATAGTCGTCTAAATGGTACGCTTCAGGTCTAAGTTGTGGCTCCTCGGGCAAACCAATCGGGCGGTCATCCTCATCATCTTTAATAATGAAGTCGTACTCATCCCACTCAATGCCATCGTCATAAAATTCTATCAACAGATCTTTAAGGAAAGACTCCCAGTGGATCGGTTCATCCTCATCATCTTTAACAATTAAACGAATCGGCGTATCCCCGTCGTAGATCATATTCGCAGAAAAGACATCGAAGTCGACGAAGAAAGACGAGCAAAACAACTAAAATAACTTCCTTTAAGCCGAAACTTCAGGAAGGATCGTTTAATACTAAAATTAATATAATTAAATCAAATGAAACCGTTCCCCGGCAGCGGCGCCAAAAACTTGATGTGCGTAAAGCGTACCAGTTTTTTATTTATAAAATCCGTGATTATTTAGTACGACTACAACACAAATACACAAGAGGACCTAATCGTATTATAGTATAGAAAATAAGTACGGGTCTCGAACTCAAGGAGAACGGGTATGATTTGATAAAATTATATTAATTTAAATATTGAACTAAACTAAACTACTGCAATAAAATAAATAAAGCAATAAAGGGGGGAATTATATGATGTAAGTGATCTATCAACCAACTAATGCCACTACAAACCCTAGAAAATCACTAAAGCATGCAAGAAAGACAAGAAAGCAAATAACTCGGAGAATTAATTATATAATGAAGATGTTCCCTCCCTAGATTCAATTCAACCCTTTTCATGGCAATTAATTCATGGCAAGATAAGCTAAAGATACTTTGAGCATTCATGCATCGATTCCTAAATTAGTTAAAACCTTGTCCGGTTATAACCGTCTAATTACACCAATTAATAACCTTTATGGTCAAAAGCGCGATTAAAAGTGATAATTAGCCAATTAATTCGATTACCAAGTAAATACTTAACCTTTAATGCTTCATATGATCAACAAAACACCACTAATATATAAAGGGTCATTATATGTTTAACCACATGCAAAATCATCCATTTAAAGTTGGTTAACACTAGGATTTGATCAATCACTATCTCTTTAAGCATGTATTGGACCTAGACAATCAAGATCAAAGCTTTATGAATTAAATGATCTTTTAAAACACAAAACTCAGTTTATAAACAACCAAAACAGATTACTAAGCATGGATGAACTAAGATTAAGTTTAAACAAGAACTAAACATGAATTAAGTATCAAAACCATGAATCAATAAACCATTACATGAGTTTCATCTCCTCTAGGAGGAAAACAGAAGATCTAGCCAACCATAATAGTTCTAAACTTCTGGAAATCAAGAAGAAAAAAGAACATCATGAGAAAGAAAGAAAAACCATAAAAAGTCGAACGGGTCTTCACTTTGATCTTCACTATTGAGCTCCAATCCTCCAAGGCCTTGCTCCAAGCTTTCTCTACACTTTAATGGTGTTTCCAGAAGGTTTTGTGGTGGAAAAGTCGGCTTGAATAGGTTAAATCCCGAAGAGAAGTCGAATTCAATATATAGGCTGAAAACTGGGAGTTAGAGCCGCTACGCAGGAGTTAGCGCCGCTAACCAAGAGTTAGAGCCGCTACAACCAGACTCCGGCCAGATTTTGACTTTTTCAAATCTTTAATGCTTATCTCGGATTTTATCCATTTTTCTTGTAGGACCGTGGGGGGTTTTAAACTAACACACCCTAATGCTAGGACTGATCTAGGATGAGAAATAGCGCGGAATTCTATTTCCCAAACCTCCTAAGGATACTATGATCTGCTTAGGTGTCCGGCACACAGAAACACACACAGAAAGAGTAGAAGAACAAACACACAGTACTCACACAGAGATGCTTAAGAATGCCCTTAGATTCGGATTAAACACACAGTATTCGTTAACGAGGCTTAAAGTCGCGATTTAGTAGGGTTTAGGGTCTTATAAGATCGATTACGAAGGCTCCCGGTTGATTACCTGTCAATTAGTCGATCACCCGCGCTAATGCGAGATCAAACGGTATTTATAGAGTAATTAAAGTCACTACGCACGTGATGAACTTCACTGCGCACGTATCTAGTCCAGTACGCACGTACTGGTTATTTTAATAATAATTAATTAGTTTTAAACCGACCTACTCACTACGCGCGTAGTGAGCTCCACTACGCACGTAGTGAGAGACTGACTTCGCACTTGGTGATTTCTCACACAGACTTAAACTTCCAAACACACATCAACACATGATTAAGTACTTGTAAGCTTAAGATAATCACATAGACTCACTAAGAATATATACACATGCAAACAATTAATCAAAAACACATTTGAATTAATATTTCATGTATGTATTGGAATGATAAGAACTAGGGATTTACATTTATGTACCAACAAACTCCCCCTAAGACCTAGTTCTATCAATAACCATTGCACTAAGCAAAATTTACACAAAGTAAACAAAACTGACAATCTAGCTATCACACAGTTGTAGACTTTACTTCTTCAGATCCAGCATAGATGTCAAATGCAAAACAAATTCTGACGACTTTCTGAAACTGCAACGCTAACTCCATATATTGATGCTTGTACAGAATTGGGTTGTAGTACAGAACAGTGATGTCGTCTTTACCAAAATTTCTGATCCACATAGGATCGAATACCTTTACAGTTTCTCCACCTGACAGGTTGTCGTCTAAAACAATCACTGCCTCCGTTGTCTTCTCGTTGAAGTACCACCACTTGAACCTAGCGTTCCACCCAGTCGGCATGGTTCTTAATGGTAACTTTTTCATACAACGGGGAGCTTTACAGTTAAGCACTTTGAATCTCCTCCCTGTCAGTGGGTCAATCTTGGTTGGATGGATCTTGACCCCTGGTATGTAAGGCTTTAAATTCTTCCATCCGTATTGAGCCTCACGCTTTACCAGCGTTTCGAACCATTTTGCCATACTGTTATCATCACAATCCAAAAGAGGCAGACGAGCGAGTTGTCGAATATCGTAGAATGGCAGAGTCTGTATATCGTTTGCCCTCTGGAAATACTCAACTCCTCTTTCCCTTTTGATTGTATAAACATTGAATTCCGGCATGTAGCACCAACCAACAATCTCACCATCCGTCTTTTTGCCCAGAGTCTGATAAAATTTGGTATACTCCGGTGAGCTTTCAGACTTTTTTTTTTTTTTTTTTTTTGTATTTTCTAAGTTTTCTGATTTTTTTTGTATTTTCTAAGTTTTCTGAACTATCTCCCCCTAAAATACTAAACAAACTAGAAACTAAGAAAATAGAAGTGCAAGAACACACAGAAAATAAACTGAAAGAGCAACGAGATATAACCACACAGAAAATAGACACACAGTCACAAATACGAGTAAGGACACTAAGTCGAAGCATCAGGGACAACCTCACACTTGGTTTTCATCCCGTTTTCATTCACTAAGAATA
Source organism: Pulicaria dysenterica (assembly GCA_947179395.2). Taxonomy (NCBI): domain Eukaryota; kingdom Viridiplantae; phylum Streptophyta; class Magnoliopsida; order Asterales; family Asteraceae; genus Pulicaria; species Pulicaria dysenterica. The sequence goes on along the minus strand of OX359291.1, from coordinate 70,830,565 downwards.
GAAAGCGGGGTTTATCAAATGCCTTAGTATACATGTCTGCTTTTTGAAATTCGGTTTGAATAGACATTACATCGATTAATTTCTTTTCCCAGCAGTCCCGTATAAAATGGTATTTGATACCAATGTGTTTGGTCTTAGAATGTTGTACTGGATTCTTAGTAATTGCAATAGCAGCAGTATTATCAACAAAAATGGGAGTAGTAGAGAATTGCAAACCGTAATCCCGCAATTGTTGTTGAATCCAGATGACCTGAGAACAGCAGCTCGCCGCCGAAATGTATTCAGCTTCACACGTAGATAGCGCAACTGCAGTCTGCTTCTTACATTGCCAAGTTACAAGACGTGATCCAAGAAATTGGCAACCTCCAGATGTAGACTTGTGGTCCTTCTTGCATCCTCCATAGTCAGAATCACTGTAGGCCATCAACACAAAGTTGTCGTCACATGGGTACCACAGTCCAAGATTGGGAGCATCCTTCAGATAGCGAAAGATCCGTTTGACAATCATCAGGTGCTTGACATTGGGCTTGGATTGGTATCTTGCCATCAGACACGTAGCAAACATGATGTCTGGTCTGGATGCAGTGAGATACATCAAGGAACCAATCATCGCGCGGTAGAGAGACTCATTCACCAACTCCCCCTCAGTATCTGGAGACATGCCGTGATTGATTGGAAGAGGTGTGGCAGCAGGCTTTTCAGTAGACATTTCGAATCGGGCAAGAATATCCGCAACATACTTCGACTGATGTAGGAAAATTCCGGCCTCGGTCTGCTCCACTTGAAGTCCAAGAAAAAATTTCATCTCTCCCATTGAGCTCATTTCGAATTTTTCCTTCATAATCCTTGCAAAGTCTTCACACAGAATCGGATTGGAAGAACCGAATATGATATCATCCACATATACTTGCACCAAGATCAAGTCTTTATCATCACCCTTGATAAATAATGTTTTGTCGATGGTTCCTCTCCGGTACCCATTATCAGTCAGATATTGAGAGAGGGTCTCATACCATGCTCGCGGTGCCTGATGAAGACCATATAACGCTTTATTCAGCAAGAACACTTTGTCGGGATGGATCGGATCGACAAACCCCGGAGGTTGGTTCACATAGACTGTCTCTTGAATTTCGCCATACAGGAACGCACTTTTAACATCCATCTGATAGACTTTAAATCGTTTGTGCGAGGCAAAGGCGAGAAATAAGCGGATCGCTTCCAGCCGAGCGACTGGAGCAAACACATCAGTGTAATCGATGTCAGGAATTTGTCTGAACCCCTGAACAACGAGCCTTGCCTTGTTCCTGACAATCACCCCCTGATCATCTCTTTTGCACTTCAGAACCCATCTGCAGCCAAAAGATTTAGCTCCCTTGGGTTTGTTCACTAAGCGCCATACATTTAACTTCTGAAATTGAAGCAACTCTTCTTGCATAGCATTAATCCAAGAATCATCCTTGAGAGCTTCAAGATGATCCTTTGGTTCAATCTGGGAGAGAAATCCCGAACATACACATTGTGTGAAATCCACAGACTGAACCAAATTTGCACCCAGATCCGAGAAGTCTTGCATCAGCTTTAATCCCGGTGATTCTGAAGATTGAGAACCTGATAGAGTTGCCACTTGCCTCCTGGTTTGAACATGAGAATTCGGATCGCCAATAATTTGTGCAGGAGGATGGTTTCTATCAACTCTACTTGATTTCTGCAACTGAGCCTCTACATTAGTTTCCAGATTAGTAACCACGGGTGTCTCCTCAAGTGTTAACGTTTGATCATTGGAGGAACTCTCACCCTGCGACCCCTTGTCTGGTGGAGTATGCGGCTCATCTTCAGAATCAGAATCAGCATCCCTTAGAATAGGTATAGCCGTACTTGAGGGCAGGTTTGATGGGGCACCGTCAGAAGAGTTGTGAAGATCATATAACATTTGTATTGCAATATCTTCTTCTAAGGCGACTGGTGGCAGGTTGAATGAGTCAAATAGATTATCATAGTCAAACAGCCAGGCATCACCAGTTTTTGTCGGAGGAGAAGAATGTCTCTGCACATCAACTTCAAACCACTCTTCCACACAATTAGACGTTAAGTTGTATACCCTCTTGTTCGGAATGCTGTATCCCAAGAAAAACCCTTTTTCTACCTTGGAACTGAACTTTCCCTCTGCTTCCCGTTTTAGCATAGTGCACGGAGCGCCAAACGGTTCAAGATGGCTAAGATTTGGTTTCCGGTTATTCAACAGCTCATAACATGTCTTTCCTAATCGTTTGACCACTAAGACCCGGTTAAGTGTGTAACAAGCATTTGCGACAGCTTCGTTCCAAAACCTTACGGGCAAAGCAGAGTCAGCAAGCATGGTGCGTGCTGCCTCTATTAAGGTCCGATTCTTCCTCTCAGCCACTCCATTCATTTGATGAGTGTATACGGCGCTGAACTGATGTTGGATACCTTTTTCGTTACACAGCTTTTCCATCTTCTGGTTCTTGAACTCGGTTCCATTATCTGAGCGAAGCTTCCTGATTTTCAACTTGTAGATTGTCTCTAACTTGTTGATCATGACCTCTAAAGTCTCGAATGTTTCAGACTTCTCTTTCAAGAAGAAAACCCAGGAAAACCGCGAGTAGTCATCAGTCACTACCAGACAGTATCTATCTCCATGAATGCTCTTGTACCGCACAGGACCAAATAAATCCATGTGAAGTAGTTCAAGTGGAATTGAGATGGAATGATACTTCTTCAACTTGTGGGGCTTCTTCGTCTGCTTCCCCATTTTACATGATACGCACTTGTCTGGCAGATGGAAACTCTTCAAGTTGACTCCCGTGACCAGCTCATGATGCACTAAGTGATTCATCTTTCTCAGGCTTAAATGACACATCCTCTTATGCCATAACACTGAATCCTTCTCAGTGGCCTTTGTGAGAAAACATTGGTGTTCTACATCTTTCACCGAAGCATTGGACATATCCAAGACATAAAGGTCATTTTGTCTTGGAGTTGACATTAAGATCATAGCTTCGGGAATTTGGTACTCCTTCTTTAGCACATAGCACTGTTTGTCATCGAACATCACCTTGAACTCTTTATCACAAATTTGGGAAACTGACAGCAAATTGTTTGCTAGCTGCTCGACATAATTGACTTTGTCAAAGCTCACTCTCCCATTAGACAAGAAACCTTGAGCTGTGATGTGACCTCCCTTATCACCAGCGAAACTGACATATCCTCCTTTTATTTTTCTGACGTTTGAAAGAAGGCCCAGATCGCCTGTCATGTGCCTGGATGCTCCACTATCAACAATCCACGTGTTATATCGGCGAGCACCCTACACAAACAAGTAAAGGGTTAGTTAGCATTGGGAACCCAAGCCCGAATGGTCATGGGTTTCCCATCTTCTCCAACAACTTGCACATTAATCCACACACCAGTAGCTTTGGAGTCTACATTGGTATCTGGACTACTGGATGGTTTAGGTTCAGATTTTGTGGTCCATCGCAAGTCTGTGCGGGGAGGAGTCTTATGATAAACACTGGAAGTGTTAATGACTTTATGTATAGGCTCCTTCCCTTTCACACTTACCTCAGGACTCTTGGGTTTACACAAGGTTTCCCCAGTTGTCCTTTTGAGCTGAGGGGGATCAATTGATTTCTGATTTGATTGATTAAACATTTTATTTTTCTGAGCAGGTTCAGATGAATTAACTTTCCCCCTAGAGCTCTGAGGCTGTTGATCACACTCATAACTGAGGTGACCAGGTCTCCTGCACACATAGCAAACCCGGATAGAGTAAGATTTGGCAGGTGTATGTTGCTCCTTCGGTTCAACTTTACCTTTGGGGTGCACTCCTAAACCACTTTGTTTAGGTAAGATTTTGACTTCTTCATAAGGACGGGTTGCATGAGACTTTGCACCCTCCTTCTCAATGGTTCGAAGTGCAGCTTGAACATTTTGCATTAAGGAACCTTGACCAGAAGAACTGCCCAGAAGCTTTCGCATACCTGGTTCTGGTTTTTCTTCTGGTTTAGGCTCTTTTCTCTGAGGCTCACCAACTTTCTCCTTCATTTTTAAATTTGGTTTTGAAGTTGAAGCAGAAGATGTATCAACTTTGGGAGCAAGTTGGTCAGCTTCAGCGAAGACATCAGATTGCACCAGTTGGTTTAAGACTGGTGGTGGACATTTCGAATAGGTCTTCGTGTCTTTCTCCTGAACAGAACCTTGTGGTCTTCGGTCGATTATGTGTTCAAACAAATATGATGAAGTTGAGTAACTTTTTAATTTCTGATTTAAAGTATCATAATCGACCTTGGAGCTAGCAAGTTCCCGTTTTAGAGTATCAATCTGATTAATGTAGAAAACAATAGCATCCTGTTTGTTTAGCAAAGCTACCTCTAGTTCTCTAATCTGTTTGTTTTGACTTTCAATTTTATCTTTTAAAGTCTTTTCTCTACCCTTAATGATAGAGTTTTCATGCAGTTTAGAGGTTAGCTCAGTGACTTGAGATTTCAAGGATACTATGGTCTTCACATAATCATTACACGACACACAGGGAAGACCAGGTGTAGGATTTACTTTGACATCAGCTTGTCCAGTCATGCACGCCTTTTGATTTACTGGTTCAGGTTGAACAGGCACTGGCGTTGGTTCGGCAGCTGGCTCAGAAGTTGATGCCACATTTTGCTCGTCAGTGGGCAGGACAGACTCTTCATCATTGACCTCGTGGACACTGTCTGCCTCAGACTGAGAGTCGTTATTCAGATCTAGAACACTGGCCAGGTTGGTTTCAGCAACTTCAAACGCATCCGAATCTTGGAAGTGTACTGACCAGTCAATCCCCTTATCCTTTTGTACTACCACCATTGCCTTGGATGATCCCTCATGAGGTGACTCAGCCTTCTTAGGTGTGGTGGTATTTGACATTTTGCCCGGAGAGGTTCTGAAGGGATACTTGGGTCCTGAGTTCTTTGGCTTTTCACATTCACGTGCAAAATGACTCTTTTCACCACAATTGTAGCAGGTTACAGCTGATTTGTCAAACCCGAGCTTCGTATCTTTGGTTGCTGTAATCTGCATCCCCGTTCTCTTCACTAAGGCTTTGGCTCTCCTTACCAGGTTGGCATATGACCATAAGATATCTTGACGTTCCATCTCATCGTTGTCAATTTGGTCATAGTCTTCCTGGGTCAGATAGGCGTTCCCAATCTTTCCCTTGAGCAGATCATCGTATGAAGTGACCAATGCACTAAGCATCCCCATATGCTCCTTAACTTCTTCAGTGCTGCCATGTTTGAAATTTTCAGTGTTTAAGGCAGGCATTGACGTTTTGCTTGAAGGAGCAGAATAAGGTGGTCCACTTGGAGTTTCAGAAACAGACTTGCTTGAAGAACTGACATTAGAAGTAAAAGCTGTCTGCAACGGAGCATTGGATGAGGTGGCTGGAGAAGCAATGGGTCCAGAACAGTATAGCGATGGATTCTGAACATAGCTGCTTAGTCTGTCTAGATTTTGCTCTTCTTGTTCATGCTCTTTAAGTTTGGTGATGAAGTCATTTAGATCCATTCCTTCAAATCCCTCACCATTTTTCAAGATCATGATGAAAGGCCTCCAGCTCTTTGGTAGTGCCTTAGACAAAGTCTCCACTTGTTGGCGTTCAGAAATCTGCACCCCCAGACTATCCATTTCACTGAGAAGATGGTTGTATCTGTTGATCAGATCTGGAAGTTTCTCATTTACGTATGACGTGAAGTGATCAAACTCCTTCCTTAACTGAGATGCCTTGAGCTCCTTCAGAGATGCATTCCCCTCATTTCTCTTTTGTAAGGCGTTCCACAGGGAACGTGACGTTCTGTATCGTCGGAATTGATGAAAAATCTCATTCGGAATAGCTTGAATAAGGTAGGAATAAGCTTTCTTCTCCGCATCATACGCCTTACGTTGATCATCACTCATTTGATCATAGGGAACTTCAATGTTCCCTTCTCCCTTTGGCACAACGTAATCGGCAGAGATGGCACGATGTAACCTTGGATCTACTCCATCAATAAAGATCTCAAACCTTGGTTTCCAGAATGGGTAGTCTTCCATGGTTAGTAGTCGGGGTACTTTATTAATGTCTCCCTGTTCATTGTCCATTATTAAGTAATTAATGCGGTTATTGTTTGTTTGGCAGCCATTGCATTCATGTCAGACATTTTAGAACACTTCGCACGGAATGAAGAACACTTCGCACGATCACAGAGCACTACGCACGAAGTTAAAGACCTACGTACGGAATGAGTCGAAAACACACAGGCTGTACTACGCACGAACTGAGAACCTAGGACGCACGGATTTCAATGACTACGCACGAAGTACTTAAAATATTTTTAAAGGAAAAAATATCACACAGACTCAACACGCACGTAATGGATTTACCACGCACGCGTTGAGGACCTACTACATACGGAATGAACACACAGCCTATGGAAGATTCTAGAAGATCAACGACACTACGCACGCACTAAGGATCACTACGCACGCACAGGGAATCACTTCGCACGAGTAAAACGCAAACAGTTAACGTAAAAACACGACCTTTTTAACGCAAAACGACCTATTTTCGACCTACTAACCGGTTTAAAACGACGAAAAGGACAAACACACAGGCCTAATCGACACCTAGATCACGAAATCCTAAAGGAAAAGTGATCAATCAAAGCACCAGGCTCTGATACCACTTTGTAGGACCGTGGGGGGTTCTAAACTAACACACCCTAATGCTAGGACTGATCTAGGATGAGAAATAGCGCGGAATTCTATTTCCCAAACCTCCTAAGGATACTATGATCTGCTTAGGTGTCCGGCACACAGAAACACACACAGAAAGAGTAGAAGAACAAACACACAGTACTCACACAGAGATGCTTAAGAATGCCCTTAGATTCGGATTAAACACACAGTATTCGTTAACGAGGCTTAAAGTCGCGATTTAGTAGGGTTTAGGGTCTTATAAGATCGATTACGAAGGCTCCCGGTTGATTACCTGTCAATTAGTCGATCACCCGCGCTAATGCGAGATCAAACGGTATTTATAGAGTAATTAAAGTCACTACGCACGTGATGAACTTCACTGCGCACGTATCTAGTCCAGTACGCACGTACTGGTTATTTTAATAATAATTAATTAGTTTTAAACCGACCTACTCACTACGCGCGTAGTGAGCTCCACTACGCACGTAGTGAGAGACTGACTTCGCACGTGGTGATTTCTCACACAGACTTAAACTTCCAAACACACATCAACACATGATTAAGTACTTGTAAGCTTAAGATAATCACATAGAATCACTAAGAATATATACACATGCAAACAATTAATCAAAAACACATTTGAATTAATATTTCATGTATGTATTGGAATGATAAGAACTAGGGATTTACATTTATGTACCAACATTTCTTCATCCTTATCACTACTAATCCGATTTTAAACCTAAAACATAATAATTAAAGATATTAAACATATATAAAACATATTTTCCATGATTTCTATTAAAAATAATTAAATATCGCATTAAGAATATAACTAAAAACCGCGATATCAGAAAGCGTGGGGGAATCGAGTGTGGCAGGATATGGTGCATGTGAGGAATTCATGGGTGGGCAATAACATTGAAGGAGGGGGAATTGGATGGCTGAGATTGAGTCTCCCATTCTCAAAAATATTTAGGTTCTCATTTGAACCTCACACTATATATATATATATATATATATATATATATATATATAAGAAGTGTTCATTTAAGAACCATTATTATTGTAAGAACCGCGAGAACCAATTAACCATTCATTAAGTAAGTGAAATTCATGGATGAAGAGCGTGGAGGATATAGTGTGGCAAAGTGTATTAAATGAATTCATGGATGAACAATCAAATTGAAGAAGGAGGAATTGGACGGCTAATATTGGTTATCGCGGTTTTTGCAATAAAATGGTTCTTAAATAATCTTCTTCTAATATATAAGGAGTTATTCAAACGAGGACTGTTTTTTGTACAAGAACTACGTGAACCATTTTTGGCCAATCATTAAATTTCCAGTATTTTTTATTTAATTTAAATAGGAAAGGGTAGTATGGACATTTTCACATTTTCCCCACTTTTTTAAAACTAATGTATTCATCAAACGAAAATGTGTTAAATTACGAAAAATATACAAAATTAACAGCAAAATTATGCTCTTTTTTGAAATCGATCTTGCTATATATAATTTTTTGAAAAGAAGGCGCATTCGGAAAAAAGGGTTATATATTCTATCATTCACTATTCTTATAGAATATTATTTTTTATTAGATATTGCTATATTATATATTGCCAGCTAAATAATATATTTATTATTATTTATATTATACTATTGTTTAATATTTTACCATCCTCTTTATATTCTAACTCGAATTATTTTATTTTATTTATTTTTTTATTTTTTATAATAAGATAAAAAAATTGTTTTGTATTTAACTCTTTTTACAAGGCTTTTCTATATTATTTGTAATTTTTTGACCATGAAATATTTATCGTAAACTTTAAGTCAATGTATTTATAAAAACTAAAAAGGATAAAATTAGAATGACTTTAATTTGTAGGGGAAAAAATATCTTAACTAGTAAGTATTTTAAACTGCATATTTTACACAAACATGACTTTAATAGAGATTTAGTTTTTTTTATTTCTCGATTTTATTGGCCTTTTTTCTTAAAAAAAAATACGGCATATGCTATTAAGATGCAATGATATAATATAGACGACTACTTATTTTTTTTCTTTTTTTGTTGTTGTTTTATATAAGCAACCTTTTATATCTAAAAGATGAGAATAAATAATTACAATATACAAGATAAGTTGTTAAGGTTAGAAAGTTTAGGTTTTATGTTTTTTTAGGTTTTGGATTCAAACTTATATAACCTTAGAATGTTGATTATTTATAAGTTTATTCAAGTCAGACCTATGTGTGTTTAAAATAAGTTTATTCTTATTGAATTCTTTTTGTTATTTGTGTTTTTGTTTATTTTATTTGTTTCTATTTCTTTCATTTTTAAAAAGTTGTGATCTAGGGTCATATATATGTAACCCTAAAGTGAGTATTTTTCATCTTTGAATATTATTTTTATTATTGGTATGCTTTATTTGTTCTATTTGTTTCATAATTCAAAAAATATATACTTAATTCTATATTCTTTTATGTCTGTTTTACAATCAATTTCAAATCTATAATTAGTTTTATAACTATTTTTTGTTTGGGCAAACTGCACCATAATACAACGAACTTTTGCTAAGCTACCAATGTATACAACGAACTTTAAAATTTTAATAAAAATATAACTAACTCTCTTTTATATCCCATTATATACAAATGACCTATAACAATAGGTTAACAACCGGTTGCCTTCATTTTCTTTTTAATTTTTAATTTTTTTTATTCATATGTATGAAGGTATCTTGAATATGTGTACAAACCTTCAACAAGATCTTCAAGAGCAACCAAACCTTCATACACCACCAGATCTCACTGCTCAACAAAACCTTCAACTCACCCGCCTTCGATTTTGAGACTACCACCGCCACAGCTCACCTGCTCACAACCGTAGGAATAAAGTCACCACCGCCTCCGTCTCCTCTTCAAACCAACACCACCGCCTTCGCCTTCAAGACCACCACCGTCACTGTCTCTTGCCTCCTTTTCCTTCAAGACCAACACACCGCCGCTGTCTTCTTGCATCGCCTGCCGTCGTGTAAAAACCTAGAGTTTTCTTGCGCCGCCGTGTCAAAAACTAGGGTTTTCAAGACCACCACCGTCGTTGTGTCAAAGAATTACCACCGGCCTTCTTCAAAGAACCACCCCGCTGCCATCGCCGTTGCTTTCCACCACCGCCGGCGTTTTGTAAGTATTTTTGATGTATTATTGGTTTTATTTCCAGATTTGCTTTCTACTTTTTATTTCATCTTCCGATGCTTAGTGAGAAGATTTGGTTTTTAGGGTTTCTTGTATTAGGGTTTTTTGGGTTAGGGTTTCTTTTGGTTACTGATTTTCGATTTGAACACAATGTCTGAAAGTGTTTATCTTGACTGGAATTTACAAGATAATTTTTATCTTGTATTTGGTTCATGATTTGGTTACTGATTTTCAATCGGATTGGAATTTACTTGGATTCAATGAGATCTTGACTTCATATTTTATCTGGTTCAAGGCTTTTGTTATCTGTGATTCTGCTTGTAATGGGGTTTGAATTTTTTGAGTCTTGAATTTTTTTGAAGTTTAAAGAACAAGATGAAGAACAAAAAAATCTATTAAGCCCGAAAATCTTCTTCAGCCGTGTAAAAACTTATTATGTCAATATAGTATATATACATTGATTATCAAGAGCAATTAAAAAATTAAAAAAATACCTATTAAGCCCGAATTTTTGATTTTAAATATCAAATTTCATTGATATCACATATCGTTACTTCGAAAATAAATAAATTTTAAATGAATAAAAGACCAAATAGGTATTAATAATAAGGATAATGATACGTGATTTTCATAAGTGATTTTTATATTCACTTTTCTAATATATCTATATCTATAATATATTATAAAATATTTACATAAAAAACTTAATCTCTTAATTTTTAAGTAAGTTAGAAATGATTTTTTTACCCTTCAATCTCATAAACAAGAACTAAAAAATTATATGGAATGTCTATGCAGAGGAAATTAAATCTACGGACGCACAAATGAAATATGGAATGGAAACTAGGAATAATTGACATAGCTGTAGTGAACTACCTTCTCTTTAAAGTTATGGTAATTTGATTCTTTTAAAGAAATGATCTAAACACATATATTTACATTCTTTCATGTACAAGGAAAATAAATTACAATTCAAAAATCTGGACAAAAATGGTGCTTCATCTCCTCTTCTCTCTACAAAGGTCTTCGAAGCTATTTGTATGGTGTGCATACGGGCCATTTGGATGTGGAGAAACCGTATTCTTCATGCGGCGGATTTGCATCAAGATAAGTTGAGATCGGATGATATTTTTCCTAATATCCAACGTACTTCAGGCCTTTGGATTGTGTCGAGAATCAGAAACGGGAAATTGGAGTTGCAAGGTTGGATTCGCTCCCCATTAGAGGCAGTAAGAAACTGTGCTGTGTAATTGCTTTTTCTGGTTTTTCTTCTATATTAGGTTACGTTTGTCTTGGTATGTACTCTCTAGCACCTCGCTAGTTTGCTTTATAATAAAATCTCTGGTGCATAGTCTACGTGTGATGGCAATGCCGAAGCTCGTTAGTCTATGTCTCCGTTTTGCCTTTCAAAAAAAAATTGGACAAAAATTGCAATTGAATATGGGTACGTAGCTGAATATGTCAAAACAAAATCCACCATTGAATGGGAACGTCAAATTTAATTGATTGTAAAAACATAGAAAGCATACCATATATCAATTTCCAAATCTTGATTTTTACTATATAAACATATAAAGCTAAGCGTATCATTCAAATTTTTAATAAACACTTACAAAAAATTCTTCGGTAATCACCGTAAACACTGAAATCAACACCATCAAAGATTTGGTGATCGTTATTACCAACGGCGAAAATGTGTCATGGTTAAGACTATGAATTCTCCGATGATTGTTACTCCAATGAATGTCTATTATGTCAACCAAAACAAGGTTATACAATTAACAATACTCTTTTCTATGACATACATAATACAATGCTTTGTAAAAAAACTTCAAACAAATAGTCAAATATTACGTGAATATTCGGAACCATTTCTAATCATCTTATAGTTGGAACACCTTAGGTATACATGAATATAAATTATATATTCTTTGTTGTTGTATGTGCATAATCCTAAAACAGTATTATGACTCAATAATGTACGAATTTGGACTCAATGATTTAACATCCGTTCAAAATTAGACTAACTAAACAAGCTACAAGATATCAAAGTGATAGAAACCATGGTTCTAAATAACGTAAGGCGTGGCGTGGCGGTGATGTCAAGTCTCAAGCTTTAGGAGCCATGGCGAGCCATGACGTTTTTTAAGGCGGCATTTAAGGCGGCAATTCTGTATATAATTTATAAATATTTATATTCAATTTATCAATATTAATATACAAATTACACAAAGTTGCACAAATTAAGAGCAAAGTAACATATACAAATTACAAAATATAAATTTATAGAAGTTCAATACACGCGGTCATAAAATGTATATAAAAAAGTCAAAAAAATTTAAAAATAATATTTTTTGCACGCCACGCTATAAAAAACTCGCTATTTGGCGCGTAAAGGCGCGCCTTATGCCGCCTTGTCTTACGTCACGCCTAACCCCGCCGCCAAAGGCTGTTTCTTAACGTCGGAGCCGCACCTCGCGCCTTGGCGCGTTTTTTAGAACTCTGATAGAAACTCATTCAAAATATAGCGTAGTGGAATATGACCCCCAAATTAACATTTGTTTTATCATTCAGATTTATGTTTTATAAATAATGTTCAAAATACATAATTTCACCCAAGTACAATGTAAGAAGGTACTTGGTATTTTTCAAGAAGTTACCGTAGTGCAAGCAACCGAATAAAACTCAAAAGTAACCTAAGAAGGCCCCTTAACGCATAAATCAGATCTGAACCTTGACATATAAACTCTTTAGTCTCAAAAATCTTTTAAATCATGTGGAGTAACCGAGTAAGGCTCGGTTGCCACATTACCTTAGCTGAGGGGAGGATCTGATGATTGTCCGAGGTCACCGTATGACCTGCATGTCATTGTAGTATGCGGAGATAGCGACAATGGTAACCGTAGGTGGAAGGGGAAGGAAAAAATGTGTGTAGTTTTCATAGTTACAGTATGTGATTTTAACAGATATCAAGATCTAGGTAACATACGCGGATGTTGGGATATGTGTGGTAGTTTCTACAATTAGGTTTCTATTTAAGATTTTAATTATTTAATTATGGATTTATTTCTTATTCTTTAAATGTATATCACTACAACATAACACCCCCTTTTGTGTCGGATGAATATGTGGATAATCGATTTGTGGGAAATGGATGTTTCTCTCGGATTTTCCACGGAATCGACCATGGCTAAAAGCTTCGTGGGAAACCATTTCCCTCGGATATTCCAGAATTTTCCAATGGAATCCGTAGGAAATTGGTTAAAATTCAGTTTTCTGACTCCAATTTGTGGGAAATCTGTTGAAAATTTCTCACTGAATTTGGTCCGTGAAAAATCCATTTCTAATGCCTGATCTTCTTGTATACAAGCCAAATTGATCATGAGCTACTCAAGTTTGCATGTTTACAAGCTCGAAACGAGCCGAGCATAAATGAGTTGAAGCTTAGGTTAAGGCTCATTTAGTTAATGAGCCCAAGCCCAAACCTTGTATATCAGAATCATTTAAGCTCGTGGCCTTAAACGAGCTTTATTTGATTAGTTTTTTTTATCTATTACTTATATAATTATATTATATTTTTATATCATTAAATATGAAAAAGATAAAAATTCAAAATTCAATCGTTTTATTTATAGCTGGTATAACATTCGAGCTTTAACAAGATTATCACGAGTTTCATAAAATACTTTGCGAGCCGAGCTCAAACCTGAAAGCTTAGTACCTAAGGGGTATTAGATTAAGGAAGCTTAATGTAAGTATATTATTGGAAGCTTAATGTAAGTATATTAATGCAAGTATATTTTGTTGTGGTCTAATATATACACAAATTAAGGAAGTTTAATGTAGATTGACCATTGATATATTTGAGCGTTGCAATCTTTTTTAACGGTTATTTTTTATAATAATAATACCAATATAATAAAAGCGAGACTTAACCTCACGGACGACTAGGGGTGTGCCGTGAATTTTTAAGGTCCTGTACAAATAAATAAAGCGGGCCCCTTTTATATACATACATGTGTAAGCAAAAATTTATTAAAGCAACGATATTTGTTATATCATAAACTTAACAAAAGATCAACCGTATTATAAATATTTTTTATTACATAGTTCTGAATCATGAAATTCTTTTAGTATTATTAGAAACAGAGTTTTGAATCAACTTCTTATAACTAATATCCTCTATAATGTCATTCTTAATATATATCATTTTCAATCCATTATGTTTATCTTGTAACATTCTAAACAATAAGTAAGATTTTAGTAACTTACATTTTGAAAAAAACTGTTTATACACATGTCAATTATTGGAATAGTCATAAACTCTATGTGTAATAATTGCATTAGGAAATCAATTTACTTGTTTTAAATACTTTAAGATATCATTATGTTTGATAGTTTTACCGGATAAAAAAGTGTCAACAACTTCCCAACTTCATATAAAGTTCATTTATATCTAAATATAATCATCCATATAGCATACTTAGATGCAGTTTTATCACGACTATAATATAACTTAAGATGTTTGTTATCAAATCACTATTATCTACTTTTGTGAGACGTATAAAATAATGATTCAAATATATCCTTCTTACTTTTTCTTAAAAGAACTTCAAAAAATTAAAACATGTATATTTAAAAAGACATCTACTATTATACATTAGTTATGCCCAAGGTGTTTCCACGTATGGAGGCATGCAAAACACTTTTCGTAATAAAAAGATTTTAACCTTAAAAGGATGGCTAATGTGTGAATATAAAACTGGGATTACATAGTAATTATGGATGTGATCACATGCCCCACGGCATGCTTTGATTCCTTTAACAAAAGCTACAAAGCACCCCAAAAACTTTACTCTACTTTTGGTTTCAAATATTAATAATATTAATATCTTTTTAGATCACAGCTCTAATATCTAGTATTAATGGAGTTAAAGACTAAGATTTATAATTTATAATTTATAATTAAATTTTTTATTTAAATTTAATGGTTAGGATTGTTGGATACATGTTAGTCCTTTATTAAAATATTTAAATTTAAATATAATAAGACAATTATTATTACATTTTCATATTTTGACCTATTACATCAAAGTGTTGGGCGATTTTCATTTAATAAACTAAATTTACTGTTTAATCTTGGCCATTCATTATATAAAAAAATAAAATTCTAATTTTAATTTTTCTTGTCAAATTTTGGTCAATTTTTTACTTTAATTTGAAGAAAATTATTAGAGGAATTTCATATATTTCCTTCCTAAAACTTAAAATTTCATATTTAATTTACAATTAACATATATACCCTTTATGATATTTTATAATATCATAATTTACCATATTCTTAATTATATCATTTAAAATTTTTTTAATCATTATATTTTTTAATTGTGACTAATAATTACTTGACCTTATTATCCTAGTTATAACAATAACGATTGATGACTTATACAAGATATATAATCACATTTAATCATATTATGAAACCACTTATCTGCTGTCACATTTACCTTCAATCTAATATCGATGGTTCCACGGGCCACCGCTAGTCGGGTGTTGAAATTGCAATCGAGGCCGCATAAAGGATGTGACAATGTCTTGACCGCTTGAACTTGAGAATATTTTATATTTTATTGTATTTTACTTCAAATTTTCTCTAATATCTTTCATGTGGGTCGATAACCTAGTTAACAAAATTAAATAATTAAGGATAAATTTAAAACAAAATTTGCTAATCAATTTTGCTTAAATAGTACGAACATATCAACATGGTTAGTCGTAATTTTAATAATTTCTTCCTATTTTATAATTATTTTGTTGATTTAATTATTAATATATATAATTTTAACTAACACGTGTATTACAGACGCATCTAATCTAAAAATCTAACTATATTATTAAAAGAATAGACTTTAAAAAAAACTTTCATTTTTAAAATATAACTTGACCAATAGGAGCATTTTTCTTTAAAAAAATAAATTAAGCTTAAAAACAAATATGATGTCATCATCCTTAATCCTAACCCTCACATTCCTTAATTTATCCAACATTTTTAACATATTTATTCAAATTTAAACTATATTTACGTGAGATATGTTTATTTACTTTTTAAAATTTTCATATTTTTAGGTGAATAGATTTTATATATTAAATATAAATACAATATTTCAATTTTATCTTTATTTCAATCTTATATTATTTGTATGTTTTATGTTCATATAATTTTGATTTTAGATGATTTTATTTGTATGAAAACAATATTCCAATCTACATCAATTATGATAATAAATAATCTTCTTTATTATCATCAAAGAGACATTCGTACGAATTACAAAATAGAGATTAAAATACGAGAATGCAAAAAAATTTAAGTGTAAGGAAATTTAGATCTTATCAAAAGTAGTTGATTTGTGATCCTATCTCGATTAGCATACTCTATAATTAAGTAGTGTTATTATCTCTTCTACTAATATTAAGTATTAATAAAAGAATCACATTAATCAATTTAATAGACATTTCTAAACCTCATTTCTCGAAATTAACAAGTTTTTTAGTTAAGCAACCACTGTCATTTATATGATCAAAATTAAAAACAATTTTGAATCTAAAACTCAGTAAATCTCATAATCTTATATATTAAATTATAAAATACGAAAGCTTCTTTTATTCCCATACGAGACCTATAAAGTATAAATTTACTAATTAATAATTTTTTAATTATACATATCATATTGACGGTCTATTTAATTTACATCTTTAAATTATGTTTTAAATTATATAATTAAAAATTAATTAAAACTGACAATAGATTAAATGTTTGTGTAGTACACGAGTTAGTTTAAAAACTAATAATATTAAACATTAAAAAAAAGATATCATTTAATTATAAAATACTAATGAAATGAGAATTTAAAAAATGACAAAAAAACAACGTCAACACTTACACTACGGTCGAAACATCGACGCAAGGGGTATTATGATACAAATAAATGTGATTGTATTTCTTATAATAGTTATCGACTATTGTTGTTACAATTAGGACAATAAGATTAAGCATATATTAGTTAAAATAAAAAAACAATTATGAAATATTGAGTAAATTACAAATTTGGTCCCCGTGGTTTGTTTGAAATAACAGTTTTGGTCCTTCGATCCGAAAAGTTACGGGTTTATTACCTCCCGACCGGAATTCATTTCAGTTTTGATCCCTGCTCCGTTAGTCAAATATTAAATATATATTTGTAAATGACTATTTTGCCCTTCTTTTTTAATCCTTCAAGTTTGTAACTATTTTCAATTTTGGTCCCTGCATGACTTTTTACTTTAGTCATATTTACTCATACATTATTAGTAATATTTATTTAATTATTATTAATACAACTAAATTATTATTTTATAAACATATCACGGGTCAATATCACGTTAGTGGTTTTTTTAAAGCAATACCTTTTCATACCAAAACAAAAAAATATCCACAAATTGTTCTTAAAAAATGTTTGGTAAGAAGTTTACTTTGTTTAATAAAATGAATGAACATGAAAAAAATATGTGTCCTATTTGAACAAACAAATATGAATAATGGTCGTCTTCCTTCGTTTAAATAAATATATAATGTCTAGTGTACTATATTTGTTTATGATTAATAATAAATGATTTTACTTATACATTTGTATATGCATTTGTTGTTGACTTTCATTTCTATTTAAGGAACGAACATAAAAGATGTTATTAGTGTTATAGCATGTATCCTAGTCGTGTGTTTCTTACTTATTGTACACTTCTTGGCTCTCGGCCGTCGCACAGCAAAATAGAGCACAAATCATATGTTTCTTTTAAGATGTTAACATGTAAGTAGTTGTAGAATGTAGTAATTTCATACCCGAAGTTGAAACACTTGATTCGTCCAAGAATAGTGATGAAATAGCCTTCAATTTCTTGCTTAATCTATTAGCAGACACACACACACGAACACACTATACACACAAATGTTTTAGCGGCTAATGTTCATGCCTTTTAGGGCTTTTGCCATAAATGGGTCCTTATTCCCTTTCCTAGCAAGTCCAATCCTAAATAACAAAACCTCTTTTATTTGTTACTAATTTAACTAGCTTAAAAGAAATAAAGCTTGCATCATAGTGTTAATCAATGAAAGCAGTTCTCTACAATGTTTTTATAAGAATAATGGTTAAAGGAGCCCAATAAAATAAGATACTAATTTATTCTAATTGATTTTCGATTAATTTATTCTAATTAAAATAAATATATAAATGAAAACATGTGTTACAATTTTCTTACTTTTGTTTGTTAAAATACACAACGGACATAAATGAAGTAACGAACAAATGAGACAATAGTACGTATTTATTTGTTTAAATAATCGAACAAAAATTTATGTTCATGTTTTTTCATTTATTAAATAAACATACATAAGAATAACTTGTAACATTGAGTTCATTAATTTAGATCTCAAAATTAGATGGAAGACAAAATCAAATCCATGTTACAGACACAATATTAACCCGTAATATATTTAATTAAGCGTTGTTGACTTGTATCAATAATAGTTAAATCAAATTAATTAGTAATTAAGGGTTGAGTAAATGAGTAAATATGATAAAAATAAAAAAAATCATGTAGGGACCACTAGAAATAGTTACAAACATAAAGTACTAGAAAAGAAGGGCAAAATTGTCATTTATAAATATTTAATACTTGGCTAACGGAACAGTGACCAAAAGTGAAGTGAATTCGGGTCAAAAGAGACTAAACCCGTAACTTTGCAGATCCATGGATCAATATTGTTATTTCAAACAAACCACATGGATCAAAATTGTAATTTACCCTAAAATATTTAAGAATGATAAAATTAATAATTTAGTTAAATGTGATACTTTGAAATATTATAAAAGTAAATATTATATTTATAAATTAAAGTGGATAAAATACGACATTTTGGGGTTTAAGAGGACATATATAAAATTATCTTTAAATTTTTTTGTTTAAATTAAAACCAAAATTGAATCTAATTTTGACCAAGAATAATCGCAATTGGATTTCTATTTAATAAATGGTTAAGATTTAATAATTAAATTTTCTATCTAAATTTAATGGATAAGTTTATGTAATAGATATAATTAAAGTTAATCTTTTATTTATATTAGAAAATTTTCTTATTTTCCTAAAGCCTTACCCTTTAAACATTAATGAGTTTATATTACTTTTATCTAATATATAATGTTACGAATCCTAAAAGAAGCATATGCACATTGAAAAAATTATCACGCAAAGTACAACCAATAATCTATTAGTATATATATATATATATATATATATATATATATATATATATGTGAGTGTGTGTGTGTGTGTGTGAATACTTTTATTGCTCGTCTTGAGTTAGGGTTTGGTTCATATATGTTTGATGGTGTTGGATGTGTTGTAGGAATTGATTTAGGGTTTCTCCGATTGCTTATAGATTGGAAGATAACGGTAAGGGTTGTATGGCTCTAAAAATCCAAATCAACATCTTAATTTAATTATAACATCCTTATCATCATCACCTTAACCTACATTGTCGAATAAAAACTGAAAAAATGATTAATCAATTCTAGAAAACCAGCTACTCTAGTATTATCATCCTAGTTTTGACCCCTACGTTAAAGCATCTGGTCCGGTTGAGATTCCATATTAATATTTGTTGGTGGGAATTTGGCCGGAATCTTGTATGTTACCTCAACAAGGACTATGAAACACACACACACACACACACACATGGAATCTTCTCTGTTTTTATACGAAAATTGTGACAATGAATTATTAATATGAATATTTTGGTCATTTATGTATTTTTTCCAACCGTGAATTGTGTCCAGGTGAACCGTCATACTGTGCGAGACTTGATTTACCGAAAATACCCCTCATTAATGGATGATTAATAAGACATTAATGATCAATCATTAGTCATTAATGAGTCAATCATTAAGTAATGTTATACGTACTCACAATCTACGTTAATGAAAGATAGTTTAGTCATTTCTATATTTACTTATTAAAGTGATTTGTAAGTATAACATCACTTAAGTTAGATGATATTAACTTTGGAATCATTTTGTATATATACAAAATTGAAACCGGTGACAAAAATCATATTAACCAGAATAGTAAGTTTTTGTTTTAAATTTTAGGAAAGGAGACCAGGGAGAAGCGCATGAGAAGATCCCAAAAACTAATAGAAAACTGAAGAGGGATTAATGTTGTAAATAAAATCATAGTTACAACTAATTGTTGAATAAAATAGACAACTATTAAAAACCCCACGTATAAAATAAGTGAATGTGCATGGTGGTTCACAGTAGTTAACTTTCTTTTATAAAGAACATCTTTCATTTCTTGGGCACCACAATTGTTCCTCCCTTTAATCTTTGTTGTAACACTAAGTATGCTAATCTTGGGGCGTGTGTATGTAGGTAGGTATATATATACACACATACATATGTATATATATACACACAAACGGTATTAAAATACACACGTTAAAGACGTACATTCAGGGGCGGACCTATGTGTATCACCGGGGGGGGGGGGGTCACGGGACACCAGTCTTTTTACGGTTCGTAGTGTTAATTTTTGATTTTTTGAGACGGTGCTACCCATAAATTTTGGGGGTGCTACCGGTGATGCCACCAAAATTAAAGGAAAAATAAAACTTTTAAAAAAAAATGATAAGAAATAGTTTAATCTTTCAATTTATACCTTTAAAATAGCATTTTAGTTAACATTACTTCATATAAATTGTGTTTTGTTATAAATTTTGGCTCTAAAATACCAAAATAATAGCCGGAATCTCGTTAATCCGACCCGATTAACCGGAAACCCGAAAAAAACCCGAACCACACCATCAATTTTATTTAATTTTATTTTCGCATTAAATGGTGTTACCGGTAAAAAAAAATGCTGGGTCCGCCACTGCGTACATTGCATCTCTCAAAGTTCTATTAGCGGCTTGTTAATTTTATAATATTATGTTGCTGTTAAAAAAATACATCGCATTTCATTAACAAAATGTAATTTTACATTTCAATATGTTCTATAGAAGAAAATTTAAATGTAGTAAACAAAATAGTGGATTATTTTGGTGAAATAAGGAGGTGGTTAATGAGAGAGATGCACACAGATGATAGTAGATAAATATGAAGATGTAAAGTGTGGTGTATGAAAATATCGGAGTCGGAAGATAGAGAGAAACAAATTAGGATGGATGCGGTGTTTGTACTGTCACACATTTTAAAAATGATTTTATTTGATATCTTTGTATGTGTGTATATGTATTATATGGTATATATATGTATATATAAGGTTCATTTGAGAACCGCTGTTAATACGAATATCGTGAGAACCAATCTTGACTCTTAATTAATATAGATACATAGCCAATAAAAATGACAACTCATTAATGACACATTAATGATGAATATTTTGAAAAAATAATCATCGCTTTTTAATGGTGCTCCACCTAGAAACAATTCACAGTTGAAAAAATAAGTAAAAGACCAAAATACATCTATCAATGAGTAACTAGTGAACATTAATTATTATTACAAATGGTATTTCCAGTACTTGGAAATGGTTCTTAAAATAAACTTAATTATCCACACATACACACATATTTGTATTTGAGAACCATTTATAACCACTATTAAAGCTAATTAATAAACATATTTTGGTCATTTATAAATTTACTCAACTATGAATTGTCTTGGTGGATGTGTTATTGATGAGGGCCCATTAATGGGTCATTATCATTAATAGTCATTGATTTATTTTCATTAAAGGTCTCGAGTTGTTATGTCTGTAAAATTTGTTCTCAAATGAACTCTCTCCTATAAGATATGTATACCTTCAAATTTGGATGATTAATAATATTATGACTGAATATATATTTTACATAAATCAAAAATGAAGATTTCGACTGAATACGCAGTCGTACTCTCAACCATTGATCATCCAAATCGAAAGGTTGATATTGGTTTGTATATAGACTGATTTTGTATTGATCATTGTAACTTAAGAATCGTTTTTATTACGAGATCTGAAAAAACAAATCATGACTCTTAATTAAAATAAATGAATTTATATAATTATATTGACTCATTAATGCTTATCAATGACTCATTAATAAATATTTATGAGGGGTATTTGGAAATATATAGACTTGCTCATTTAAGATGTTCCTTCCGGACGCAATATTTACGGTTAGATAAATATATAAATAAGTAAATTTATCTTTTTTAATAATAATTAATGAGCCTAATAATAATTAAAAATGATTCTCGCATTAGAAAAAAAGTTTCAAATTAAATTTTCCCAATATATTATTTTTAATAAAATTGATGTTTTTTAATTAATCATTTATAGTTTCATAGTAACCTGTCAATAAATATTCTGAGAAAATGTGTATGCAAAATAAGTGTTAATTTTGACAAATTGTTTTTTATTTTAAACTTGTTACTGTTTTAAATACTTAAAATACCTTATTTTATATACATTAAACCTTCGAGTATGTTTCCTGATGAAATATTAATTTGCACCGATCCCTAAATTTTAAACAAATAAAAAAATTATTAAATAATAAACTGAGAAAAGAGAATTAAAATTCATTAAAAAAATTAGATTTCTTGCGAACTCAACTGTTATCCATCATCCTTAATAGAAGGAACCTCCCCTTCATTCAATGAAGACAGCTTTTCTACGTTAGTAGCAGCTGTCTTTCTCATTTATTTTTCTTTTGTTTTTTCATATTTACGGCAAAACTTATGCACACCCATTGTCTTTAGGCCATCTCCAACAAACACCTAATTTTACATTTTGATTTAGGGTATGTATTACCTATTAATTTTATATTTATACGTAAAAAGGGAAGATGACACTTAACTAATATATGTTTATATACTGAGTTTTCAATTTAGTTTACGATATAGATTAGTTCGTTTCTTATCTTAAAATTATGAATCTATTGATATAACATATATTGTGAGAGAGAAGAGTACAAATAACAGCACTGTTGATTTAATAACGAAGAAAAGGCAGTACAACAAGTACATTACTTACGTAATTCAAAATTTTGCTAAGCTAAGAAACTCGAAATTTACACTTAGAATGTGGAGATCACTAAATATTAGGAAAGTTGATACTTTCGATATAAGAATTGTGGATTGGAAAGTATTAAACAATGTTTTATCAATTTCTTAAAATGGGAAGACCTTGCTGATTCATAAATCAACTAGAAATAATAGGTTTATAACTCTTATATTGTTTTTGATATGTGTGTAAAAATATAATGAAAGAGGCTTAAGATTAATATACACAACCAAAATTCACTTTCTTTTAAATATGAATGTTAAAAATAGTCTAATCCTCGAATTTTAATAATCGATTTTAGTTTAACTCTTAATGTTTTTTTAAATAATTTAATTTTAAAGTTTAGTTTGACAATTCGCTTAATTTCTTAAATTTATGTTTACCTTGCGATTGAATCTTCTTTATATTTAACTTGTTTAATCGGTTAAACTTTATATTATTTAGGGTTAACTAAAGGTTTATTTCTAATGTTTATATTTTATTTTGGTTGAACCTGAACGATTTTTTAATAGTCTAACCCCGTAACTTTTATTAATAGTTTAACCATAACTTTCTAGTTGTTAGTTTAACCCTAAAGCTTATTTTGGGGTTCCGATTTAGTATTTATAGTGTTTACTAATGGTAGGTTTTCTTCAATTAACACTAGTACAAAAATGACCTTTAGTCACACTTTTTCAAAACAGATCAGTCACACTTTTGATTTAAAGTGTGACTATATGTCATTTTTTTAATTCTGTCATACTTTTAGTCACATTATATTTTGTTTGTGTGACTATTGCATAATAAGTAAATACCTTTAGTCACACTTAAATATAAAAACGTGACAATTTCATAGTAAGTAGATACATTTAGTCACACTTAAACATAAAATAGTGACAATTGAATAGTAAGTAAATACCTTTAGTCACACTTATGATAAAAACGTGACCATTGCTAGCCACACTTGTAAAAAGTGTGACCAAATATCATAATACGCCACTAATATGTGAATAAAATTTGTGATAGATTTTATAAGAGACCATAGATATATATACGGTCACACACTAGTACAAAAATGACATTTAGTCACACTTTTTCCAAAACAAACAAAAGTCACACTTTTGACTTAATGTGTGACTATAGATCATTTTTAAAATTTTGTCATACTTTTAGTCACTTTATATTTTGTTTGTGTGACCATTGCATAGTAAGTAAATACCTTTCGTCACACTTAAACATAAAAACGTGACAATTGCATAGTAAGTAAATGCCTTTAGTCACACTTAAACATAAAAACATGACCGTTACTAGCCACACTCTTAAAATGTGTGACCAAATATCATGATACGCCACTTATATGTGAATAAAAATTCTGATAGATTTTATAAGAGACCATAGATATATATACGGTCACACACTAGTACAAAAATGACATTTAGTCACACTTTTTCCAAAATAAACCAAAGTCACACTTTTGATTTAAAGTGTGACTATAGGTCATTTTTAAAATTTTCACTAGTACAAAAATGACCTTTAGTCACACTTTTTCAAAACAGACCAGTCACACTTTTGATTTAAAGTGTGACTATATGTCATTTTTTAAATTCTGCCATACTTTTAGTCACATTATATTTTGTTTGTGTGACTATTGCATAGTAAGTAAATACCTTTATTCACACTTAAATATAAAAACGTGACAATTTCATAGTAAGTAGATACATTTAGTCACACTTAAACATAAAATAGTGACAATTGAATAGTAAGTAAATACCTTTAGTCACACTTAATGATAAAAACGTGACCATTGCTAGCCACACTTGTAAAAAGTGTGACCAAATATCATAATACGCCACTAATATGTGAATAAAATTTGTGATAGATTTTATAAGAGACCATAGATATATATACGGTCACACACTAGTACAAAAATGACATTTAGTCACACTTTTTCCAAAACAAACAAAAGTCACACTTTTGACTTAATGTGTTACTATAGACCATTTTTAAAATTCTGTCATACTTTTGGTCACTTTATATTTTGTTTGTGTGACCATTGCATAGTAAGTAAATATCTTTCGTCATACTTAAACATAAAAACGTGACAATTGCATAGTAAGTAAATACCTTTAGTCACACTT
Source organism: Pulicaria dysenterica (assembly GCA_947179395.2). NCBI lineage: Eukaryota > Viridiplantae > Streptophyta > Magnoliopsida > Asterales > Asteraceae > Pulicaria > Pulicaria dysenterica. The sequence goes on along the minus strand of OX359291.1, from coordinate 70,805,391 downwards.
AAACATAAAAACATGACCGTTACTAGCCACACTCGTAAAATGTGTGACCAAATATCATGATATGCCACTTATATGTGAATAAAATTTCTGATAGATTTTATAAGAGACCATAGATATATATATACGGTCACACACTAGTACAAAAATGACATTTAGTCACACTTTTTCCAAAACAAACAAAAGTCACACTTTTGACTTAATGTGTTACTATAGACCATTTTTAAAATTCTGTCATACTTTTGGTCACTTTATATTTTGTTTGTGTGACCATTGCATAGTAAGTAAATATCTTTCGTCATACTTAAACATAAAAACGTGACAATTGCATAGTAAGTAAATACCTTTAGTCACACATAAACATAAAAACATGACCGTTACTAGCCACACTCGTAAAATGTGTGACCAAATATCATGATATGCCACTTATATGTGAATAAAATTTGTGAAGAATTTTATAAGAGACCATAGATATATATACGGTCACACACTAGTACAAAAATGACATTTAGTCACACTTTTTCCAAAACAATCCAGTCACACTTTTGATTGACTTATAAGTAAACTTTGGCTTTAAATGACACAACGCGTGTAAGGACCACAAGCATGGCACATCTTATGAGAACTCCGAAGTTAAGCGTGCTTGGGTTGGAGCAATCCAGGGATGGGTGACCCATGGGAATTGCTTGTGTCGTGGTATGACGGGATGTTACAACGTTTGTGTGGCTGTAGGCTATAGATAGTCACACATTTGAAAACATTGTGTGACCATAAAACGGTTTTAGCTACTTTTTAAGTATTTATGTGTGACTAAAAGCTGAACAATAACAACACTTATAATAGACTTGTGTGACCGTAGGCTGAACAATAGTCACTCAAATAAAAAAATTGCGTGTCTAGAAAAGGTTTTTAGTCACACTTTCGGATGAATTGTTTGATTTCAAAATGAAAAGTCCATACCCTATAGTCACACTTTTAAGCTACGGTCACATTTTTTTATATGATATGGTCACTAAATTTTCGTGTGACCAAAACATGCCTAAAATGGCACGACCTTCGGTCACACTTTTAATGAAAAAAAAAAGTGTGACCGTAGGCATACAGTCACACTTTTTTGGTGTGACTAATTGTCATTTTTGTACTAGTGTTTGTAATACTTTTAGTCACTTTATATTTTGTTTGTGTAACCATTGCATAGTAAGTAAATACTTTTCGTCACACTTAAACATAAAAACGTGACAATTGCATAGTAAGTAAATACCTTTAGTCACACTTAAACATAAAAATGTGACCATTACTAGCCACACTCGTAAAAAGTATGACCAAATATCATGATATGCAACTGATATGTGAATAAAATTTGTGAAGAGTTTTATAAGAGACCATAGATATATATACGGTCACACACTAGTACAAAAATGACATTTAGTCACACTTTTTCCAAAACAATCCAGTCACACTTTTGATTGACTTATAAGTAAACTTTGGCTTTAAATGACACAACGCGTGTAAGGACCACAAGCATGACACATCTTATGAGAACTCCGAAGTTAAGCGTGCTTGGGTTGGAGCAATCCAGGGATGGGTGACCCATGGGAATTGCTTGTGTCGTGGTATGACGGGATGTTACAACGTTTGTGTGGCTGTAGGCTATAGATAGTCACACTTTTGAAAACATTGTGTGACCATAAAACGGTTTTAGCTACTTTTTAAGTATTTATGAGTGACTAAAAGCTGAACAATAACAACACTTATAATAGACTTGTGTGACCGTAGGCTGAACAATAGTCACTCAAATAAAAAAATTGTGTGTCTAGAAAAGGTTTTTAGTCACACTTTCGGATGAATTGTTTGATTTCAAAATGAAAAGTCCATACCCTATAGTCACACTTTTAAGCTACGGTCACATTTTTTTATATGATATGGTCACTAAATTTTCGTGTGACCAAAACATGACTAAAATGGCATAACCTTCGGTCACACTTTTAATGAAAAAAAAGTGTGACCGTAGGCATACAGTCACACTTTTTTGGTGTGACTAAATGTCATTTTTGTACTAGTGTAATGAACAATCTAGTAACCGATTTTCAAAGTCACCACCTAATTTATCGGCTGTTAGGATTTTATTTCTGCTATTGTATAAATCTGAATTGATTTAATGATTTTAATAGATAAAATAAAATGATTTTATTAGATAAAATAAAATGATTTTATTAGATAAAATAAAATTTTGTTCGTGTTCTTCATTGATTTGTTTAATGTTCATGTTCATCATCATGTTCATGTTCTTTTATGGATTTATTCATGTTCATGTTGATTTAAATCCAATTATCTTAATTGTTCTTGACGAGCGTTCAAATATTCAAAAAGAAATGAAAAAAACATAAAAAAAAAATTTGACAATTACTTTAAGTCCTAAGAGTTTTCTTGAATTTAAAGTTTAATCTTCAATTTGACAATTACACTATTTCGATTCTATCCCTGATATTTCTTTTAATTATTTTAAACTTAGGTGGTATTTGTTTTAGCTTATTTTGAGTTTGTTTTCTTAGCTTATTTTTCATAAGCACAATTTTTTGGCTTATTTTTAAAACTTCGACTTATTTTCTAATTTCATGTCACAATAAACCCCTATGTCAGAAGACAAATAAAAAAAACTTAAGCCGAAAAAAATAAGCCTATAATAAGCTTAGTGAAACACCCCTTAAAGTTTAATTTTGTTTTCTTGCACAACAAAAAAAAAATCATATATTAATAGACTTCTAGCAAGGAACTAAAAGATCAAAAAATATGTCCAAGTGTTCAAAAAGAGAAACAAAAGTTACACCTCTTCGGATGCATCAATGGCTTTAGTCACCAGGTAACCAAGCTTTGATATTATCCAATTATAAAAAAAAAAAAACTTAGCGTGAAGTCGAAATTGAGTTTAAACCTTTATAGGTAAAACTATATTTTAAAGCACTCAACCCGCTTTAGTTAATATTAAAGACAAAGTAAGCATTCTTCGATCTTCAACAGCAGATTGATCCATCATAGTAATAAGAGATTCCTCAATCACTATAAACAAGATTGTAGATTAATATACTCAATCACTATAACAAGATGCATATTGACCTATTAGTGTCAATCACAAGAAAAAAAATGAGCCTAGTATCATTTATCTAAGACAAGGCATTTATTCCATCATAATTCATCTTGCCTCCTCCAAACAAAGAGATGATTGCAAAATAGGGGAGGAAGTAATTGAGCTGTTATTACAAAGTGTTAGATGCAATTAAACAATACTAGTTAACAAAATATATAATTCACCTCAATAACAACAAATCACACACCAAACCAAGAAATCATAACCTTATATTTACAAAATTGTTGTTAGAATTAAGGAAATGTACACTAGATACACATGGGGGGAGAGATGACTAGCTAAAGATAAAAAGTTACATGCCCAAAATCCAAACCTTTTTTTTGGCAAATACATGGCATTTCTTAAACTTGAGGGGTTAGTATTGCTATTCTAATGAACAAATTGGGTGGAATAAAAAAATAATAATTTTACTTACCTCATATCCTAATCTTGAAAAAAAGAGGTTTAAAACCTTCTTTTTCATCCTTTTTAAGAACTTAAATAAAATACAATCTCATATCATACAATGTTACTAATATGATGCAATAAATCAACTAAAATTGTTGTAAATGACATGTTGCCTGACCAACCAAACGATCAAGATTGTCATGTATAGCAATTTAAGTGATTTATTGTATCACTTTTGTAAATTGACATGATATGATGATTATATTTCATAGGTTCTTTCATTTTACTATTTTTATGGGGTTTGACCACTAGAAAGCATAGGATTTACTCACACATATGATAACTATATTGAGGACAATTTACAACCCTTGATCTTCTTTGGTGCTAGAATCGGATGAAATAGACTTGAATATAATCGGTGCACCATATTGCGGATAGAGTAGCATCAAAACTGTTGGTGCGTGTTGATACTTAGGAGACAATCGAAAAGAGAATCTTTGTAATATGATCGCAAGTGTTAATTTTGCTTGTAAAATAGCTAGATTTTGCCCAATGCAGGTACGAACACCAATCCCAAAAGGGATGAAAGATACAGGATGTTTAGCTGCACGAGCAACTCCCTCTGAAAATCGTTTTGGATTGAATTCATTAGCATCATCTCCCCAAATTGCTTGATCATGATGAACGGCCAAGATTGGAATAAGAAGCTCAGTCCCACGTGGGACCTTACATCCTCCTAATTGAACATCCGCCTTTGCTCGTCGAATTGATGCAACAATTGGAGGGTACAATCTCAAGGACTCATTAAGAATCATCGTTAACTGCCACGTCAAATAGGAAATATGAAATTATTATTGTGAAACATAATAGTATTAATAAAATCCATAAAAATGGTAAAATGGTCTTTTCATAAAAGGGTTAGGGTGGTCATTTCACACCACTAGAAGACAAAACATGATTTTAGCATGAGAGAGAGTGGGTACCGTCTTAAGCTTGGAAACATCATCTTTGGTGGGAATGTCATGTGGTCCACACACCTTCAACACCTCATCACGTGCTATCACTTGCCACTGTGGGTGCATTGCTAGCAACACCGTCGTCCACGTCAGCAAGTTGGAGGTGGTTTGTTCTCCGGCGAAGAAAAAGCTCTTACACTCCTCAGCAATATCACGTGCCGTGATCGCCGGTGATGAATTCACCAATTCTTTAGTACTCGCTTGAATCATAAGCCCAAGTAAATCCTTGGGCCCATTTTCTATTCCTTCTTGATCCCAATTTTCCCTTCTCCTCTCAATTACCCTCATCAAACTTTTCTTGATTTCCCTCTCTAATCTCCAAGATTCTCTATTCCTTTTTGTGGGAAGAAACCTACATAAAAATCATAAGACTAATTAACAAATATTCTATTAAAATAATTAAGAAAGAAGTTAATTAAGTTAGCAGTACTAAAATGGATGACACCCTGATTGATTTTATAAAGTAGACAAATAATACTTATTTATTAGATTAAAAATTTTGGGTTACGGGATTGTGACGTGTACCTGTAACCCGGGATTGTGACCTTTTGAAACGCTTCAGACGCCAATATCATTTGTTGTGCTTGTAGCTGAAAAATGTGTTTTCCGTCTTCGTAACTACTACCAAATGCGGTCCTCGTCACTGTCTCCTCGGTTAAACTTTGGTACCATTGGGACACTTCGATTTCGACTTCATCAGAATTCGACATGTCTAACCATTTTTCCAACATTCTCAACACGCTAGTGGTGGCCATGGGTACTAGCAACTACAATAACCGAAAAATATGTTAAATTAAAGCTTTTGCTTTTAAAAAAAATTCAAATTAATGATTGAAAATGGTTAGAAAGTAAAAGTAAGCTTACTTTGAGATTCTCCATGTGAAAGGTGGGAGTGATGATTTTTCTATGGAGAGCCCATTTTTCACCTTTGAGACTAAGGAGACCATCACCTTCAAGTTGTTTAATTAGAGGGTGAGCCTCATTTTTTTCATAGAATTCCGATTTCGAGCTGAATATTTCTCGAATTAAGTCTGGTTCGGCTACTGTTAGTCGAACCGTGGGTCCAAACCATACTAAAAAAGTTGGACCTGCGAAAAATAATTGAAATGCATCATTTACTACAGAAAAAAAATTAGTATTTTTTTCATTTTTTTATTCAATTTATTTTTTACACCATCAAAGTAAATGAAGTAGAGCTAGAAGTGGTAAGCGTCAGTTAAACAAAAAAAGGGTGGTGAGAAGGAAACAACACATGAGCCACTAATTTCATGAGCTTCTGAAGTTGTACACCTAGAGAGAGAAAGAGAAGGAGAGAGAGATGATAACTCAATGACTATGCCACTAACAAACAGAAACAAGTTCATTATCAAAAGCCAACCTTCCCACAAAAATCTAAAAGAATTATAAGGACGCCAAGGGAACAGAAAAGGAAATGATAACTCCATGACTTTACATACAAAGATTTCAAAAAATAAAAATAAAATTCGTAATTTTATCCTTACTAAATACATAATTCTCTTCCCATTATATACATATATACATACATATATATATATATATATATATATATATATATATATAGAGAGAGAGAGAGAGAGAGAGAGAGAGAGAGAGAGAAAGAGATGAAGAGAGAGACTGGAATGAAGATGAAGATGAAGAATATATGCAGACAAGCTAAGGAGGTGGTCTAAAAAGCTACCTCCATTTGATTGTATGAATCTTGAATGCTATAAAGTGGACAAACTTGAAAAATTATCTTTAAAATAGAAAAAAGAGATCATCACATGAGAACATTTCTCAAATTCCCATACATATAGGTGCTCTCATGAATTTAAAAAAAGTTTAAGAACCCATGTCATTTAAGCAAGATATAGCCTCAGAATGACCAAGAATTTGATGATATATAAAAAAAACAAAATCAAGAACCCATGTTTCTAATGCACAAAATCATGTATTATAGAAGGTCATGGATTCAAATGGTTTGATTTTCTTGATCCCATTTGCCGACAAATTATGTCCAAGATTAGAACTTGAAACATGAAGATTTGGGGTCCAATTTCTTATTTTCTTAATCTTTTTTCCGACCCCATGAAAGATTTGGACAACTTTTTAAAGAAGCCAAAAAGAAAAATAAAAAAGACCCAACCTTTATATATAAATTTAAGATTTTGAAGATTATAAAAAACATGGGAATTGAAGCAAGGTTGAATATACAATACAAACTTACCATAGATTTTCTTCCAATGATGATAAAAAGAGAGGACTCTAGGGAGGATATTGTGAGAAAAAGGCATGGGTTTAGAAGAAGCTTTCACCATTAAACTCACAAGCTCTTTAGCATTTCCAATAAAGAAGCAATAAGGAGGTCCCCTTATGCCTTGTTTGGCAAAATGCTCTTCAATCTTCTTTGGTTTCCACCATAACAACACAAAAATCTTGACACCAAACACCATCACTATCAATAAAATCAACCACCATTTCAAGAACATCATATCTTCTTCCATTTCTTTTTGTTTTTATTTTCTCCCCCTTTTCTATCTCTTACTTTCTCTCTCTAAAAAACTTAGTTTCTTGAGAGCTTTAAAAGAGATGGTTTTTTGGGCTTGAGAGAAGCTGCCTCTTATCTTCTTCTTCTTTGGTTATGTTTGTTAGTACTTGACAGTGGTTTGTTCTCCTTTTTAATGCCACCAACAAGTTTAGAGAGAGAAAGATGGTGAGGGTGTTGTTTGGCAAGGCCAACGGCGTAGGGGCCGCCATTGGAAATTTGGAATTATAAGGGTCAACGAATGATAATTTTATGATTTTATTTTTATATTTTGTTAAAGACGAAATTACCCCTTGTTTTTTTCTAAGTTGGACTTCTTTTCTCCATGGATCTTGAAATTCAATCTTTGGATGGCCAAGGCCTTTTCTTTCCACTTTCCAATATTATTAGGATATTACAATTTACAAAGGTTGATGGGAAACAATTCTATATAGAAAAACAAATAAATATATTCCATATCAATTCTTTGTGTTCATTTATAAGAACTCTAGAAACCTTTAGTTCCTTATGTCCCCTTTTTTAAAAAAAATTTAACCGTAAACAACACATCTAAGAAATCTACATCTTTGTTTACGACCGGTTTATAAAGAAAGGAACACCCTAATCACCTTTGATACTACTAGACCGAAGACTATTGTACGTACGTAAATTATTATACTTTAATATTTAGAATTTAATCTAATGATACGTTATATACTCAACTTAAGTTGAGTGAAACTATTAATATGGAATAAAATTTATTCATGTATATACCTTTATTTCGTTGAATATTTTAGAAGAAAAGTTCAATAATTCAAATATATATATATAATTGTTGTAGTCAGATATTTGTTCTTTTTTTAATGTGAAAATAGTCATTTGACTATGGAAAACGTTAAATGTTGATATGGACATTGTGTTTAGAAAATGACTTTAATAAATAACAAAACTTTAATATTCTAGGGAATACTTTAACTCAAAATTAATTAATAAAAAAACATAACCCAATTTTATTTACAAATTATTATTATTATTATTATTATTATTATTATTATTATTATTTTTATTATTATTATTATTATTATTATTATTATTATTATTATCTATACTATTATATAAATTATTTAACACTCTCTATCCAATCCCACATCAGCGCCACATCATTCCCTCTTCCATCATCTTCTCCCTACCCAAATCAATTTATTAAAAAAGAAAAAAATGGAGCGAGGAAGACAAAGAGCTGCCGGAGACAACCCTAGAGGAAGACTAAGAGCTGCCAGAGACAATCCTGGAGGAGGACTAAGAGCTGCCAGAGACAACCCTGGAGGAAGACTAAGAGCTGCCGGAGACAACCATGGTGGATTCGAGCAAAGACAACGAGCTGCCGGAGTAAAGTCCGAAGGACATGATCGAAGATACGAGGTTGTAGATACAGAACTTGGATGGCAGAAAGTGGAGAGAAAGAAGAGAAGGGCAAGAACAAACTATTACTTCACGAAGTTTCCAAATTCTTGGGATGAAACAACATTTTATAAAATGTTTGAGAGATATGGCAAAGTTACTTCGGTGTACATAGCTCGAAAGAAATCAAAAGCGGGACTAAGGTTTGGATTTGTTCGGTTTGATGAAGTGGAAGATCGTAAGGTGTTTGAAAGGAAGCTACAAACTATCATTATTGGAAACTCTAGATTGCGTATCAATCTTGCAAAGTATGAAGTGGAGAAGAAACTCAGCTACATTAGAGACAAAAGTAGAGTTTCTCTTGAGAAGGGAAATAGAAATGAGGATTTTGTTAGCAATAAGCAGAGGTGGAAGAACAACGCACACGATGGTCGATCTTTTAAAGAAGCACTACTTGGTAAGAGAAACACAACAGTACATAAGGAAGGCCTCAAAACAATGGAAGCTCCAGTGAACTTGGATAATATCAGAAGACTTAAAAAGTGTTGGTTAGCCAAAGCCATGAGCATTGAATGCCTGCGAAACATCCATAGTATCTTTAAAGAAGAGGGTTTGGGTCAATGTACAATTCAATACATTGGTGGATTATCTTTTCTTTGCGAATGACAATCAATAGAAATTGCAAAGAAGATCTTGGATGAAAACAGATTGTCTCTCATGAGATGGCTAAGTGAGATCCAGATTTGGAATGAAAATATCTTCGTAAACGAAAGATTAACGTGGCTTGCCATTGAAGGACTTCCAGTTGAGTCATGGTGTCAATCAACTATTGAAATCATAGCTTCAAAGTTTGGTAGAGTTATGGAGCTTGATGATCCCAAATTTGATGGTAACATGACAAATGCATGGGGAGCTCTTATTTTAACGTCGATGAATGAGATCAATGAACTTGTTCTTATGAAGTCTTACAATCATCAGTACAAAATCAAAGTATATGAAGAACACAACAGGTCTTTCATGCTATCACTTAATTCAGACTCGGAGATCGGAGAAGACAAATCGGAATTTGGAGATGATGATTCGCAAGGCGGTTATGTCAGCGATACTTGTTCGATGGATTCCCCGCCATCCTCAGGTGATCCAGCCCCTCCGGTGACGGAATTCCCAAAAGTCGTAGACAATTCGAATGATGACACATTGGTTCCGGAAACGCCACATTTGGTTCCCGAGGAAAATACAACTCACGAGGTACAAAACTCTGCTAAGACAAATTTGGATCTAGAACATGGGGGGAATGGCCCACATAGAAACGATGCTGATGCAGAGCCCAACACAACCAAAAGCCCAACACATGGTTCTAAAGAAACAAGCCCAAACCGGCCTATTGAAAAAAAGTAAAACTAAGAAAAAGGGTTTCTGTTTTACGAGCAGATCTATCTCGTAAACTGAGGAAAGCTCTTCACAGACTTACATTGATGATTCCCTTAATGATAACTACGATGACTTTCGAAAGTTACTGGGCATTTAGGAGGGAAAGAAGATCGCTGAGGGTATTGGTTTGTCTACCACAAACTGATATCCTTCATTCCGATCTTTGGTGCAGAATCAACAATAAAAATGAATTGGATTTCTTTTAATTGATGTGGGCTTCCAGCAAAGGGTAAAATTGAAGGTATCAGAGACATGATGTGAAAAGAAAGATGTACTCTAATTGGGATCCAAGAAACAAAATGCGAGGAAATCTCTGAAGCTATGGTGCAAAGCTTATGGGGTAAGAAGAACTTCGATTTTGTTTATGGAGAATCTGCTGGTGCTTCAGGAGGTACGCTTCTATCCTGGGACACTTTATTATTTCAAAAAGAAGATGATATTACTGGAGAACATATTTATGGAGTGATTGGTAAGTGGCAGAATATTCCTTCAAAGGTGGGCATTATCAATATTTATGGTCCATAAAATTCTACTGCCAAAGCACAACTCTGGAGAAACTTAAAATAATTTATTAATAATATTGACTGTATTTGGGTGCTTATGGGAGATTTCAATGTTGTGAGAAGAAGGGAGGAAAGAAAAGGGTCATTGTTCAATGAGGTAGAGGCATTGGAGTTCAATGATTTTATATCATCAACGGGTCTGATTGATGTTCAATTCAGTGGCAGAAGGTTTACGAGATTTAATGCCGATGGTACAAAACTGAGCAAAGTGGATCGCTTTCTAGTTTCAGCAAATTTTCTCTCGAACTGGAAGTCCCCGACTGTTTTCGTAGGTGCCCGCACCCTATCGGATCATAGTCCTATAATCTTGAAAGTTGAGGAGATTGATTTTGGTCCAAAACCATTTACGATCTTCGACAAATGGCTGCTAAATGATGATTTCTCAAAAGTGGTAGTATCTTCTTGGTCCTCAAATTCTTTTAAAGGACCTGCTGATGTCATTTTGAAGAACAAATTGAAGAATTTAAAAGAAAACATTAGAGTCTGGGCTCTTAAGGAAACATATGAGAGAGCAAGAAAAAAAGATGATATAAAGAATAGCTTACTAGAGTGGGATACAAAAGCTGAAATGGGTCAATTAAAAGATGAAGAAAAACAAAAAAGGGAAGATCTCTTATATTCATTACATCAATTGGAAAGTGTGGAATGTATGGATCTGAAACAGAAGGCTCGAATCAAGTGGGCATTAGAAGGCGATGAGAATACGAAAGTATTTCACGCTGTGGTTAATCAAAAATGGAATCTTCGACGTTTGAAGGGCCTGATTTGTAGTGGTTCCTGGAACACCAATCCAGCAGAGATTAAAAATGCAGCTCTAGTTTATTTCAAGGATCGATTTGTGAAACCCTGCAAGATTAGACCTCAATTTAATTGTGGGAGTTTTAAAAAGATTTCAGTGGAGGAAGCCTCTGAACTTGAAATCCCTTTCATGATGAAAGAATTAGAGTGTGCAATTGCAGAATGTGATGGCTCAAAAGCCCCTGGACCCGACGGTATTAACTTCAATTTTATCAAAAAATACTGGGAAGTGTTGAAATCCTCTTTTCTTGAAGCTGCTTGGAATTTTCAGAAAACGGGAGTAATCTCAAATGGATGTAATGCATCATTTGTTACCTTAGTGCCTAAGAAAGTGGATCCGATGGAGCTTGGTGACTATAGACCAATCAGTTTGATTGGTTGTTTTTAAAAATTGTCTCCAAGGTATTAGCAAATAGATTGGCTAAGGTAATTGGTAAACTAATCAGTTACAATCAATCGGCCTTTATTAAGGGTAGACAAATCCTTGATGGAGTTCTGATTGCGAATGAAATAGTTAGTTATGCTGTGAAAAAGAAAACAAAAGTAGCTTTGTTTAAAGTTGATTTTGAGAAAGCGTTCGACTCAGTCAACTGGAATTTTTTGATTCACACTATGAAGCAAATGGGATTTGGAGATAAGTGGTGCAAATGGATATATGGTTGCTTTACCTCAGCGTCAATATCAATATTGATCAACGGCTCTCCATCTAAGGAATTTATAATGGAAAGGGGTCTTCGACAGGGAGACCCACTCTCTCCTTTTCTTTTCTTGATTGCAGGTGAAGTTTTACAACTCATGACAAGAGAAGCTTGTGAGAAAGGTGTATTTAGAGGCCTCCAACTGTCGGATAGGAAGCACAACTTATCTTTGCTCCAGTTTGCGGATGATGCACTCTTCTTTGGTAAGTGGTCCCGTACAAATCTTAAGAATTTGGTGAAACTGTTGCAATGTTTTTATGAAGTTTCGGGTCTTAAAATTAACCTGGATAAATGCACTTTGGTGGGTATTGGTGTGGATAAGGAGGAGGTTGAGCAAATGGCCTTGGAAACTCACTATAAAAGTGGTAGTTTCCCTATCACGTATTTTGGTCTACCCTTAGGCCACAAAACAAATTCAAAATCAGTTTGGAATGTGGTAATTGAAAAAATAAACAAAAAATTAACATCGTGGAAGATGAAAACATTGTCGTATGGGGGTAGGATTACACTTTTGAATTCGGTGATCACGACACTTCCGCTATATTATTTCTCCTTACTCAAGGTCCCAGAAGGTGTGGTTAAAAGGCTTGAGAGTATTCGAAGGAGGTTCTTTTGGGGCTTCGAAGAAGGGGTAAACAAATTGCATTGGATATCATGGAAGAAAGTCCTGCTGCCAAAATCAAAAGGAGGGGTGGGTGTTTCAAGTTTAAAGGCAAAGAATCTTGGATTACTATCTAAATGGTATTGGAGATTCTTAAATGAAAAGGAAAGGTTGTGGAGAATCGTTATTGAGGAGTTATATGGCAAGCAAGGGGGCTTTGACAGAAACACTATGGGAAATACTGTTTGGGGCTTGATTGTCTCTGCATGTAGAGGAGTTGAAAACTTGGGATTTGACTTTTTTAAGTCCTTTCATTTTAAAATAGCAAATGGTTCAGAAACTCGTTTCTGGTCGATGGAAGTGGAAGGCAATGATGAGAAATTGAAAAGCGGCTTTCCCAGGTTATATGCGTTAGAAGTAAATAAAGAAGCAAAGTTTAAAGATAGATGGTCCATTGTAAATGGCTCTTGGTGTGGTTCTTGGTGTTGGAGGTCGTAGGTGAAGGGCAGATCTTCGGAAGAACTGATCGAATTGACCAAATTACTTCAAAATATGGCCTTTAACATCAATGGGAGTGATTCTTGGATATGGAAGACAACAAAAAATGGGTTATTCTCGGTTAAGAACATGACTTCATTAATCCAAAGTAAGATCTTTCTATCGATTCCTCAATTTATTCATATGTTTTGGAACCCCTCTCTTCCTATGAAGATTAATATTTTTTTGTGGCGGCTTATTAACAATGGGTTTCCTTTGAGATCGAACTTGATCAGGAAAGGAATAGCTATAGACTTTCCTTTGTGCATCGATTGTAATATACAGGAAGAAGATAGGAACCACTGCTTCTTTCTTTGCTCTTCTTCGCAGCTGGTATGGCGAAAGGTATGGGCTTGGTGTCAAAGTTCGGAGCAAAGGATTCAATCTATGGACGCTTTCGTTAGTAAGTGGGCTTCTACGGACCTAAAAAGTGTAAAGCAGCTGATCTCTCAGGCCATTTATGTAGTTACTCTTTGGTCTGTGTGCGCTCGTCGAAACAAAATTCTACACGCTAAGAGTGAAGATCGGGAGGCGGTGAAACATGAAGATATATTCCATTCCATTCAGCGTCTATCGGCATTATGGGTGGGTAGTCGATTCAATAAAGTCGATTCAGCGTCTATCGGCATTATTGGTGTAAGAGTCCACTTTGATTTAAGGGTTGGCTTATATTTTCATTTTCTCTTCATTGGAGCTGTTTTGTAATACATTTGTATCTAGCACCTCGCTAGAGGTCGGTTTTGATTTTTAATGAATTGGTGGTCTAGGTGAGGGTGATGGCCATGCAGAAGCTCTCTTCCTAGGCTTCCTTTTCTTGGCTATTCAAAAAAAATCATTTAACACTATCTCTCTTTCCTCTTTAATTTTAAGAGTTCTTAAAATTCAATCAATACAAAATCTCAAGCTTTCATTCTAGTTAAATTAATCTCATCCACTCAATTTTCAATCATTCCACACTCTCTCCAAATTTACTTTAATTTTTATTTACTTAAAGTTTACTTTTTCACACTAAAACACTCTCTTCCACAAACACAATTATTAACCTACATAAACATAATCCAAAATCTTATTAACTTCTCATTTTTATTTCATAAATATAAAATTTTTATTATTATTTTAATGACGTTTAGAATTTTTTTTATAATAAATAAAATAGTTCATGCAAATTTAAAAAAGAAAAATTGAAAAAAAGGGAATGTTGTTCCATTTGTTGTAGATTTTCTTCATAATATTGAATCACGCGAATAACATATCATTACATTCTTTAAGCAACATGTTATAAAACAAAAACTATTCACCGCCGCAGCATTGCGCGGGTACACTGCTAGTTATTATTAGACCATCAGCATCCAACTCGACGTTTCCGATTGCCATATCAGCATCCGTATCATCTCCCACTTCCAACTCTCTCAAACCCACAAATCACCACATTCAACCCACATCAACACACATATATTATTAATTATAAAATATATATTAATAGGAGAGAGAAGGAAGTAATAAAGGAAAAGGAAATAAAAGGAAAAAATTGTGACTTGCAGCTGGTGCCAAAACCTGGGCTGGTTGAAACCAGCCGGGACCAGCTATGCTACGATAGTGTTTGACGCTAGAAGGAATTCAACCAGCGCTGATGTAACATCCCCGGCCAAGGCGCTTACCGATCTCATACCGGCGCTACCACCTACCGGGCATGTCAGGTCTGCAGCCCAATACACCCCAACCCTTCCCTCTGATCATTATTCAGAGTAGGTTGTTGGTGAGACTTGAACCCAAGACCTCACCCTTTAATACCACTCCTACCAGAGTAATATCACCAATTGAGCTGGGTGTATTGGGCTGCAGACCTGACATGCCCGGTAGGTGGTAACGCCGGTATGAGACCGGTAAGCGCCTTGGCCAGGGGTGTTACAAAAAAGTGCACTTTTTTGTAACACCCGGCCGGCGCCTACCGGTCTCATACCGGCGCTACCAACTCCGGCGTGTCAGGTCTGCAGCCCAATACACCCCAACCCTTCCCTCTGATCTCATACCAGAGTAGGTTGTTGCCATGGTTTGAACCCATGACCTTTTATACCACTCTTTCGAGAGTGATATCACCAATTGAGCTGCAATTTGTAACACTGTACTTTTATTTAAACATATTACTGCGTGCGGAAGCTTAATTAAGATAATTACATATAAATATAAGTTAAATAAAATCTTCATCTGGTTTTACATTTACAAAATTGCCACTACAGTGTTAATAACAAAACAGGCTCTACATAAAAAATTTAGACATCAGAGTGAGTGGTCTGTCCATATTTCCAGTCATATATCTTCGGAAAGATTACCAAAAGAAATCTGCAAAAGATGGTAGTGGGAAATTAGCACAAAGCTAAGTAAGGGAATTAATATCTAAGCACATACAAGGCAAACAGCCTAAACATATAGCTCAAAATCCAAGGAGAACCGGCGGTCCTGCAGAACCTACAACCAAGGTCGGCCAAAACCAAGGTTTACCGATGGCCAAGTTA
Organism: Pulicaria dysenterica; assembly: GCA_947179395.2. Classification (NCBI taxonomy): domain Eukaryota; kingdom Viridiplantae; phylum Streptophyta; class Magnoliopsida; order Asterales; family Asteraceae; genus Pulicaria; species Pulicaria dysenterica. Next base: position 70,789,780 of record OX359291.1, on the reverse strand, counting down.
ACTTGGACAACGATATCAGCACCTCTTGAATACAACAAATGCAATTCAAGAAAAAGCTAATACTGTATATCCCTAAACCAGACCCAGCCGAAACACCGCCACGCTGATCTCCAAAACATCATGTATACATATCAAATCAAGACATATAGTCCAAAGAGCATAGTTACAATCAGGATATTATATCTTGTATATCCGAAGATATAAATCCACTCACCTGCGTCCTTGAAAATCAAAACTCAGTGGTCTTAGATTACTGAGCTTTCAGATCCCCTGACAACACAACACACAACCAAATCAGTAATCCAAATCATAATTAACTCCAAAAGTCGAATCAATTCACTAACACGTCAAAGCTTATCTGATATACTTGATCATATATAACCAACAAGGAATATACTCAAAATCATATAAAATATCATTATATAAGATATTAAACATGTAGCAATCAACGGTACATTCATAAGGCTCTTCTAACTTCATTTATATCCAATTAATCCGCAAACGGATCAAAACCAAATCCGTTAAGCTTATAACGCTAAATCAGCTTGACACACATGTCAAACAATCTAGGAACTCTTAACATATCATATGAAACATGGAGTAATCAATGAAACATGAACACAAGTCATTTAATTCCATTTCTCGAATTAAAGTATGCAATTATCGCCAATTTACTCATAAGTGGGTCAACACCTCCCTGAATAGAGTTTACTAATAAAAACACCCCAAACATATCTTATAACCATGTATGGACATATAACAATCAACGAAATGTGTGCAAGTTACTTCTAACTTCACTTCATGCAATAAAGTTCACAAATATCATTACTACCTTCATAAACGGGAACCGACATACAAGACACCTCATTTATAACAAATATGCTTATAGGAACCATTACTAATCATCTCAAACATGCGGCAATCAAAGAAACATGTAAACATTGCATCCGAGCTCATTTCTTAGAATTAAAGTGAGCAATTATCCATTCATAAATTCATAATTAACTCAAGACAATTCTAATCATGGTTCATCATCAAAAGTACCTCAAATATAACATATGGGTCATATTATAACTAAATATGAAAGCCAAGAACTAAACACCAAGCAAATCGCGACAAAAAACGAAGCACAAAATGTTAGCAGCACAGACCACGCGGTCCGCGTGAGGCGCGGCGCGGCCCGCGTCAACTCAGCAACATTAGCTATTCTTCGTGTTCGATTCCAGCAGCCTTGTAACTCACAAATTACTTACTTGCAGGTTTGATATCTCGATTTTAAGCATTCTAAACATCATATAAACTACTAATAACATATATACTAACAATAAAACACATTTAAAATCATTCAAACAAGAATTATTAATTTCAAGTTTCATCCTCTTCATCTCCATTAATGGAGTTTGGAGCTCACATCCAACAAATCACGAATCATACATCAAAGTCATAACAAATCAGTATATAAGTATCATAAAACATACCAAAACATCAAACCCACATCATTTTAGCCAACACCCAATTAATCACACAAACCCTAGAAATCAAGAATGAGTTTAGTAACTAAAACACATAAATAGCTTGGCAAGAATCATGGCATACCTTCAAATTCAGTAAATCACTACTTGAAACAAAGAATCAATGTTGGCCTGTTGTTGTTCTTGAAGAAGAAATGAAAAGAACACACAGTACATGGAAAATACAAGCTTCAACAAGAAGCTTTATGCCCAAAGTCGGTTCCTGGGGTTTAATAAATAAACACACAGTGCAAATATTGCTATCTGACATACGAAAGCCTAAATAAAGTGGTCCTACTCAACTCATAAACAAGCAACGAGGTATTATACGGGACTCTCGTGTAAAAACGAATCATATGGTCCATTAACATATAAAAATATTAAAACTAATATTTTCACCTCATACCTCGCGGTCCAATTAAATCATCAATTAAATGACAAACAAATAATCAATCACACAAACAATTACATATAATTAAATATAAATAATTTACCTCCGCCGCGTAAGCTACCAGGCTCAATAGGAGGGTGTTACAGCTGACTTAATAGCCGATGCGCATGGTCTTATTATAATTATTGGAACGGCATTTTATAAATTATTTGTTATGGGATAGTATATCACTCTACAAAGAAACATGGTAAATAAGCCAATTAATACATATGTGCATTTATTACTCCAACTCTCCAAGAACACCATACAATTAAGCTCCATTCATTCCATTCTTGGGAATGTCGGTTTACAATTTTCTAAGGCAAGTTTTGCCCGTAACAAAATTTTAGCCATCACCATCTTATTTTCAACTATTGTCATTATGATTATATGATATCATATTACTTGATGTTATAGCATGGGACACATCATACGCCTCATGTAAGAATGCCTTATGTGAAAAAGAAACTTCATATGTTCACTTATAAGTTACAATATTTTACAACAACTTATTTTTTTTAATATTAAAAGGGAATTAAGTAGTGCTTTTTTTGTCAATGTGAAACCGGTTTATAATCTTTTCCTTTTGTTATTCCTTAAAGATTATAACATATGGGTGAAGGATTTAACAAGAGAAGAATCATAGATATATGTTACTTAATTTGTTACTTCACTAAAAAAATTAACGTTTTTTTTCATTAGAGTATACACAAGGGACTGTGGTGGGAGTGTGGTGCACCTTGCCACGGCGTGGTCAAGCCATGTCTCACTACATGGTATCATGGTGATGCATTCGGTGTGCTATCTTCTATGTATGTGTGAATGAAGTGGTAGGGAAATTGTCGGGTCATTATCTCTTATCTCTTTTTTTTATTGGTTAGTAAGCAGGGTTGGGTTTGAGGGTCGAAAATACTCTTACCAGAAAAGCTAGATGTCTCATGTACAAATCTTCTACTTTAAATGGATGAAAGTGATCACTCGTCAACTTCTCTCTAATCATATAGTGGGTATTTGGATTTCTTCATTCTTGAAATATAACGTTTTAGAATCACGTCTTATTTAAAGCAAGTGCGAACATTTTTCTAAAATTACATTTTTTTTATTAAAACCCACAAAATATAGAATTAAAGTGTTACGTGTTCATCTATTAATACATAATGACATGGTCCAAGGCGTTGTGGCGCGATGCCAAGTCTGCAAAACAACTTTACATTCATTTTTATCCTAAAATTGACATTCTTAATCCTACAACATAAGGTTCATAACATGAACTTTTGAGGAGTCTTGGATGACCATGGGTTGAAATTCGGAGGAATTCAAGTCTGGGAGGTCAAATTCTTCGCTATTCTTAATCCTATAACATAAGGTTTCATAACATGAACTTTTGAGGAGTCTTCGATGACCATGGGTTGAAATTCGGAGGAATTCAAGTCTGGGAGGTCAAATTCTTCGCTATTCTTAAATCTTAATCCTACAACATAAGGTTTCATAACATGAACTTTTGAGGAGTCTTGGATGAACATGGGTTGAAATTAGGAGGAATTTAAGTCTGGGAGGTCAAATTCTTCGCTATCCTCACCTGAGGATTAAAGGTTTGAGACATTGGTTTGCTACCGTCTATCTATAATGGTGAATAAACTCTTTCTATTTTTGTTTTGATGTATTCAAAATTTCTATGGGTTTAGATATGTTGTTTCACTTAGATGATAAAAATCGGGCATAGATTTATTTGAAATTTTGAATATTGACCAGACTTATAATTCTTATTCATGTTTAGTCAATATAGTTGCAATTTTAGTCTTTAATCTTTGCCTTTTCTAATTAATGAATTGAAATTATGGTTTTGGTTGAAAGATAGTTTAACCTAATTATGATTTATGAATTACAATAAAGTATTCAATTTAAAATGTTTGTATTTTTATTTCTCTGTATAGTCAATATATTACAAAGTTTGTTTTTTTTCGTTGAATGTGAGAGTAAAACTTGGGAGTTGAACACGTTTAACACTGTTTACGATTCATCAAGAACTTTCACGATTTCAACTTCATAGTTCGACCGGCTCTTAAATCAATCAGTCTAAATACTTAATCAAATCGTGTAATTCTTATTTCATTAGATTTCTAACATCATTTAAACAAACCCTTGTCAATTAATTGTATTCTTAATGAGATTTAATGGTCTAGAATCACACTTATTGGTCTCGGTTACATCATACGATTGCGAAGGTGCGAAGGATTATACCTAATGATCTCCCTTTGAAAATCGATCGATTTGGAGCTAAAATGTCGATTCTTCTTCCTCTTCGGCCTCGGTTCACACACAATGCAAACACACACACACACTCACTTTGGTAAATATTAGACTGTGGCTACACCGCTACAGTATTAAATGGGGCCATGTACCCTGATTTAGCTTATATGCTTTGTCATATTTCCAACGTGTTATATTTAGCCCCTCGAACTCTATATCAATGACAACCATAACATTATACATAATTAATCAAATTCTTATATGAAAAACTTTTAATATTACATTTAGAAAAAGAGTATTACAAACTCATATGATTAAATTGGTGTTTGGTCAAATGTGAGAGGAAAACTTGAGAGGAAACTCATATGGTTAATTTGGTGTTGTAATATCCAAGGATGGTGAAGTTAGCTTTGTAATTTTGTCTTTTTGTATTTTCTCTAGCTTCTTGCTAGAGTTGTTTTTATTAAAATCTCCAACCAATAAAAAATAATCATATAATGGGAATTGTGGGAGGGCAAATTGCGCGAAAATACAAAAAAACTATATCAAAATTGCCATTGTATACAACCAACTTCATTTTTTATCAAAAAATACGACAAACTTCAATTTTTTGTTCATTGTATGCAACTGGTAACCTGATTATCAGGTTACCGGTAATTTCTTTTTTTTTTGAATTTTTTTAATTAAGATATTCATATGTTCTTGGTGTTCTTCAAGGTATTCTTCAAACTTTCTTAGTTGTTGATGAAGAACAATCAAATTAGTGAGGAAGAACAAATCAAAACAAAATCAGTTGATAACTAAAGTGAGGAAGAACAAATCAAAATAAAATCAGTTGATAACTAAAGCAAACAATTACAGATCTTTAAGCAACAAATCTTGAACAGTAACTACATGAATGCAAACCCTGAACAAGATGAAAAAGATGAAGCTGTTGAACCTGATGTGGAACACACTACCACTGCCGTCACCTTCAACCCACCACCACTGTCGTCACCTTCAAACGCCACCACCACCGTCACCTTCAACCGACCACCATCGCCTTCTCAATCCTTCAAACGCCACCACCGCCGTCACCTTCAACCCACCATTACTGCATCTCCATTCAAAAACCCTAAATTCGAACAACCACCCCAAATCAACAAAAGAAACCCTAAATTCTCACCTTAAACAAGAGAAACCCTGATCTGCACCGCTGACCCTCTTCGAAACCCAGATCTGCATAAGCAATCCAGATCTCGCCGTCACCGACCTTGCGAAACACAGATCTGCTATGATGTGGCGAGAGGCGGAGGTGACGGGAGTCAACGGTGGGTGGTCGTCTAGGAGGCGGCGAGTTGTGTAACACTGTACTTTTTATATTAACATTAAACTGCGTGCGGAAGCTAATTACATATACTTAGATTTAAAATCAAAAGATAAATACAACTTTTGTCCATTTGTCATTTACAAAAGTACCACTACATTGTTAATTACAAAACAGTCTCTAAACAAAAGTTGACATCAGAGTAATGGTCCGTCCATAATCCCAGTCATCATCGTCCAAAAACTCACCACGGAGTATCTGCAAAATAATCTAGTGGGGAATTAGCACAAAGCTAAGTGAGGGAACAAATATCTAAACATATACAAGGCCAACATGCCTAAACACATAGCTCATAAATCCCAGGAGAACCGGCGGTGTTGCAACCACCTACAACCAAGGTCGGCCAAAACCAATATTTACCGATAGCCCTGCTAACATGGATAACAGTATTAGCACCCTTGAACACAACAAATGCATCTCAAGATCTAATACTGTAGATCCCCAAGCAATAGGCCCAGCCGCTCAGCTCATGCTGATCTCCAAAATAATATGTATATAGTTCAAACAAGAGCATAGTATCAAATAGGATATCATATCCTGTATATCCGAAGATATAAATCCACTCACCACAGTCTGCACTGCTGTGATACACTCAGTTGACTAACTCACTGAGTCTTCTCAGTTCCTGAGAAGATATAACCACAAGTCAGTATATAACTCATAATACTGATTAACAATAAGTAATATACTTATTCATGCGTCATATGTACAAACACATATTTCATATTTCACAGATGTATAGAAAATCAATATGTCACAATCTGATTTGTTAATGAAATTCTATAAATCCCAAATTCCGGACATGACTTACGGAATTATCATAATTCCGAATCCAACTTGTAATTCCGAATAAGCATGGGCAACTTCACACGGTATTACATCAATTCCTAATAGCATTCAGATTCCTTCTCAATTCCGAATAAGCCAAATTCCGAATGTTAGGGCAATTCCGAATGGGTTCATTTCCAGATAGAGTCCAATTCCGAGTAAAGGCAAATTCCGAATATATGAAATTCCGAGTACAGGTCAAATCCGAGCATTATAAATTCCAAGTAAGGGCAAATAGTCAATTCCGAATAGTTACTAATTCCGATCATACATATTCCGAATAAAATGTTAAGGAAATTAGTCCTTTGTTCGGATTAATCCAATTCCGAATATTCAGTTCGGAAATCATCATAAATTCTAACAGTTTATTCGGAATCAACACCAATTCCGACCAAATCCATTCGGAAATCACCAATTCCGATTGATTCATGCCAATTACGAATGATTTATATGTTCTTGCACAAAATCGATTTCTAACTTCAATTGTTTTATGATTTTAAGCATGCAAGTAATATAAGTTTCCAGAAATTATTCTAAACATGTTATGAACATATTCTAATAATAATTTCTATCATGCATTCATCCTAAATCATAAATTAATCATCATGAAGCATTCGGAATTCACCCTAATATACAAAACCGAATACAACATCAATTAACAACTTTAAATTCATAACCTAACCTCTTTAATGTTATGATCTTCAGTAATCAATGTAACAAGCAATTGATGATCAATTTCTTTCTTTTCTTTCTTCTTCTTCTTCTCGGCCGTAGACAAACACACACACTCATAATTTTTTCTAATTGCATGAAATGAGAGTGACGGTGGCAAGGTTATGTGGTGATTAGGTGTCCATATGAGACACCTCATTAATCCACTATCTTATTTAATTATAATTTTTAAATCAAATAACTAATTAAATAAATTAACACAATTATATACCACATAACACATAATGAAAATTAATTCACATATTTAAATGTAAACATCAAAATTAGTAAACTAATTACCTTATTAATTCTAAGTCGATTGAGAGGGTGTTACAAGGTGCCGGAAAAATGGAGAGGAGGAGCAACGGTCAGAGAGAGAAGTTGTAGAGAGAGAAACCTTTTTCAACTTTAATTCTTTTGTAGCATATAAACCTTGATCAAGATAACCCACACATTAAAAAGAATTAAAAAAATTAAAAAATTAATCCCCGAAATCTGGAAATAATTGCCGGAATCTGGAAATAGTTGCCGGAAACCGGTTGGTATAGGGTGACCTCCAATAGCAGGACAATGAACAAAAATTTAATGTTTGTCGTATTTTTTGATAAAAAATGAAGGTGGTTGTATACAATGGCAATTTCGATATAGTTTGTTGTATTTTCGCGCATTTTGCCCATTGTGGGATTGTTTGTATACGTAAAACTAGACTAGTTAGTAACAATGCGTGGCTAATGGATCCACACGAGAGTGTCGTAGCAAGCTTAATTGGTCTAGTAGCAAGTTGATTATTATTATTGTTATTGTTATTGTTATTGTTATTGTTATTCTATTATTATCGAAATCTTATTAACGAGTATTGCTAAATCAAACTTAACTTTTTATATAGGTTAATTAATCATGGTTTATTTATTCCCATTAGCTTGAACATTTTTTTGTATATGATATATGGACATCATTATTATATTGTTATACAGTCTAGTCTTTTGGTATTTTGGACTTAATTCTATTATTTGATATCACACGTCAAGTCTTTTTCGGAGAACAATGTTTAGTTTGAATAGCTAAATTGCTATTAGTTGATCAATCCGTTATCAGGGAATTATTCATGAGATGTCGTCGACCATTTAAGATTGTCTCCTATAGAATGTTATAAACGAGCCTTTATATATTACTGTTTAGGCTGCTTTAATCTGTACTACTTAGTTGATTTTTTTAGCTTACTTACGTTTGATATATATTATTTACCTAAAATGATTTACAAAGTTGATTCTCCAGAATTGTATTTCATTTCCTAATAATATCTCAGCTTACGTTTGCATTTTTAGAAATAATTAAATTTTAATACTATCTTATAAAATGATAATACGCTAACAAAACTTAAAAATATTATATTATAGGATGCAAACATGTAGAATACATACGTTTAGCAGATGTTTTTTTAATAAACAAAAAGTTGAGTCTTTTTGGGTAATTTAGAACAAATGAAGCTTAAACCTCTAATGCAATGTTTGAATTTGGGTGACATTTGAAAAGCTGCTAACCATTGGGCTGATTCGAACCATTGGTTAGCCGTTTCTTTATGAAGATGTTAACAAATAATACCCACGACAAGGAGATTCAAGATTTGATCTCGAGGATCAACATCAATCCTCACTGAACGAACAAATTCAGATGGATCAACGAAAATCAAACCAGAAGTTGCATAGGGTTAAGGAGTTATTTCAAGTCATTATTGTGACACCTTAGCAGGATTTTCCGAGCAATCAGAAAGAAGTATAAGTTCTCCTATCTTAGAATTTACCAATAATTTTTTACAGTGGAGGAGTCTTCATTGGATGATTCACAATTGACCATCCAAGATACACTTCCATTAGATGATTGGTTGGAATGCTCTCAACACCGAAGGAGATATGGGGACCTTTACATTTCAAGAGGAAGGATGTGGAACGTGGCTTAAACGAGAGTGCGGATCATTCGGAGTTGTTTCTTAGGGATGATCCGACTTCACCACCAAAGTGAAGTGTCGGAGCCCATGGTTCGAAGGCAACGAAGGAGCCTAGATGGAATGTGCTACAACATATTGAAGTATATGTGTGAATTTCACTTATATTGGGTTTTTGTTACAACTACCACCCCTCACTTCATTGCAAGTGAGGTGAGATAAGTTCACTCCTCGCAAACAAGGGCATGTTTAAGTAGAGGTTCAGACAACAAGCATTTCTCGAAGAGACAAAGTGTGCTTAATTATTTCTGTTGATTTTTTATTTTTATTCTATCCAAAAATACATGCAACATTTTGTAAGTGTGTTTACTAATAACTTCATCAGACTATACTCGTTCACTTGTTGCATATAGTAAATACAACTATGATTTCTATAAAAGTGAGTTTAAGAATTTCATGTTTTTGTAACATCATTTTTATTTAATTTTATTATGTTTTGCAATTCTTGTCACCTAAATTTTGTTTTGTAATTTAAACAATAAACATAAAAACGTTTGCTCTTATCACCTAAAAACCTAACATAAAAATAATAAATGACAAGAAAACCTAACTTAAAATCGAATGAAAACAATAATCATAATACGAATTAGGAAAAAACCTAGTCCAAGGTATATTAACAACAACTTAAATCAGGGAAGAATGATTGTTAGATGGTGATGACGATGGCGGAGCTATAGTAATGGTGTTTGTAGCACCAAATGGCAGTGCAAGAGGCGATGATGGTGGTAAGGGTTGTATTGCATATAATGTGGAGGTGAATGAAATTCATCAAAAATATATTGACGGTGGTGGTTGCAAAGTGATGACACGCGTTGGTGTGATCTCACGCGGTTGTTAAAGTGTTGGCTAAAGTGGTGGTCGAAAAATATATGTATTACCTACTTATAAAATCATTGAATTAAGGTGCATTTTATGTGTAAAAACCACTCTTTTGTAAAAATATATTTTCTCCTTTTTAAACCTAAATTTATGAGGTTAAATCTAATGACACATCAAGAATGAGCCAATTTTAGGTTATGGGTGACTTCAAATGGTATGGATATAAGCTTTTATAAAAAAATATATGGAAATAAAAGTTGGTTACATATGAAAGAAAAGTTTACAAGGAGAATTACACTATAGCATTTTAGCTATACTTGGATATTATTTCATTCATTTTTCTGCAATAATAATAATACATATTTTGGTTAGTTTACATGTTGATGTACATGTAAAGTGTTTCCAAGGGTATTTGTGTAAATTCATACTACATGGTTTCAATGTGAAAAAGAAGATGGAAAATTCATTTAATTAAAGCATTAAAAACTGTAGTGTTGATTTCTCTTCATTTTTCCACTTACAATGCAAAAGAAAACAAAATGCAAGAAGCTAATAAAGAGTGAAAGAAAATGTTTGGAAAGTTACAGTTAACCAACACATTTTTTGCCTTTCTAACAATCTTTGTCAAATATTTATGGATAATGACATTTGAGGAATGTTAGTTATAAACATATAATCCCTTGACCACTTAACACCTAGATATAAAGATTTTCATAAAGTTACAATCAAATTATGCAACTTTCAACTTAGAAATATCAATATGCAAAGGACAATATTCTAGCACAAATACTAACTTCTATATGATTACTTAACATACACTTCTTTACTCATCCTACATTCATTAGTACTACTTTTTAATTATTATATTTGACATATGTTCATTTAAATATACAAAATCCATAAGGGAAGTTTAAAAATCATATTTTTTTAGTACAATGTTCCATTGTTAAGTAGATGACAAAGTTGGAAAAATATTCTTAGATTCAAATGTGGATCTTCATGTAAAACCAAGATCAAAACCTTATCATCTCTCTATTCATAATTGAGGTCATCATCTTTGTTTCCACCATGTTATTATATAAAATGAAAATTGTTTGTTGTTTAGTGAAAATTCTTGTTAAACGGTAAACGAATACTCTGATCAAAGTTTGTCGGTTTTTCTACTTGTAATATGAAATATAAGATGTTCTTTACATTTTTAATATTTACTTTTTTAATATAAGAATATATTTCATAACCATGTTAAAAAATTTAGTAGGTTATATATACAAAATAGACAATTGAAAGTGATATATGTATAAGATTCAAAATCAAAGTAAAATTGTTGATCTTTGCCTTTGTTCCCAAAAAGATGTCTTTAGGGGAGAGTGGTACAAAGAGGGTTGTTATTTTGGAATGTTGCTCTTAAATTTATGCACATGGGAACAAGGCTGTCTATTTGAGGGCTCCTTCTTGTGTCTTTGGTGGGGAAATATGCTTTGGTTCACCCAAACAAAGACTACCCCACACAAGGGTAACTCTCCCCTTACTATTGTCTTAATACTCCCAAGACATGTTTGGGCCATGTGCCCTTCATGGGTCCTACAAAAATTTTCTAACCCAAAAACCAAAACCTCACATCTTAACCTCTAGCGGTTTATGATTCACTTTTTAGTTTTTAAACATTATCATTTATTTATTTTTCTACTTACCTAACCAATTTTTAGTTTTTTTTTAGAATTAAATATAATCTTTAAGGAATTAATGATGTTGGAAAAATTATTAATTTACATAACCAAGATCACTTTTGTACTTGTATATATCCTTTTATCTAGACGATTTATTCTTTTCAAGTAGCGTTACATATAGTTTTTATTGGGTTACACAACAAATTGGTTTCTCACCGACAATTCTCACAACCAACATTTAGATAATAAATTGTTATAATCCATGACTAAAAAACATGGTGCTATATTTATACTTGTTAAAATATAGTATGTTTTATTAAAGAAAGTTAGGTTATAATTTAAATTTGATGATTTATATGTGGGGTTAGAACTTGTCTCTATTTAAGGTGGATGGCCAAGTTGTATCCATAAGACAAGATCAGAAACATAATGACCAATTTGAAAGACATCTATCCTCTTTTTTATATACAACATTTAAAGAGGCAATAGTTGGTGCCACATATTTTTGACAAAAATAAACATTAATTGATGTTTAAGCTGTGGTGACCATGCTGGAAACGATAAGATATAGTTTGTTTGTAGCGTAGAGACAATTTCAGGTGATCGACATGTGTGAATGAACAATTTGATCATTATAATCAAAGTATAGCTAGACATTAAGAAGCGGCAAACTTCACTACTATTTAATTTGTCTACTTCTTCCATCAGAATATGCTTTTATCTTATCGTCATAATCTACTTTAATCCAGTGATCGTTATGTTCTTCGAGGAAATTGAGGCAGCCACATAGTTTAAATAAGATTTGTTTCTTATTTTTCGTTTTTTTTTTGGTTTAGAATGCTAAGGTGAACATTTTACTTTTCCTTAATGGGACAATATATTGTTTTCTCTTACAAAGTGTATGTGTTGTTTAAGTCAACGTGTTGACCTAGAATATAGTATGTTTTTTCGTTTGGGACAAAATAAAAAAAAATTCATTGGTGAGAAAATTAACACATGAACCCATGTTGTTATTAGCAAGAAACACATGAAGGTTTATTGTTATCTATATATTATTAGCAAGAATAACTTGATTAATAGAATTTTTCTTCATTGATCTCGAATAACTTGATGCCCTTATTGTGATTATGACAATCAAGAGTCCGCAACACATCTCTTTATTGATCGTCTTGTGATGATAAATCTTTGGTTAGAAGTTCAGATACAATAGATCTTCTCCTACCCTTCTGTCAACTTATTTGAAAATATATGATACTTCTATATTAGAATGGTCTTTTGATAGGTCACTCGGATTTTTGATATGGTAATTAGAGTAAGCAATAAAGTCATCAAGAAAATAAAATCTTTCAATTTGCGGAATACATTCAAACAAATTGCCACAAAAAGAGAAGCTTAATCATGGTTATCTAGACTTTCTATAAGAAACTTTTGAGGAAAAGGAATGATTTAAGGTTTTCCCACAAGCCAAAGCCTTGGTTCTCGGAATTTTTTCATGTGATTTGTATCGTGTCAAAGGATTTATATTTTTCAGAATTTCAAATCTTGTTCACTATTGATGATGCTAAAATCCTTTCTTGAGGACATCATATAAGAATAGGAATCTCTAACTAGATTGCTTTGCTTGATTAGTTATCCAAACTCCATGTTCTTGTAAATGTAGTTTACCTCGCTCCTAGTGTCTTGCTAGGCCTTGTTTTTAGTAAAATTTAGCCATTTTGGAGAAAGGAGAAACAAATTATAACAAGGTTTCTAATCATCATACTTACAATTTTATAGTAAACAAATTGATGTTCTTGCTACATGAAAGAAAAAGACTAAAGGTATATCATAACAAGCAATGTTATGTTATCTTGATTGTAGTTTTATAATAGATATTTGTGAATATTAATAACAATCTTCTTATTTAAGTTCACCTTTTTGCATTTTTATAGCGTCTTTTGCAGAAGACTGTGTTCCTAATCACGTGCAGGCATCCTCCAAAAGTTCAATTTCACCATTTCAAATTACACTTAGAGCTTGAGCTCTAGTTGTACTTAAACAAGGTGTTTTTTGGAACAAGATAGTCCCGTCTTTTTCCTATCTTATGAAGGCTTAACTTAAACCGTCATAGTGGTAATCAGTCTAGCGTTTGATGAAATATTATTTGTGTTCGAAAGGAATTCGACAAGGCCAACATCCCCATCCCTTCTCTTTTCTAGAGAAGCATTGCTAACTCACTGGACATTCTATTTTGACAGGAATCTTGGTTTGAAAGTAAAACCTATTAATTCTTGTTTCGTGCTTGGAGAGTCCCTACCTGCTCTAATCTTGTTAAAAGTGGAGTGGTTTAAATTTCTAAATTATGTCCTATCTACGAAGAGGAAGTGGAACCGGAAGAACACCTTTTTTTGGAAATGTAAACATGCAAGAATGGTGAAGAGCTATGTTTTGGTGAAATTTCCCTCCTTACTCAATTCTTATCTTCAACAATGCTTTTGATTGGGGAGGGAGCTTGGACGCTCTCTCTGATTCATGGCTATCTTACATACATAGTTTTGGACAATTTGGATTGATAGAAATTGAAAAGTGTTGGGGAGATAACCATTTCAACCCAATAACCAAATCTTTCTATTAAAATTAATAATATTTGATGATAACAAAACCGGAATTTCAGTACGACTAGAATTTTATCTTAAGATGTGTTGTTAAGATTCTGACTTGTAAATTTCCTAAGTATAGAAGTAACAGCTGAGATAAGCTAACTACTTGATGGATCAGCTAAAACCTTCTTGTAAAACCGGCAACGGAAAACTATCTAGAAGACCGTCAACTGATGTTGTTTTGCTCTGTCAGCTGAATGAACAAGACCATCAGCTACGGAACAAGTACCTTTTACATACTTAGTTTTACAAGATAAGCTAATTACTCTAGATGACCAGTTGAACTAATTGGTCAACTTCATAGAGGTTGCTAAGTTTATTTGTCTAAGGTTGAGCACAGTTTGATCAGTACAACATCTTTTGATCAGCTGAGCATTCATTTGATCTACAAGTATCAAAGACATATGAAGATAATTTCATTTTTATGATCCTAGTACAACTTATTAGCCGAGTCACAATTTTCACTTATATTGTTTTTAAGTTTACTCAATTTCTTATGTAAAAGTTTTGAAGTCAAAAGACTAAACATGTGTTGTTCATCACAGCCTTAGATTTTCTATTTTGTAAAAGTAAATACACCATTTATACTACAAAGGCCATTTAGAAATAAACTTTCAGTATCATCTTTTTTTAAACAATTTTTGGCTAGAGAAATTCATTCATTAACAACGAGAGACCCATCCAATATATTCCTATATTAAAGAGAGTTTGCTCATACCCAATAACCCCTTTTTAATGTATTTCCAAGGATGATGGTAATCACTTTATAAAGTTAACCAATAAGAGATCAGTAATCAGCAAAAGTGAGAGAACTGCATTTGCGTAATAACAAGTATGCATATGTTTTCGTGTTAAAATGATCTAGCCCATGACCAATGGGTGAGTTTTATTTACGAACATGGTAAAAATTCTGACCCCATAATCATATATTAAAATATTAAATCTATATTTTTATTAACTTCAATTCTATAAGCTTGGCCTCACTTTTCTTCATTTTTACAACCTTGAGTTGACTTGTCATCTTGAGCCAACTGCTTACTTAGCTTTGAGACACTCTATGCAGTACACTATTCTTAAGTAGACATTACATGAATCAATACTATGATGTAGATGTCAAATGAAAATGATATGAGTTGTAACACTAATGTAAATAGAAAGTGGCAGTGTGTCATATATCCACTACTCATCCTCTTAAGCAAACATTATTTTGTACGATAGGAAATCCGATTTCTAAAGTTTGTATA
Source organism: Pulicaria dysenterica (assembly GCA_947179395.2). Taxonomy (NCBI): domain Eukaryota; kingdom Viridiplantae; phylum Streptophyta; class Magnoliopsida; order Asterales; family Asteraceae; genus Pulicaria; species Pulicaria dysenterica. The sequence continues at coordinate 70,774,313 of OX359291.1, read as the reverse complement.
AGTTGTAAAACTTAATTTAATTATCTTTATGTATAAGTAAGCCTTTTTGTTATAATACTTATGTTCTAGTCTAATCGGCAATCGAGATTCGTAATTAAAACAGATCATCAACATACTTTTTGTTGGTTAACAACCTAATACTTGTTTTAACGATATTAACTCATGACAAGACACTACCTATACGTATCAATTAGCATTCAGCTTAGTATACTAAACTTTGAATCGACATCTTCAAAATATAATGCGAATTAACAATGGTAAATGATATATGATGCTAGAATTGTCTACATTAAATATTATCATATTAACATACATTTTTAATGAACAAATACTAAAATAACAAAAATTACATTTTTATTAAACATGTATATGTTGTAGCACCTAACTTAAATGTTGTAATAGTACACATTTAACAAAAATTTACATTTGTCAAATTAAAAATAAACGTATTAACTTCTCAAAAGTTACGTAAATACTCCTAGATTGTGAAGTTTAAAGAGTGCAATAGTGTGAAATATAGTGATGGCAACGGGGCGGGGATTCCCCGTGACCCGTGGGTACCCGACCCGAATGGGGCGGGTATTCCCCGCCTTAACGGGTGATGGGTCGGGGATGGGGATGAATTGGTGTACCCGAAGCGGGGATGGGGCGGGGACGGGTATAGTACTATTCGCCCCATTTAAGACCCGATATATATAAACATATATATAAATATAATATATATCAGTTTATAACTTTATATAATGGATCCTTTATTAAATACACTAAGTAGACATTCAATGAATAGTTATAGTTACGAGATTTCATGGTGAATTGATGATCCGCAGGCGAAATATTTTTTTACGATATTATGAACTTGTCGTTTTTGTTTTATTTACTTTTCAAACTTGATAATGTTGTCATCATCTTTTTTGGGTTTTGTCATCGAATATTATTTGTATTTTGAAGTATTAATGTTTATCGGTGTTTACTTTTATATTTTTAACCATATCAAAAATTGTCATTATTTAGTAAATGGGTGGGTACCTATCGGGTTCCCCATACCCGGTGGGGATTATTTCACCCGAACCCGTTGGGGATTTGGTGGGGCCGGGGCGGGGATGGGTCTGGGGCTGGAGGTCGGGGATGGGGGTGGGTATTGTGGTCCCCGTCCCCACCCGTACCCATTTACATCACTAGTGAAATATTACGTTTATGAAAATAATAATAATAATAATAAAAGATATAAAAAATTGTTGGAAAAAGGGTAAAAATGTAAAACGAGGAAAATGGATTTATCGAAAATGGCCAAAAAAATCCAACCAGGAAAAGCCTGCTTCTGATTTGAAGTACCACTTACAAAATATATATAATAAAAATAAAAATAATGAAAATAAAAAATAAAAATTGAAATGTCAGATGATAACAGAAAAGCTGCTAAACAGTTGGAAGGAGGAGAAGAAAGGACATATCATTTGGCAGTTTCTTTTCAAAAGAGGTGCCCACCTTCTCAATAATATGCTATTCACCTTTCCTTTGCTATATATATTAATCTCCTTTCCATCTCTTAATATAAACATTGATTGAATTGTATACACAAATATAAAAATACTTAAATATCTTGCTTTAGGAAAATATAAATAATTAGAGAAGTTTTCTTATAATTCTTCTCTGGCTTTAATGGTCTACAGGGTAGATCACTTACTTTCATAGTGAAGGTCAAGAGTTCGAGTTTTACAAGGGTTTAATTTAGGATGTGGCTAGGAGGATGTCTTGAAAACCGCCGCAGTTGAAATTACTTTGACCGCCTACTTTAGAGTTAAAGGATCGGTGTTTGCTGAGTGTATGTCTTTTATAGACGGTAGATTCTAGAAAAAATGCAAGAAAAATATGGGAAGTGGTCATTTGATCTTTTATATTTTATTTCGATTAATCGAAATAATCTAGTGTTTAAATGGTTGGTTATGGAATTAATACTGCTTTTCTTCTTCTAAATAAAGAAAAGTGAGGTGATCAAAAGGAAATGAAGATGACATTTGCAGTTTTTGGAATTTGTACTGGATTTATTCTTCCAAATAGTGATAATTGAGAACTCGGTACAATAATTAGATGTCATGTAAGGATTTTGGTTGGTTGGTTGGCTTTGTTCTTATGTGGATTTTCCTTTGTGAGTCTCACAAATTGTCATGAGAAATACCTTCTTTAATGTAACTGTTTTAATTTGTTTTACAATATGATTTATGCACTAAAATAACTAGGAAAACTCATTTAAAAACTAGTTGTACTTGAACATTAGTATTTATGTTTTCCCCATATACATAAAGAGCAAGATATTTGTTTTGTAACATAAACTAAATAAATATGTGGGTTGTATTAC
>OX359291.1:69121957-69504457 GCA_947179395.2 Pulicaria dysenterica | reverse complement strand
GATTGGTGGACATGAGAAATTATATAACTGCGTTAATATATCTGTATGTTTTCATACTTAGTTTCATTTTGCATAATAATTAATTAAAATAAAATATGTGTAATAATAAAACTTAAATAAGGGTTTGAAATTAGATTTGATATATAAATCCATTTAATTTAGAGCCCCAAGGAAGAATAATACAAAAAAAAAATTCTTCGGTAATTGTAACATTCTCTGGCTAACTGGTTAGGTTTGGAGATTTCCATACCCTATAAATTGACCTAATTTTGGAATGAGTGTTGTGCTCATTCTCTGGAATTTGTATAATTATTATAATTGTTCTTCTGCTTAATTATTAGATAAAATTTATCTCCCCCACATGCCCATGCGAATGTAACAGACTACAGGTTAGAAGAAACAACAAGAAGATAGGTTAAAATCAGAGTAATCAAATTATAACACACACACACACCTATCGACAAACTTTTTATGAACCACATGCTTATTCATTCATTACTGATCATTAAGTGCTTATTTATTATAGAGGGGATAGAAATTTCTAAGCATGAAATTGATTGGTTTACATAAGATACATCCTTCTTATTATATTTTAGTATTATACTCACCGTCTCACGTAATGCTGTGATAATGAATAATTTCCAGTTTATATATTGTCGCTTTCAAAAATATAATCATATATTATTCGGACGATTCAATGTCACGAAAATTAAAAGTGTTTTTTAATTTTCTTTTATTTTCATCAACTATTTTATTAATTTTAAAAAAATAAATTCTAAAATACATTAAAATAAGAAAAAAGATTTATATTTATATATGAAATAAGGAGATAAAAATTAATAAAATTATAGAAATTCTGTTGATTTGGATAATTCTCTTTGTTTTAGAGAGTTGGTTACTGAGAGATTGTATTTTATATGAATAAAATTTTATAGAGTTAATTATCAAAATTGTCCTTTAACTTTGTTGTTTCTTTCAATTTGGTTCTTTAACTTCAAAAGTGATAAAGATGGTCTTTAACTACCACTTTATCATCTAATTGGTCCATTCGTTCTGTTAGTCAACTTTGTTAACTAAGAAAACCGGTAAAAGGACCAAAATACCCCTCACTTACCAGTGTTGACTAACAGTCAACTAACGAATGAACCAATTAGGTGATAAAGTGGTACTTAAAGGACCATCTTTGTCACTTTTAAAGTTCAAAGACAAAATCGAAAGAAACAACAAAGTTAAAGGACCATTTTGATAATTAACTCAATTTTCTATGAATAAAATTTATTTTGAACAGGAAAATAATTATTATTTTTTAATTAAAAACCCAATAATGTTGTAGATAAACGAAAAAAAGTCAAAAAAGTAACTACACACAAATATAACTAAATTTTTTTAAATGCAAAAGGAGGAAAAATAAAGATAAAATTCACACTACCTCATACATTGATTATGGAGTATCATTGAGCACACATAAATTAAAGGGTAAAAGAACAACATTGTATCTTATACAGCACAAACTTGTTTAAGATGCTTTCGACATCTAGATTTGATCTCTCACTAACCTTTCATACATTGATTATATTAAAACTAGCAATCTCAGAAAGACGAAATGCAATCTCAGATAGACGAAATGCAAGGTGCTAGAAAGACGAAATGCAATCTCAGAAGCACATAGCGGGGGAATATATCCAATATCTATCTATCTATTTGTTAGCTTACATTTGGGTCATCTATACCTGAACCAAAAGAACGAAGATGCATGGATTTCACTGCACATCATGACTTCTTTTCGGCCTTCCGTATGAGCAAAGACTTTCTTGTTTCTAAACTTCCACATGAACCATAACTACGATTATACAACACTATTAAGCGCCTTAATTAGCTTGCCCCCTTTAAACTGCATTTTTTCACCCCAAGCAAACAGATCTGAGACTTCCAAGATGTGTGAGGCATCGACACTCCCCCATTTTGCTATTTCGTTTAGGACTTTTACATCAACATGGCAATGAACATATAGATGCTATTTTGTTTCCTCTTGGTTATTGCAAAGAGGACATGAGGTAGCTAACAATATGACTCCCATCTTGTGTAAATTATGCTTAGTAGGAAGCATGTTCTTTGTTTTCCAGACGTGTATGTTAAGTTTAGATGGAATGATTTTCATCCATTCAAAAGGTCTCTTATCACCTTTTTTCAAATAAAAGACATCAAAGACCGAATGTAAGGATGATACAATGATAGCCCATTGGGCTCCAAGTGAAGATGGATTGTCCTGTATTTGAAACCACACATCTAGTGGGATCTTACTTTTTTTTTTAATTTTTTAGATATTTTCAAGATATTTCTTCATACCCCTAGATTTTTTACCAATCGGGTTTGTCGATTGGAAGCTAGCGTTAACAACATGATTATATTGTGTGATCTTCTTCCACAAAGAATCTTCTTTTGCCTTGAAACGCCACCATCACTTTGCTAGCAAAGCCAGATTGAGGGCCTTGAGAGGTGAGACTGCCCACGCTCATCCCCCTTTCATTTTATCATTTAAAACCAAACTCCAAGATATCCACACAGTTTATGTTAGGCCATCAGTTGAGCCATAAAAGAAATTCAATCTGAAAGCCCAAAGAGCCTAACACCAATTTTATTAAAACAAAACGGCCTTTTGCAGATAATGTGTTGCATTTCCATGTTGATAGCTTTGTCCTGAATTTAATCAAAAATGGTTTCAAGTTCACATTTCCACTAGCCCAAATTGGAAAGCCTAAGTATTTGATTGGAACATAACCCACTTTGCATTTATGTTTATTTGCAGCATTTTCGACTTCTTGATAGTTAACTCCGATGCTAATTATACTTCTTTTCTCCATATTAATCTTCAGACCTGAAGATAAATAGAAGCAGCGCATTAAACGAATAACATTAGCAGTGTTTTGACCTAACCAATCATAAAAAAATTACATTGTCTACAAATTGAAGATTTGAAATAACTGGTCTGCATTTCGCAATTGTATGTCATTAGAAATACCCTTGCTGCATGCTTCCTTCATTGCCATATTATGGGCTTCAGGAACGATAATGAAAAAAATGAGGCTAGTGGATCCCCTTGACGCACCCCTTTTCTAACAGAGAACTCCTTTGTAGGAGACCCATTAGTGATAAGCACTAAAAGAGAGGCAGACTCTAAGCATCCCGTGATCCAGCGCCTTCATTTGAGACCGAAATTCATTTGTATAAACACTTCATCTAGAAATACCCGGTTAATAGAATCGAACACTTTTTTGAAGTCAACATTTAATAAAAAGTAAAAGTAAATTAGGAGAAAGTGAAATGATTAAAGATCGAGTTGATGAAATTTATTTAGATATATGAAAGGTCAAGATGTTGTCTAATTGAGTTTTAAGCTTACAGTAAAGAAGATGAGAGAATGTTAAATGATTTATATAGTAACAGAACATATATCACATCAGAAAGTTACACATAATAATGGGTGGTTAACTGATTTAACTAAAATTAATAATTGAACGGTCTTAATAATTAATTTAACCGAAATTAGTTAAATGAACCTTCTTTTATAACTAAAAAACCTAACTGCCAATAACCATAACCGATTTATTATGAACGTGCAATAACTGCACCTTAGGTTAATAGTATCTTTTTGACCAATAGCTAAACTGAACCGAACATGATTACCCAAAATTTTGAGAGCATAATACATTGTGCAAGTAACAAAAAAACAAAAGTTTTATTTCCGTCTACTAAATCCTTATACGTCATACTCTAGGCGAACCTACGATTTTTGTAACTTATTGAACCATATAATGGCAAAAATATAATTAATTAAAATTGAGGGTGTTGTTCGGGGTTTTATTCGGGTTTCCAGTTAATCAGTTCAGGTAAGTAGGTTTCGGTTGATGTTTTAGTTACTTTAGGGCTAAAATTAAAAAGAAAATTAAATCATTTTTTTAAAAATAAATTATAATATTTTAAAAGTATAAATCAAAATTTTATCTGTATCTTATCATTTTTTAATTTCATTATTCATTAGATTTTAGTGATATCAAAAAATCACTTATGGTGTCTCATAATTAGCCCCTACACTAGATTCTAGATGATGTCACATGAAGTCCACTAATTTTCTCTCTTGATTTTGACACATTAATTTAACTAATAAAAAAAAATAGAAACATTTTATAATAAGATATGTAACCTCTTCACAAAGAATTAGTTATAATCGAGTTGCATGTAGAAACAAACATCTATAAAAATTGGTATTTGTTATCCACTTCCACACGCATACATTGTGTAACATTTCTAACTAGACGAATATCAATCTTCATTTTGACAAAAACTTATGGATTTGCTCACTTGTGTATGTTTTTAACTTTTTATAATATATCAATTAATTTACCTTTAAGGAAAAGGCTATTCTCCACCTTTATTTAGTTTTTGACTAATTACTTTATAATTTTCAAGTTCCGACAAATATAGCATCACACTTCCGTCTGGTTTTCTCTAGATAATGACATTCTAACTTAAAATCTTGTTTGCTAGCTTAACTATAATAAAGTAAAGATTACTTATATAACATTTTCATGTAATTCAAGGAGTAAACATACACCACAAATTCTGTCTCAAGTTGATTCTCAAGAAAAACTTCATCATGATTTGGATATCTAAGTAATTTACAATATAAATTGGTCAATTAATATTGTATTCTCATTATCCTAACGGCGCAAAGACAAAAGCAATTTCAATTTTTATTATTAGTTTTATTAGTCTTCCAATATATAAAAGACTAAGATGTATTAAATATATTTAATGACCTTAATATTTATTTAATAAAATAAATTTAACTATTTAATCTTGATCATTCAATTAATCAAATTTTATATTCTAATTTTGACTTTCTTGTTTAAAATTGAATCAAAGTTATGACAAGAATTACATATATGTCTTTCTTAAACTTTAATATATCATATTTGACCATTTTAATTTATAAATATCATATTTACTCTTTATAAAATGTTAAAATATCATATTTAAACAATGAATGTTTCACAAGGATATCTAATATAGTATATCTAATATATAGTGTTTTATTATTTATTTACAAACAAATTAGACGCATAGGTTATTAAGAGTATACGGAGTCGTTGAGTTGTTGTGGTGTTATCTCATATATCTGTACATATGCTTCCATACTTGAAAATTGGAATACGGCGTGGAAATCTCGACACCGATGAAGATAGAGTGATCACATAAATTCTGATAGTTTTTTTATTTTTTATTTTTTTCTACTTTTTGTTAATTGCTAGTAGATTGTTGTAGCAATGGAGATTCATTGCATTTTTTTAATACATGCATAATGTCTAACACCTTAAATATATTTTCATACGCCACCTTCATCTTCATCTGATGATATCTTTATCCTTCTCTCACAAAGTCAATCTTCATTTTCATCTCATATCTCCGTCGATCCTAACCAGGGATGCTTTTACGGTAATTTTATTTTTCAATTATTTGAAATTTTTATCAAATTTTACTTTTACATTTAATTCTTATACTTTATTATGTACTAGTTTAATACCCCGTGTATAAACACGGAATGATTAAAGTTTATACCAAATATTTCTATATTGTAAAATAAGAGTAAAACATACAAAAAGTATACACAAATAATTAAACAAATAATGACGTGTTGAAATACATTATCAATAATAGGTATCACATATATAAATAGTATTACAAAATAAAATAACAAATCTATAAAATAAAATTACAAAAAAAAATAAGTTACTTGAAGTGATAAATAACTATTTATGTATAGTAATGCAATTTTGGATATATATATAATCGATATAATAATTTAAAAGAAACCCACATCTATAGAATTAATTAAATGATTATTTAACTGTTTAAACGATTTTTATGTAGCAAATCCAAATATAAATATTTCTATGTCATTAATTATTATCTTCTTTAATATATATTAAATAAAGAAGACTAAAGAAAGATAATTTTTTGATATAAATAATTGATTTAGTTTAGGGTTATCTTTATTTATTTCATATTAGTTTGACTCTAAAAAGTCAAAATCAAAATTTTAGAATTAAAAAAATTAACGGCTAAGATTAAATCTTCTATTAAATGAAAGGTCTAGATCATCTAATAATTTTTTTCAAATTAGTCTTTTATATATATTAGAAGATTATTGTTAAATGTAAAATTTATAAATTAGATGGGTCTCATATTAATATATATATATATATATATATATATATATAGGGTAGGGATCCGGTAAAAAGAAAGTTATGGTACTTAATGTAAGGTGAAATCTCAGCCATCTAAAATTTTAAATCTGATCCTAGAAAATAAACATTTTTCTTTTTCTTTTAAATATAAAAAAAAACTGTTAAGGGTATAATCGTCCACTAAAGTTTTAAAGTTTTTCTTTTTCATTTTATTTTTTTGTCGGCCAACTCTCTGATGCAAATGTACAACCATTTTACTGCAGAAAGTGCAAACATCTGATGCACAGAAATACATTGATTCACATATTACATTCAATACACAACGTACAACCATTTAATGCACGGGATAAAAAAATACATGGTAACCTGATGCATAAGACATCAAACGGCAGCGGCGGTGGTGGTTGACCGGCGGTGATGGTTGGCGATGCACCTTGACCATTTACAAGAAAGAGAGGTGCATCCATCAACCGTGCATCCATCGTTCTATGCACAAATTTCAGTCTCATCGTAAACCTGCAACGGGTTACAAATCAACGGTGCAACAAATTTCATCTCGTCATTAACCTGCAACGAGTTACAAACATTTGATGATATTGCATTTGATGCACGAGATACATACATTTTATGCCACTTTCAATTTATGCACAGAAACCCTAAAAACGATTGCGGTGGTCACCGGTGTTGAAGCAGAACTAGAGAAACCCTAAATTGATGGCGGTGGTCACCGGCGTTGATTCACAAGCACAAAAACCCTAAATCGATGGTGGTGACGAAGGCGATGAACATAAAGAACAGCGATGAATCACCTCCAGAATCGATGCATCAAGGTTTCAGTTTCCAGATCCATAATCCACCGTGGCCTATCACTGGCGGCAGCGGCGAAGCCGTAATCTGTGCGGTGGCGTGCGATTATCAAACACCAATCGAACCCCTAGATCGAGATGCATGTGCGGCGAGCTCCTGTGCGGCAACGATGCCATCGCCGATGAATTATGTACGGCGACCTCCTGTGTGACGAAGCCTGTGCGATGATTGTATTAGGGTTTTTTAGGGGGTGAGGCGGGAGTAATCTAGATGATGAATGTGAGCGTAGCGACAGCGAGGGTTATGTGACAGGTTTTGCCGACGGTGGTGACCTTCACCGGAAGGGATACGGGCGGTGGACGGTAGATCAGAAGAGGCTCACTGGGGTTTCGTTTGGGGAGGGGGAGGCGGAGGCAGGCGATTCATGATGGAGGCTAAAAAAGAAAAGCAGATCTGTAAACCTAGGGGAAACGTGGGGGCTAATAATTAGGGTAGGAGAGATAAATAAATTCAAATACCTATTATACCCTTCCGAATTTTTTTAAATAAAAGGACACGTGTCGCTACCATGTTTCTCCTTACTCTTAGTACCATAAAATTCTTTTTACTTGAACCTGATTATATATATATATATATATATATATATATATATATATATATATATATATATATATATATATATATATATGGCCGAAAGAGGAGAGAGATAATGCTGATGTGGCATAAAAATTGTGACATCATCTATAACGTGGAAATGTGACATGACAGTTGACCAATTCAAATTTTAACAAACTATACAATTTAATTGCTAGATTATTGCTAAACTTTGTCAAACATTACAGTTATATTTAAAATGAAAATATCTTTAACATTCAAAAATTATAAATTATAAAAGTTACATCAAATTCTTGAGCATTTTTTTTTCTTCGATTTGACACCAGTATTGTTATACTTTTTTTTTTCATAAAATGTTGACCAGATCAAAAATAAAGTCGAACATCTTAAATGTTTTTAAAATAAAAATTAGTTGTAATTTATAAAAATTATATTAAATCAACGAGTATTTTGTTCTTTTTAATATATTCAACACTCATATTGTTATTTTTCTTATAAAAAAGTATTTTTTTTAGTAAAAGTTTACACCAACGTAATATGATTATTCATCAAATATTTGCACATGAGTACTTCACAATAGCAACATTAATAAAACATGTGTAATCCAACATCATGGTATAATAGAGTAGTGTAGTTATAGGGAGGGGGTATGGTACGTAGCTATCCCCTTACCTTTTCTATTTGCAACATAAATTGTTTACTAACTAGAGTCATTTAGGTAATTGTACCCTTAATATATCGAACAAGTACATTTATACATAATGCCCTATTTAAACTCTTGATTTTAATTTGTATCATTGTGAAGTTTTCTTCTTAATGTTTTTTTGTATTGAAGTAAGAGCTTTTGTGTCCTTATAAATTATAGTTTTCTTGTTTTAATATCAGTTGATTATTTGGAACTTGTAATCATATATATATAATTATAATTGAATGAAAACAATCACATGCATTCAACCAATTAAGTAGTTGTCGATGAGGTATGCATTCGACGGGCTGTTCCTAAAAAAAGTTCAGATTGATCAGGTGATTTGGTCTAACTTGATTCCTTCAATATGTACATGCATGGAGAGTGGCTCACAAAAGGCTCGCGACTAAAGAAAATCTTCATAAACGTGGAGTGGTAATGCTATCTATGGATTGCCCTCTATATATGTGGAGAAGAAGAAGAATAAGAGGAACACTTGTTTGTTCGATGCGTGGCAGCTAGAAGAATTTTATTTGATATCAGCTCATGGTGGGGTCTATGCGCTCGAGACCTAAGGCAGCTCTCTGACTTGTTTAAATAGGGTGATTCTTCCAAATTAAAAGGTGATAAATTAAAGGTATTCATGGCTATGGTGTACACCTTCATGTGGTTGCTGTGGAAAGAGAGAAATGGGAAGATCTTTCAAAGGGCTGTGAGGAAAAAAGAGAAGTTGATCATCAGTCAGATTCAAGCGCAAACCTTTTTCTGGATCAGCCATAGATCGAATAATTTGAAGCGGAAATACAGGTGGAACGTGTGGATCAATGATCCATTAGGTATCTTGTAATTGTATGGTTTTCTAAGGTTGTGTATTATGTTTTTGTTGGACATTTCAGCATCGCTAGCATCTTGCTAGTTGGTTTGATTGTATCTCTGGTTCTTATCTAATAAAATGTCGTGGTCGGTTAGGCGGGGATGGCCATGCTGAAGCTCCGCCTTGCCATCTTCTTTTTTGGCCGTTAAAAAAAGTATAACCAATCGTATTCGTTCATCAAATTAAAAATATCATCTACTGTGCATCCTCATGATCGATCACCAATCACATTCTTTCATGAAATCGAATATCAACAATTGATTGTACATCCTTCATAATACGCAAAAGCGATCTTTAGAAGTTTCCTTAGACTGAAACATCTTGTTTAAGTCTATGAAATCTAAAATTTGCTCAAATGACTCCTGGTTGAAGTCTAGTGATTGCTCTTACCGTGTTTTAGATTATTAAGGGGTCTTGTCGCCCGCACCACCACAACACTGGATGGTTATGCCTACAATGGAATCCTGATTGGCAACAGGTTTGAAGTGATCCTCCATTATTTAACTACCCACAGTGAGACGACTTTTTTCTTGTTTGTAAAGGTCCGGAGCATATATTTAATACAATCAAACTATTGTTATTTCACACGTATATAATATTCATTATGTGATTGTACAATTAGAATGAGATTACCCGATGCCTACCATTTCGGATTATTGGATCCGTCATTAAGCCCCATCTGCAAGTAGATGGCAATCCATGTATATCTCACGTTTGAAATGTTACATGTTATTAATATAGAGGAGTATGCTTGAACAATATTTTTTATAATTTTAATATTATTGGTCATCTTCTTGCAGTTTTGTTAATCAATTATGTGTTTCAATGCTTGAAAAAGTTTATTACAAAAAGTTAATTTAATTATTATAAAAATATTCATTACATTTATGGAAAAAGGAATCTAATTACAGGAAAAAAAATCTAGAATGTATAGTTGTATTAATTATATATTTAAAACAATAGTTATAATTTGAAAATGAAAAAACTCTAATTATGGAGGGTGTTTTTCTTAGTAAAAAGGGTGTTAATTTAGCACCACTCTTAGGTTTTAGATGAATAACATTTGGTAATAAGCAATTATGTGCAAAATATATAGTAAGTAGCTTTTTTTCAGTATGACCGACATTATATAAATACATACAATTAGGAGGAAAAAGTTTTGTCTTTTAATGTTGCATAAAAAATTTGTCTTTTAGTGCTTTCAAATTAGGGGCTTTTGTATTCTTATTATTATTATTATAGTATAATAATAATAATAATAATAATAATAATAATAATATTATTATTATTATTATTATTATTATTATTATTATTATTATTATTAGTATTAGTATTATTATTGTTATTATTATTATAATTATTAAAGGGTGATAATCCTCTTATTTATTCTCCTACTCATAAGATTAATACATGTGTCAAAATCGATAGAAGAAGTAACGAAAGAGAAACAGTGGAATCCAAATGTAATCATTTGATGAGTAAGAGGAAAAAGTAGGAGGAAAAAGTAGGATGATATAATTTTTCTTCTTCTTCTTCTTATTATTAATTAATAAGATCAACACATGCGTCAAAATCAATTAAGAAAGTAATGAATGAGAATTAGTGGAATCTAACTATATTTGTTTGGTAAGTAAGAGGATAAAGTATGATCGGAGGAACAAGTTGGAGGATATATCAATTTTCTTAATATTATTATTATTATTATTATTATTATTATTATTATTATTATTATTATTATTATTATTATGTTATTACTTACCAATGACCACTTCGACAAAAACCTGGGAATATATATAAAATATTGTTATATTATTATATTTATTATTATAATTATTATAATAATAATTATTATTATTATGATATATTATTATTATCATGATTATTATTATTAGCATTATTATATTATTATTATTATTATTATTGGTATTAGTATTAGTATTAGTATTATTAGTATTATTAGTATTAATTAGACATATCTTTTATAATTCATCACTTATTATCAAAACTTATCAAATTAGGTAAATAATACTCGCCGTAACGCGCGAGTTTTATAATCGCTTGTTGTATATATGTTTAAATCCCAGTAAGTTACGGCTTACGGTATATGCGTGTCATCATGAATTTTTGTTTAAATTTCATTTGTATGAAAATGTAAGCCTTTAAATTAAGGGCATGGGGAGTACCCAAACTCTGCATACCCATGCTTCTGGCCACGTCAGCGCCACATCAGCTTTTTCCTCCCCATGCTTCAGCCATGCTTTCAGGCTGGAAATACCTCAAACTCTGCATGCTTCAATTTTATTTTATTTTAATTTTCAAAATAAATAAACAATATTATTTAAACTAATAATTATAAAAATTACATTAAACAAATAATTATAAAAATTACATTAAACAAATAATTATAAAAATTACATTAAACTATTTATTCATCATCCTCATCGTCGAATTCTAGCATACTTATGTGCTCTACCAAATCCGATCGTAGATTAATATGTGTTTCGCGACAACGTATTTCTCGAAGAGTTGTGTTTGCCGCTTCTTCCATACTCGGTGGGTGATCCGGGGTAACCGGTAGGGCACTTTCATCAAAAACACAAATCGCTTGACCATCGTCCTGTAATATCATGTTGTGTAGAATTATGCAAGCGTACATAATGTTGCGTATCTTTTTCGTAGTCCACGGTCGTGCCGGGTTTTGCAATATCTGCCAACGCGCTTTAAGAACACCGAATGCTCGTTCAACGTCTTTCCTTGCCGACTCTTGTGCTTTCTTGAACTTTTTACGCTTCTCGTCTTGTGGATATTGAAACGATTTCACAAATGTAGCATATTCTGGATATATGCCATCCGCAAGATAATACCCGTATTTATATGTAACCCCGTTCATATCAAAAGGAAACACCGGTGCTTTGCCACTTAATATGTCGTTGAATATCGGAGATTGATTGAGAACATTTATATCATTATTCGAACCGGCGACCCCGAAAAACGCATGCCAAATCCACAAATCTTGGGACGCAACCGCCTCAAGCATAAGCGTTGGATGTGTGTGATCCCCCCGCATATATTGCCCACGCCATGCATTCGGGCAATTTAACCAAGCCCAATGAGTGCAGTCGATACTTCCTAACATCCCCGGAAATCCGTGTATGGATTCATGATGCGTGTATAATTGTTGGATGTCGAATGATGTAGGGCGTCGTAAATACTCAGTGGCGTAAATTTTAATCACCCATTTACAAAACCTTTGTAAAACTTCACGTGAGGTTCGCGCTGACATATGTAGGTACTCGTCAAATCCGTCCGGGGCGGTCCCGTAAGCTAATTGACGTATTGCAGATGTACACTTCTGTAGTGGACTGAAACCCTTACGACCCCTCGCATCCCATCTTTGTGTAAAAAGTGGTGTTGCATTCTGTAAGTCATCTACGATCCGCAAAAATAATGGTCTAGACATCCGAAATCGTCTCCTAAAATTAAATGTAAAACAAACTATTAAATTTCAATCTAATAAAAACTACTAAATACGTAATTAAACGTTACCTAAACGAAGCTTCGTCATAAACACAATCCTCGTTAAAATAGTCGCTCATGAGCCGGAGATGTGCCTCGTTACGCTGCCTATTGACAACTTTTCTTGTTTTCCTTGGCCCACTTAACGTTCCCGCTCCGTCAATTTGGTTTTTGATATACAAAGCCGCTCGAACGTAATGTTCGTAAATTTTTTCAAACTGCTTGTTTGGTTCTTCGTCAGAAGATGAAGAAGATGATGAAGTTGAAGAAATTGAGTTGGAAGACATGTTTGGAGGAGGAAAACAAAAAAATATAGGAGAGAAAATATGTAGATGTGTGTGAATTATAAGAATATGAGGATATATATATATAGGTAGTAAATAAGTAAAAAAAAAGAATTTTTTTTTTTTTATGTTAAACGGTCATATGACCGTTGCCCACACAGCTTCAACCACACACACATACACCTCGGTACAAGCTCACCGAGATTGCAAGCAAACTCGGTATACCGAGTTTGGGGGGTGGTGTGCCCCTCGGCATACCGAGCTCCACCTCAGCGCCACCGAGTTTTTACCGAGGCATTCCGCATGCTCTAAAAATCTCCATGATTTTGTTTGTATGCACGACTGATGATATGATGTGTTTTAGAAGTTGAAGTTGAAGTTGTGAGGAAATAATATTGTAAAGAAGGTTGAATTAATAATCGAACGATAATTCTAGCTGTTGATTTTAAATATAAAATTTAATTATTAAGTATTAGCAATCTATTTTAATTAAAATTAAAATTAAATTTAAGCTTTGCTATAAAATATGGATTCAGTTTTGACATGGATTTTAATTAAAATTATGTGATAGAACTTTGTATGTCCTTTTAAAATTTAAAATATCGTATTTGACTATTTGTTAACTGTAATTTACAAATTGCCGAGAAAGGTAATTAAAATATTCAAATTTGTCAATAAAGGTAATGTCTATTTTTTTGAGTAAGAAAGGATCATAAATTTCAATTTTTTCAAAAAGGAGTATATGGTGACCAGATCAACAGGTTGCCGGTTAAAATTATATTTTAGTGCAATCAAATAGATGATGTGGCAATTTACTTGATTAAAAGAAATTAAAATATAAAAAAATAAATTTGATACTTGGATCTATGAATATCTGCTACTCTTTCTTTCCCATCTCTCTCTCTATATACGATTTCACCACCACCACTCCAACACTTGGATCTGTAATCCTTACTTGGATCTATGAACAAAACCCTCTTACTTCTGAAGCATCCCACAGCTCACCGCCCACCCTAGATCCACCGCCACCATTGCACCACCGCCACCATCACACCACCGCAGCGTTGCTTCACTACCATCGCACCACCTCCGCAGCGTCGCTTCACTACCGTCGCTTCAAGATCTGATCGTGATATGTGTTCGATTTAGGGTTTTGTTTCGTATGTTCAGATTTGTTCATGATTGTGTTTGTATGTTAAGATCTGTTCAAGATCTATTCGTGATATGTGTTCGTATGTTCGGATCTGTTCTAGATATGTTCGATTTAGGGTTTTGTTCAAGATATGTGGCGTATGTTCGATGTTCCAGATCGTGACTTTAGGGTTTTGTGTTCGTATGAACCACCTATATAAATGCTTCTTTCATCTATTTAGGGTTTTGTGAATTTAGGGTTTTTTTATCTTATCTAAGTGTTTGTTCAAGATCGTGACTTTAACTCAGATCTTTGTTCTTATGTGTGTTTGAGGGCTTTGAATCTGTGTGTGTGTTTGTTTGTTGGCGTTTGAGGGCTCAGATCTGTGCGAGTGTGGTTCATGGCAGCGGTGGTGGTGGTTCACGGCGGCGGTGGTGGTGGTTCATGGCGGCAGTGTTCCACCGATGGAGATCTTCATATCTTCAAGAAATTCATATTAATAATTAATTAAAAAACAAAGAAATTCATATTAAAAATTAATTTAAAGATTTAAAGATATTAAATAAATAATTATTAAAAAAAATTGAATGCATTAGACTGCCATGTGTATTGCCATGTCAGCATATGACATGAAATGGCATTGACTGGAATGCAACGTGTGTGCCATGTCACTGATAAACCGCAGACAAGGTAGTCAGCAGGTTTAAGAGGTTACAATACCTTTTTTTGTCAAAAATTGATATTCATAATCCTTTCTTGGCCCTAAAAAATAGACATTATCTTTATTGGCAAATTTGGACATTTTAGTTACCTTTCTCGGCAATTTGCCCTATTTATCCTTTTATGACATTTGAAAATATCGTATTTATCCAAATTTTATTTTTATCATAATATAATTATTTTATACACTTTAAAAATTTGTAATTGTAGTCAATAAAGACTTAACCTTATTACCACTAATTATAACAATAATGATGGATAATTTGTAACAACAATATATGATAGCTTGTATAAAAAATAAAATCACATCACTTCATATCTGTTGTCTAGGTTTTGAAGCTATTTTTTTGCGTTATATAATTATTTTTATCTTTTTATTAGTATTTAGTATATACATTTTTAAACCGTTTAATTTAATCATAAAATAAAGGTTTGTATTCCGAATATGTATCGAAGTTGTCATATTTTGCTATTGTGTATACTAAACATTAAAATCTAACATTTATTATAGTCAAATTGTAAAAGTTATAATCTAATGTATGGAAAAAATTGTTGTTCAGCTTGCAGGTAATTATATGAATTTTAATTTATTTTTAACATTAAAAGGATTGTAGTAATAATATTAATAATAATAACAATAATAATAATAATAATAATAATAATAATAATAATAATAATAATAATAATAATAATTATTATTATTATTATTATTATTATTATTATTATTATTATTATTATTATTATTATTATTATTATTATTATTATAATTAACATTTAAAAACCAGAAAAGTTCTAACCATCATCGTTTTCTTCTTTTTCATCCCACAAGAAGCAAATTAATAACACTTGAATCACACCAAATTAACTATAGTCCATCTTAATCACAAACACCTAATTGTAACTGAAATCACCCGTGAACTCAACAATTCATGAGGAAACAACAATTGAAACCAAACAAATCCATAAGTAAATCAAAACCCCAAGAACCAGATATCTGAAAAATCGCATATGAAAGTCAATTGTTTTTTTTTTTGAACAGAAAATAGTAATCTTTCATTCAACAATACTATATGTTTAGTTACACACTGACCAACGAAATGACTCAAAAATACCCACATCACACATCAATACATCAAACACACACATTATATCACCTACTACGGCACCCATCACACATGGAAATCGATCGTTTAAATCGGAAAAAGAAAAACACAAACCTAGAATCGTAATAAAAATCATAAGCAGATCTAGAAATCGATGGCATGAATCATAGATAAAAATAAAAATAAACAAAACTCAAACCTAAAATCGAAACAAATCGATGGCTTTAATCGCAAATCTGATTAATGAATCCACACTTAATAGTGTGAACAATTCAATGGCTTGAACCAAAACCCATGATCTATTGAGAATTCGATCTCGTGAGTTTGGAAGAATCAATCCACACTCAACAGCTTGAAAATCCACATGAATGCTAGTGTAAACAAATGCCGAAACCCAAATTCTATGAAAACGAAAGGTGATGATCATGGAGGTTTACCCCCAAAAAACAAGCCACTACTTCCGATTTTTCACTGTTTTATGACGATAAATCTTTCAAATCAAAGTCATCCTCTCGCCCGACTATCTTCTTCTTGATCGTGGAGGTATAAAATCAATGATTAATTTCACTTTAAGCTTTGGGTTACAATACACGCTACATAGTTCATACCTTATTATTATTATTATTATTGTTATTGTTATTGTTATTGTTATTGTTATTATTAATAATATTATTTTGTTGTTGTTGTTGTTATTATATTATTAGAAAATATACTGCTGTAACTAACCTAAAATCATACATCATAATACACTAATTGGTAGAATTGAAACTTCAATACATTAAATGAAATTTTCAAGAGTTAAATAAATATAATAACCAAATATGATAACTCCTTTTTTAAAGCTAAACCAATAAATAAAGACTATAGTTTAAATTATTATACATGACAAAAAATTATCATACGCAAATTATCCTTGATTATTTTTTGAATTATAAATGAGAAAAAGAAAAATAATATATGAAAGGCCGTTTTCTAATGTCGTTGCCTCAAAAAGTGTCTTTGTTTTTTCGTTTTCTTTTCTTTTCTTTAATGTTTTTCTTCTTTGTAATCATCTTGGGTCCAGGCGGTGTAATAATTTTCTTTCTTAGCTTTTCATTTTTATCATTATGAGCTTTTTTATTTTATACTCGTAACTATTAAAATTCATATTTTATTTATTTTTCTCACGTGAGCATTAAGACGTCAAACCAACGTCAGTCATGACGTTACAAGGCAATGCCAAGCGGTCATATTTTTGTCACTCGAATGTCGGATTCTGAAGTAAACTAAAACTTTTGAAATTTATATTCATAAAAATAAATTACATATTTAGTTTTCGTAATATTTTTTTTATACATAACAATTTATACGTATTCAACTTATAATGTGTTATTGTGTTGTTAAGTATCTACACATATTTTGTTGTATACACAATGGGATTCGATTAATTTTACGTCTTCTTATCCAGACATACAATTGAAACTTCTTCTTTATATAAAAGATCAGTTATGTTTAATAAAGTCAATGTAAAAAAAGATAGTTCGAAAACTATAGGGAAAACTTTATAAAATAGTAATCAACTCTCAATTTTGTTCCACTAAAGTCACTCAAACTTTTTTTGTACATCAAAAACCACTCAACTTTTATTTTTGTTCCAATCATATATAATTAACTTTTTTTTTTAACAACAGCAATATACCCAACCAGAGAGAGCTTCGGCTCCGCCATCATCCTTCCAGATTGGGCCAAGAATTTTATTAATAACTAAACTAGCAAGGCGCTAGAACATACAGAACAGAGGAAACAAAACGAAAACAACAAACATGAACTAAAAAAGAAGGCAACCTATGACAACGAAAACAACAAACAAGTGGAAGCAGCCCCAAATGAGCATCTCTCGACAGTAAACTAAAACCAACAGCAAACTTTAAAAACAACCAGAAGGGTAATTAACCCAATCGCCGATCTATGAATTATCCAGAAAAACGACTGCACCCGAACCTGTGCAAATATAGACATCTTCGAAGAGGGCTGTGCCGCCGAGAAAATAGTCGCATTCCTGTGTTTCCAGGCTGCCCAGAAATAGGCATATATGACACACTGCAACGCCATTTTTTATCACCTTTAAAATTAGATTTTGCAGCCCATTCAGGTGGATGAATATTCAGAATCCCACCACTTGCATATCTCATGCAACACCATTTTAGTCCCATCGCATAGCATAAGTATATGTTCTTCTGTTTCATCTATTAAATTACAATGGGAACATAAGGAAGAAGAAACATTGATACCTCTTTTCACCAAGTTAACCTTTGTGGGCAGCCTCCGATGGAAAGCCCTCCTAACTAACACGTTTATTTTGGACGGTACCCATTTGATCCAATCAAAATTGGTGCATCGAGGCGCTTTCAATGAGAAATCATCAAAAGCAATTCGAAGAGAGGACACCGAGAAAACACCCGATTGGACTATGGCCCATTTGCGATCTTCATTTATCCCCTCTTGAAACCAACTTGCAAGCGGGATGTTCACCTTCTCATACGATTTGGACTAGATCTTTAATTACATGGTTTATGTAATTAACTTACTATAACAAGTTACCAAGTCATCTTTAATATTTTTTTTATTTAAATAACAATTATATAATACTTAAATCTTAAATAAAACCATAATTTTATTAAGAAACAAGAAAGAAAAGAGGTCTCTACAAGGAATAGAGGACCTCCACATTACAATGCGCCAAACAAAAAGTTCAAACTAAACCAAGAAAATAAAAACCATCAGGCTCACAAAACTCACACCATCATATTGTGATATTTCAGTAGCCACTCGATCAGGTACTGTCAACCGTTTATCCCACATCAGCTGCACTCGATCAGGTACCCTCAAGTCAATTTATGTTCAAAATATTAATTGGTTTTTTTAATAAAAAAGTACTATTTAAAGTTATTTTAATTAAAAATATTAAAAATAGAGTTGGTAATGAGGAACTCGATTTTGTTTGTAGATTAATATTATTATTTAATAATTTAGTTTTACTTGGTAGTTATTTTTTTTAAAACACTAAAGAGTGGCTAGGTTGTTGGAAATCGATTTTGTTTTAAAGATTTATGGGGAATTCGTTTTCTTTAAAGATTAATAGTATTGTTTAATAGTTAAGTATTATTTAATTGCTATTTAAATAAAAAATATTAAAGATGACTTGAAAACTTGCTATAGCAAGTTAATTACATAGGATTTGAAAAAAAATAAAAGTTGAGTGATTTTTGGTGTACAAAAAAAGTTTGAGTGACTTTAGTGGAACAAAGTTGAGAGTTGATTACTATTCTATAGAGTTTTCCCAAAATTAGTAATATGAAATCAGTATACAATCACATGTGATTTGTAAAAACATCACATTTGAATTACGAAAATGTCTCTTCGCCCAAAACTTTAAAATAAAATCCGGACCACTGATGTCATGATCCAAATGCTAAAATTAGTCCCTTAAAACTATAAATTAAACATGGACTATATCGAACATTATTTATAAAAAGGTATAATTAAAACATTCGGATAAGTAAGATAATATATTTTAATCAATCTTTCCAACATTGCAAATATTTTAGTTATTGGTATGATAGATCATACTGTATTTTTGTTATAGATTATGAGATACACCATAAACTACGAACATACTAGTTATGTATAATAATAACCAAATAATTGTTGAAAAAGTATTTAATATATTTCACTTACCAAGACCTAATCAATCATTTGGCAATAATAAAAAGACGAAAATTAGCAAACTCTAATCGTCTCAATGTTATTAAACAAATATGGATAATTAAGGAACAAAATATGCATTTTAAGCTAAGAATTAAATATGATTATTAATTTATTACAATTAGATATCAAGTTGAAAAGAAATTGATGGGAGTGGATTTCTTAATTTCCAAATAATTAAATAAAGACGAGAAAACACCATAAAAATAATCTTTTCGCCACATGTCGACCGACTTAATAATGACTCGTAGTCAAAACGAAATTGAGATAAGAATAGTCATTCGAGCTTGTAGTTGTAGTAGGTGGTGCAGGCGTGCAGCAAAGTTTCTTGGTGAACTCCAAATTAATCTGCTATGTCTATATGTTTGACTTTTGGAAGTAAACAATTTTGACCTCCGTTGACTTGAGGTAAACAGTCGACTTTACTTGGATGTTTTGTCAATTATTCGGATACTAGCTTAATACCTCGTTTTATAAATACAGAAGATAGTGAATATAACTTTTAAACATTTAAGATGTAAAATATAAACATATAATAATTCATATATATTGATAACATAAATCAAGAAATAGTAATGGAAATCAAAAGATGAAGAAATAAATTAGATGTGGTGGAATTGAGAATTAGGAATTGACATGTGACCCGATGTAACGCCCATTTTTTTTCTTTTTAAAAGTGTGCAATAAGGAAATAACAAAACGTTATAAAATAAGACAAAAACCGGCACAAATGAAATAAAAATAGTTTTCCTTTAGGTTGCACAAAACATGTAGCATGACCACGTAGAAGCCTCGTCTGTCACAAAACCTGAAAATGGTAAACAACGGAGAGTATGAGACACGCCCCAATTTTCAAAACAGTAATAAATACATAAAACACCTTTTGTTACTGAAAGATTTACAAGATAGCGGAAGTTGTTAACAGTTGTGAAACCTGAATCACCCAAAAGAGATTTACACGCATGTACAAATGGTGTTTCATATTAAAACAAAAGAGGCGTTAGGTTATAAAACAAATTTTCGAAAATCATCCTGTCAAACGGGGGCCTTGCCCTTGTAAGCGTCTCGTCCTGCAAAAACATAACCGTGGTATTTGTAAGCTACAATAGCTTAGTGAGAAATGCTAAACTATAAATCATATATACACATGCATAGTACATGCAATCATCACATAATATCATGGATACAATACTGCACAATCTTAGCAATGCTCCCGAAGGGTTATTGCTGTAGGAAGACGTAACAACACAAAGCAGTACGTAACCCCTACTCATACTTGCGACCCCTTCCCGTCACATCATCTTTATCGCCACGTATAACACATATCGCACATATGAATTAGAGTTTAGTAAACTCGCCTCGCAGGTAGTTATATGAACAACAACTTAAACAGTTTGATAATCAGTGTATCACAATCCCACACAAATATCATAGAGAAATGTCATACATTAAGCAAACTGATTTGGAACAGGGTCTACACGGGCCGTGTGAGCTACACGATCTGTGTATCATATGTACTACACGACCTCACCTTGCCACATGGCCGATGTTGACCAAAACTCTACACAGGTCGTGTTCATCATCTGGTATACGACCATGTAACCTTGCATGGCCTGTGAACACCCTAGGTAACAGCACGGCCCGTGTACCTTTACACGACCATGTTATATACACACGACCTGATGTATATGGCTACCATATGCTACACGGCCCGTGTATATCATGGTACAACCGACTGTATCGCCTCATAGTTGCTGTTTTGACCACAATTTCGACTTCTAGTCACTACAAACACATTAGGAATGTTTTCCTACATCCAAAACATTATAAAAATGAATTAAAAAAACAGTAAGACCCATATTCAACTTGAATCGAAGCTTGGTTTAACCATTTGAACCATTTTTAACTCGCCAAACTCAAGAACAAGGAGTACAAATCATATCTCAAGCTTATGGATTACTAAATGATAGAACTCAGATGCTAAACTCTTGTGTTTTTTTGCTCAAAATCGATAAAGGGAAGAAAGCAGCCAAGCATACGTGCAGATGTGTGTATATGTGTTTGATATCTTTGACTAAATGGTCAAATGGAACATTTATTATATTTAAATCTATATGATAATTACACAATCAGCCCCTGCACTTGCTAACTTATTTCCTTCACATTTTAAACCCCTAAAGTTTATATAGAAGCCTAGTGAGTAACTTCACAAAAGATTCAAATGATAATAATAAACATATAAATGTACTCCTGCCACATAGTGTCACACATTTGTCACATTAGGCCCTCTTGAGCAAGCCCACTAGAGTACTCGACCATGAATTCACATAAGCCTCTGATTTGCCACCGGGGTATCACGCAAGCCACATAGGCATCACACTATTGTCACGCAGACATCAAAATCTATGGATTCAGTACTGCACCCCACTAGGCTAGTTGCTAATTGTAGCTCATTACTGCATGCTAGTATGCTACCCTCACACTTGTGATCCCCATGGTCAAATCATACACATTGTAATTATCACGTATATTGCACATATAATTCAGAGTCAATAACTCATAGTATGTATAAACATGAAATCATCCTTATAACAAAGCGCATTATAATTAATCCTACAATACCACATATCTACATCAATTATTAAACCAACATATGGTATTTAAAGATATAATTCACATGTAAGTAATCATTGACATCTCTTAATATGACTAAGCTGTTGATTGTTGGTCCTGATACTTTTTCCTTTTATTATCTTAATTAAGTGGTGGTTATTTTTCATTTATTCATTTCTACACATCCCAAGGATTCAATGTAAAGTCAGAAATATTCAACTTTAATATATATATATATATATATATATATATATATATATATATATATATATATATATATATATATATATATATATATATATATATATATCAGTTACATATTTTGTATTTATTTAGACTATGTTTCATTACTTACGTGTTCCGATGTATATTCGTTAATCAACAACTGATCTATACCAGTCTACTTCATATCAATAGATTAACATAATCTTGAAATAATCTCTATATCAGGGTTGACTACGTAAAATTATAAATAATTAATATCTCTAAGTATCAAGTAGAGGTACTCACCTGTATTCCAACACTTTCAGTATTCTCTACTCTCTTCCTTAGGTTCCAAATACCTAAGAATAGATACATCCTAATTAATACTCCAATACCAGTTTAAAATACAACTTCCAAACAATGTACAGGTCAAGGCACCCCCGTGCCTCCATAGGCACGCTCGTATCTCTACTCACAGGTATGCCTGTGATCAATAGGCACACCCCGGACCTATCTAGGGTTAGGCACGCCATGAGAGACGGTTTGTTCTTGAGGGGCACTCCCGTGCCCTGCTACTTACAACAACAATTTCGACCAGAAACCCCCTACTTCCGGCCATAACACTTTCAAATCATATTCAGATCATTTCTATCACTTATAATCAATCCCTTATGAACTACTAACTATATAAAACAGCTCGAAACATCTTTTGCTCATAAAACACTAATTAAGCTTAATTAAATCAGTTGAAACTTCCAAAACACAACTATGACGATTACTTACAATCTTATGACTTGTATGCCTACAACTTATCCATACGTCATCCAAACATCTCAACGGGGATATATTTAGAACCATCACTTTAAACCATTTAATAATTCATAAACTCTACCCGCTTTAATTTCCTCCACTTTTATTTCTCGAATTATGTGAATGACTTTATAAATTTGGGATGTTATACCCGATAGTTGGTGAAAATTGTCTAACAGATTTGAGATAATAGTTGAATAAGGAATTTAGATTTCCTTATAATATGTTTTTGAATAACATCAATTCAGATTAAAAAGACCCCGTTTCTAATTAAGATCCACACCTAACTCAACATTCACGGCTTAGTACTTCTAATGTAAGAAGTTTCCTTCTTTAGCCATTTTTGTAAATAAATGCGATCATTAGTAAGAAAAACTTTCTATAGGGAAATAACGATATTATGATTTTTTGATATATATATATATATATATATATATATATATATATATATATATATATATAGACAAAAGTTCATGCGAGAATCGTTGTTAGCGCGAGAACCGCGAGAACCAATCTAAGCCGTCCAATTCCCCCTCCTTCAATGTCATTGCCCACCCATGAATTCCTCACATGCACCCTGCCACACCCTATCCCTCCACGCTCTCAATCCATTATACTTCCCATATCCAAGGAACGGCTGAGATTGGTTCTCGCGGTTCTCGCACTAACAACGGTTCTCGCATGAACCCTCCCCTATATATATATATATATATATATATATATATATATATATATATATATATATATATATATATATTAAAAATTAAAGATTAAAGATATATAATCACTAAAATTTAGATCACGTTTGTTAGTTGTTACTGCTAAATAGAGTATTAAAATTAATGCAAAATAGATTTCGAATATATTACTAACAATATAATAAAAGCAAGTAAATCATTTAAGACATCAATTATTAGAATTCACGTAAATTTTGTCATATGATCGTTAGCAAAAGATGTAGTTAAAAAGTGAATGAGCGTGTCAATGGGGTTTAGTCTATTTGGTAAGGCGTCTCCCTTCCTCGTTAGAAGTTGGAGGATCAAACCTGCTGCATGCAGTGGGTTGGAGGTTTTTCCCTTAGGTGGTGTTTGGTTTGCAGGAATGTTTCTGATGGAATTGGATTCTCTGAAAGAATTGGAATTGCCAGGAATTGGAATTTGAATCTGTAATCTGTTTGGATGACAAGAAATGGAATTAGAATCAAATTCCATATTCTGTTTGTTTCGCAAATAATATAGATGAATTTGATTTCAGTATTGTAAAATGACAAATTTGCCCTCCTTATTACAAGATCAATTTGTATTGAAACTTTATATGTGTTCCATCTAAACCAACCATCATCGCCGCCGCCGCCGCCGACCACCACCAACCGCCGCCGACCACCACCAACCGCCACCGGTGGCGGTGGCGGTTGGTGATGTTCGGCAGCGGCGGTGGTGGCGGTGGCGGTTGGTGCGGCGGTGGCGGTTAGTGGTTGTCAGTGGTGGTGGGCGGCGGCGGTGGTGGTGGCGGTGGTGGTCGGCGGCGGTGGTGGTGGCGGTGACGGTGGCGGTTGGTGATGTTCGGCGGCGGTGGTGGCGGTGGCGGTTGGTGATGGTCGGTGGTGGTGGGCGGCAGTGGCGGTGGCGGTTGGTGATGGTCGTCGCGGTGGTGGCGGTGGCGGTGGCGGTGGCGGTGGCGGTTGGTGGTGGTCTGCGTCGGTGGTGGTGGTTGGTTGTGGTGGTCTGCGGCGATGGTAGCGGTGGTCGGCGAACTGTGGCTTTTAAGAAACGCCGATGATGGTGGCGTTGGTGTGAGGTTGCCGACGCAAAATGGGGGAGTGTCTAACGAGTTAGGGCAAAATAGGGTTTGAATAAGGGTAGTATAGTAATAAGTTACTTTTCCTTGTTTAATGAATTTTAAATTCCCCCCACATGTCAAAGGATTTTAGAATCCCTTACCTATGGGATTTAAATTCCCATCAAATCCAATTCCATGGTGAACTAAACATGGGTTTCTAAGGAATTAAAATCCAATTCCCACAGAATCCCATGGATTCCTGCAAACCAAACAGCCCCTTAGGGGTTTCCTCCATGGAGTGAATGTGTGGTGCTTGAACCTTGGTTAAAGCTAAATAACGAGGGGGTGGTTGAAAACTCGCCACCAAGCAATTCGAATCCACACTGGAGAGGCGGGGAAGTATCCCCATTTTCCGGTAAAAAAAGTCAATGGGCGTAGAAAATTGCGATGATATACAAAATTGGTATTATTATAGTGTTTTTATTCGTAATTAAAATTTGATTTATTATTACAAAACCATCATAAATTGATGATTATAGGTGTTACATAATTCAAATTTAACAAGTTACCAAACCGTGGCACTTGCTCTTTATAACTAGTTATGTGATTTATCATCTCGATGTTGATTGTGGAAGGGGTGAGTTACCCTATAAAAAATTTAAACAAATAAATCATAATTTCATGTACGAATTTTTACTTACTTGAATTACAATTTGATCAAGTGATAACAAAGGTCTACGCTCTTTTTTTATGAGGTTAAGAGTGTAAGTACTATCATGAATATAGGTGTAGACCAGAGAGACGGGTATGGGTTAAAATAAGAAAGTACCAAACTAAAAGGCAGCTTCTTGATAACCCGTCACTAGAGGTGCACAAAAAAACCGAATATCCGATTTATACGAAAAAATATCCGAAACCGGATTTTGTAGAAACCGGTTTTTTTTTATCCGGATCGGATTTTCCAAAACCGGATAGTATAACCGGTTATAAAGATTTTGGGCCGACCGGATTTTTTACCGGATAAAAAACCGGTTTTTTTGAAACCGGTTTTTATCCGGTTTTTTACTACTAGCCGTTAGGTTCAAAAAGTAGCCGTTTTCTAGCCGTTTGGGGTGTTTCTTGACCGTTTTTTTCTTATTTTTTTACCATTTTGCCACCAAAACACTTATATATAGTGTGGGTATGTTGTGGGATTAAATCACAACTTACATCTTCCAAATTCTCTCCAAATTCTCTACTTTTATTCACCAAAGCTCACTTTCATTCACTTTCTTGAGATTGATATCATGGCCGGTAGTAGTAACATGCCGAATACGGGAGCATCTTCCGTAGGAGGAAACCCCGATGTGGTGAGGATTCTCGAGCATAATAGAAATAAAGAAATTTGGGAACATTTCGACTTGTGCGAGATGTCCAACGGTTCAAAAAGGGCTCGGTGCAAACTTTGTCACAAGTTTCTAGCACCCGAAGGCAACTCTACTTTGAGGGCTCATATTTCCAAGTCATGCAAGGCGCTAAGAGCAACATCCGATGCAACTCAAGCCAACATGACGAATCAAGGTGGTGTTTTCATTTACGATAACGACAAATTACGAGACGCTTTTACGAGGTTCGTGATTACAAAAGCTTTGCCGTTTGACCACTTTGATGATAAAGATTTCACCGAAACCATCCAAACACTAATGCAACCGCGTTACACCGCTGTAAGTCGTACTACCCTTAGGCGTGATGCAATAAAAATGTGGCGTGAGGCTAGAGAAAAAATGATTTTAGGATTCCAAGAACACCGTTATGGTGTGTCACTTACATGTGACGTTTGGAGTTCTCCACATAACACCGGACATTCTTTTCTAGCCGTCACGGCACATTGGCTAGACCAAGATAGTTGGCAAATGATGAAACGTACAATCGCGTTTGAGTTATTTGGTGAACCACACACCGGCGCAAATTTATTTGCGCTTTTAAAAAGGGTGATTTGTGTTTATAACATACAAAACAAAGTTTATTCTATGTCGTTTGATAATGCGTCAAATAACACAAACGCGGTTCCACGATTAAAAATACTACTTTCACCAATTTTAGACGGTGTGTTTTTTCACACTCGTTGTGTTGCACACATCATCAATCTTTCCGTTCAAGCCGGTTTGGAGGTTATTGACTCCAAAAGAAAAGATTTCAAAGAAATGATAAAATCGATTTTTTGCTCCAACAACAAACGGTTGAATAATTATAAACGTTTTTGCAAGTCGGTTAATTGTAAAGCTTTGGGTCCAAATTTGGATTGTCCAACTCGTTGGAACTCCACTTGGATGATGATGCACTCCGCCTTAAGGCAAAGAGATACGTTGCAAACTTTTCACAAAAACTTGTTTGATAAAGGTCTAGTAGCACAAGAGTATCCGAATGAGGGTTGGGAAATTATTTCAAAACTCCACGATTTACTTGAGGTTTTTAAAGACGCAACAACTTGTTTATCCAGCGTTTATTATCCCACTAGTCCGTTGGTGCTTAACCAATTGTTTTTGATGGCTAACAAAATTGGTGACTTTGAGTTTGAAGGTGAAGAATTGAAACTCGTTGGGGCAAAAATGAAAGAAAAACTTTTAAAATATTTTAAGGAAATTCCCCCGGTATTTACTTGTGCCGCCGCTTTAAACCCTTGTTTAAACGTTGGTGGAGTTGAAACATTAATCGAACAAATTGCATTTTCTTTTAACCTTACCGAAGATGATCCCGCTTTTATAACTAACCAAACCAATTATTTCAATAAATGTTTTCGAGATATGTTTGAGATCTATTTGGGTAAATATGGGACATCTAGTGCCATTCATGATCAAATGAGAGCGGAATCTAGTAGACGCCAAAGTAATGCGGGTTTGTCACTTTTTAACACAATTATGAACTCTCAATCCAAGAGAGCACGTGGTTCCACCCCAAGTAGTGAGTTGGGGAATTACATGTCAACCAATTTTATAGCAAACTATACATATGAGGATTTTCAAACTTCTACGGTAGCTTCGGAATCTGCTTTTTCTGTGAGTGGCAGGGTCGTATCTGCAAGAAAATCACGGTTGAGTCCCGAATCTGTGGAAGTGTGTATTTGTTTAAAAGATTACTTGGATGGTGCGGCTAGAAGACAACACGTGACCACACTAGAAGACCCAATTGACGTCGACTTGGAATCAAACATACACAATGAAGAAGTGGAACTTGGAATATCGTCTCCCGATGAAGATGGCGAAGAAGAAGATGCGTGAACGGGTTTCTATGTAGTAGGGGTGATGGCGATGCCGAAGCTCCTCCCTAGTTTCCCTCTTTTAATTCGAAGTTTGAATGATTTTAAGTATTTTTATTAGAATGTTTAGACGTTTGTAATTTGAATATGTTTAATTAGGAAATTGTTATTTTAATATTGTACTTTTTAAGTATTTAAATTAATCAAAATTTGAGTTTTCTTTCACATGTATGTTTTTTTATAGTATATATTATAGGAAATGTATTTAAAAAAAAAACAAAAAAATAAAAAATAAAAAAAAATATCGGAGATCGGTTTTTTTGGGAAGAAAAAAAACCAGTTTTTTTAAAAAACCGGTTATAGTAATATTCGTGTCCGGTTTTTATAGTATAATTTGTTGGGGCCATAACCGGTTTTTATCCGACCGGTTTTAACCGAAACCGGTTTTTTTTTTTATAAAAAATCCCATCCGGATAATACTATAACCGGTTATAGTATTATCCGGTCAATGTGCACGTCTACCCGCCACCATTGGATTTTGGGTTAAAATTTTCTATGCAGGCCGAGTATTGACCCAAAACACTTCATAAAATAGCCCGGAACTCTGAAAAGTTCACAATATATGTAGCCCGCCAGTTGAACTATTCAGAATTGTATCAAGGTAAATTCTAATTTTCCTTACTATTTTCTTTTACCTCGTCATATTATTTATTAATATATAATAATATAATAATGTAAAATTCACGAATTTATTGTTTTATATCTTCTCTATTGATTTTTAACATCTATTTATTGTTTTATATCTTCTCTATTGATTTTAACATCTATAATCTTGTCTTAATCTTGTGAGTAGGAACATAATTAAAAACATTTTTGCAAGAGGGTATAAAACATTTCTTTTATTAAGTGTTTTTTAAAAATAACACTTTCATAATTAGCCTTGTGTTTACACAAGTATTTAAACTAGTTCATACTTATAAGTGTGTACAAATCCTACACACCTAAAATAGTGAGTACACACCTAAAATAGTGAGCATTATAAAGTAAAGTACCAATTTTTATTAAACCGCAACAAAAGTGTAATAATACAATTCTCAGAATAAATTAAATAAAACAGTGTAAATAATTGTAAAATAATGTATAAATAAATCATACATGAATATTTATGTGTTACAGTTACATTAATATTTATGTGTTACAGGTACAATAATAGCTTGTCTTATATGATCTGGGTTTGGAGGTTCATTACAATTTTGTGTGTGTTGCACATATTAAGTTTTTGAGTGGGCCTATTTATGGATCTATTGAGTATTGATGGACAAGGTATTGGACCTTTAGATCCAATTATATTGTTAATTTGTGAATTTAAAATTATAGGAAATTAGGAAATTGAAAATAATTTAAATTTTTTAGTATCATTTTATTGTATTGCTTCGTAGTTTGAACAGTCAACTAAAATGAACTGAAAAACAATTTGATTTTGAAGTTAACATCGAATATAATTTTTGTTTGTGAATCACTAGTTCATAGTCCTGCCTTTTAGGTGAATATAACATTGCTCAAGGTCTTCAATTTAATGAAAAAACACACACACATACACACTGTATACAGGGTAAGAATCTATTACAAATAGTTTTAAAATACAAATACTACAAACACTACATCTTGTCTATTATATCACTGCATTCAACTTAAAATCAGTGTATCTCGTCTAAAAAAACATAAAACCACTTCATCTAGTTTAAAACCACTACATGTTGTCTAAAACCACCGCATTTGTAATACAGATTTTCTTATTTCAAATGTAAAAAAAATTCAAATGTTAACCACTACATGTTGTCTAAAACCACTCCCCATACATGCCGAGAAGCATCTCATGTTTCGCGCCACGTCTGCGCCACATCACTAATACTTCACTCATGCTTAACCCCTCGTACTACCCATGCTTTACATGCTTCAAAAAGATATTATTAAAAAATACCGCATTTTCTCTCTCCTCCTTTTCTCTCTCTTCTTTACACTCTATCTCTCTCATCCATCTCTCTTCTTCTCTTCGGCATCCGGATGCTCCAAAAGCATGCTCAAAATCGGTACCGATGGGGGAGGGGTGGTGTTTGCCTCGGTACCACACCGCCACATCACCATACCGATTGAATGCCGTGAGTACGCCTGATGCTCTTAGGATTGATGATTAATAATAGATTTGTGAAAAGAAATCATCGGGTAATTGCTTTGTAATTACGGGGTGATGGCAATGCCGAAGCTTCGTCTGCAAGTAACTTTTCGCTGTTCAAAAAAATTGCTTTGTAATCATCATTGAATTGATTCCATAGTAGTTAATTGAGATTTATCGATTATTAAATTAGATTTTAAGTGGTTCAGAGGTGAGTATATATAAACCGAGATGCTAAAACGAGATTTTAATCTATTAAAACTTTTTCAAATTTCATTTAATTATTAAGGGTCTGTTCTTATTATGAAAGGAACCTAACTTAATTGGAATTACTCGATTTGGTAAAGAAATGGTTAGGTTCGGTTCTAATGTAGATCGACTAGGTTGTTGAACCGAAATAGTTCTTGGTATGTTGAATTGTAAAATAGATTAGGTATGGTAGCCAATCGAAAAGCAATAAAAATAGTATGAATGGAAAATTAAGTAATAGTAATTAGAATCATAAATCAAGTGGGGGTTGAGTCTCTTCGTGAGATTCCACAGGTCGAAAATCGAAAATGTAACTCACATATAAAACCAATTGTCGATAGACGCATATCTCCCAGCTACATACTTAATTACTATCTATTTACATCTGTGTTGTAGTAAGGTGAGTTACATATTAGCGAGAAATGTACATGTGATGTGATTGTGAAAGTGTAACTAATATGTTTATATATGAAGTGAAGGTTTGTGTTATATTGTGGTGAAAACACAATTTCGGCACATTCAGACATGTGAAATACTTGGTACGACGTAGATAGTCAACTGTGACACAACTTGGGCACAATTAGATATGTGAAATCCTGTGTCATGGATGTTATTGAGTGGTGTACATACCTAGTGTTATGTTGTGTGCTCTTTAAGCTTTATGTTTATTATTGTTGTTGTTTTATATCTTGTTAGGATTTAGCCGAGGAATGGCTCTAACAAAGTGAAGACGACTTATTCTTTACTAAACGTTTTTCGTTGTTTACCTTAAATTTTCATAACAGAATATTTGGAACATTATTTGTAATTAATCATCTTGTTTAAAATTTATTGTATGCGACGTATATAAGTTCGAATGCGAAACCTCGTCTCGAATTTTGATTTGAATTATATTAATGTTTCTGACTTCTATATAATTTTTTTGGGGTATTATAACATCTCATCTCAAGTCTCCACTTCTATCTATGTTTTCTATATAATATATTTAAGATATAATATATTTAAGAACCGTTCATATTGCGAGAATCTCATTAATGATTCATAAACATAGGTATTCTGCTAATTTTATATATTACTCAACCGTAAATTACGTCCAAACACACCGTTATTAAAGAGTTATTATTAGCAAGTTTTATAAGTGATGAAACATCATTAAGGTGTAATTCCTTATTTATAATTGTAACATTGACAAGTAAATTTAATTGATTATTACGTATCTATGTTTGATTGTTTCATGAGAAAATTTAAATAAAAGAATGGTGAGTATTATTAAAAAAAATCATAATGAATTTAATTTAACTAAAATTTGTCAAACACTTGCAGGGCAATTTAATTACAATGAACAATAACGAGAACACTCTCCTGTATAACAAATATGACAGTTGCGAAATGCAACACATAAAAACCCATTGAGACCTTTTGGACAGAGAAAATAACCCTATGCTTATTACTGATTGAAAAACAAAAGTGGAATTTTGCAATTCATTGAGGCTTGTTGACTAGACATTGAGGTTCTTGTTACTTTGATTAGACCATTATCCCACCACTTGAGGTAGAAGGATGTCTAATATTACTCACTTATAACTTACTGCAGCTTTATTTTGGACTTTTGGTGGTATTCTATCTCAATCATTCTAAAAACTTCATAACTTGAACATGCACAAGAGTAGACCTTTGGGCACTAACCACAGATGTGATGCTTAATTGCTAATGTTCTTTATCTAAAAAATATAGTTCTCCTTCCCAACTTTTACTCGAACTTAGATTAATTAGCTAGGGCAAATTAAGTTGCTTAAAAACATCTGTCTTTTTTTTATTAAATATGTTGACTAGTTCTTGTAGATTAATCGTCTTTTCAAGTAAATATAGAATATCGAAAACGTTTATATCAGTTTCATTCTTGATCGGATCATAAAAACCCACTTTCTAAAGATCTCTTCCTTCTCTTCAGTTACACATTCTTTTTGCAATGTAGCTTTCTTTGTTCTTGTATATATATATATACATATAATTATATAATATAAAATATAATGCATGTAGACTTTGTAAGACCATGAATACCGGATGTCTATCCTCTTTCTCTTACTCAGTCAATCCAATATTTTTTTTCTCCCGCTACTCTCTCTACACAACCAAAAAAAAAGGAAAAGAGGTCGGGTTGGGGAACCCGAAAGAGGGCGTAGCGGTCTACCCAAAGCAATCCAAGAAGCCCGAGTAGCTACCGGATCCATTTTGGAAGGGTGCTACATTTGGCCTAATAACATGTTTTATGTTATGTGAAGGTCCCATTAATTGTACAATCGAGTGGGAGTACTAGACTATATGCACGTTTTGGTTGGATCCTACTAAAGACAGCATTAAGACCCTCCAAGGTACAACTTCAAAGGTATCAATTGATTAGATGTCACCATGTGTGAGCTTTTAAGGTATGGGATGCTTCTTTCTACCCTTGTGCTTTCATACAAACTTATCAACACATGTGTTTCTTTGCAGTACTTTGCTACTTAAGTAAATGGTTTCATATGTTGGGTATGTTAATTGGGTAGTCATAACCAAGAAACCAGCAGATATACTGAAAATTATTATACAGAAGAAAATACTAGTTATTTATACACCACTAGAAGTCTAGAAATTTAGTTAATACTAATGGAATTTCACCAATGGGCATTAAATCCATTGCTAAATTGATGTATTTCTACAACGACACTTTATCATGGTGTATAAATATTTTAACAACAGATCTGTTGGCAAAGTTTTTGGTAATTTTTTTCTTTTGGATGAAATTTTTTATAAACGATATTATTAGTTTTCCGTTGGTAATGTTGTTGGTAATTTTTTTCATTTGGAGGAAATTTTATACGAGAGAACAATATTTTAGTTTCCCAATGGTAATTTTCACCAATTCCACAAAAATTTTCCAGCATAATATTATCAGCAGGTTTCTATGCATAGGTACAATGAGATTTTTCTAACAAGAAAAGACTTTACTAGTTTTATACAATTTTCCAACGAATGTTTGTTGATAATCATAATGATTTTGGAGATAGTTTTAACGCTCATACCTAGCAATGAATTTGTTTTATTATATAAAAAAATATAATAAAATCGAACTTGATGATGACCTGGTTAGAATCTAGACAGTGACGAATCTAGGATTGTTACTCAATCGTAGAATAACAAAACTTTTTACGAATAACATAGTTTAAAATGACTTGTAATGTTTAGTTAAATATTGTGATCCATATCATAGTAATCCACTAACCTATATAAAGGTCTACCCCAAGCCTTGAGCCTTTTGTTTATCCCTTATAAGGCTTTTATCGTATAAGAATTCAGTTATGTTAAAATTTAAGACGTTGTAACACTTGTTCATTTGCAATGTTCCTAATTATTCTCTTTATAGATGAGATTGATATTTGTTTTTGCTTTTTTAAGTATGATTATCTCTAATTTGAGATGGGATCCATATGCTTCTCTTTCTGTGATAAATCTTTAGAGGTTCTGGAGTTGGTGATGCCAACATTATTCCCAAGGGCAAATTGGTCACTTAAATCAAACATTGTTTGATACCCTTTGTTAAATCAAATCTTTTGTATGGGGTCAGCTAATGCTATTCATAGATTCATGTTGTCCCCTGTCTTCTCTCCAATAGAAAAAGTCTTTGGTTTAGATTATGACATCCATTTTCACAAGTGTGCATTTCACTTTGTTATCTTTCAATTATTCAATCACTTTCAAGATGCATTCTTCCAATTATTAATGTTGTTACTTCTGAGATGTTTCAAATCAATATCAAATACAATACATCTAAATAAAATCTCGTTCTCGCGGCTTCTACAATCTCATTTTAAGACGATAAAACCTTCTTATAGAGGCTTGTTTCATAAAAATTAATCTATAATCCTTGATAATTAGACGTACAAAATAGATTCCAATTTTGAAAAACCGGTCTCTATGTTAAAAACAAATAAACACTTTTTTTTCTTGTGTTGCTTAAACAAAAACATGTGTTACTATTATGACACGTATAATCTATCGATGTATTTCTAAGATAAACAAATTTTTCGTTCTCCCTTTAGGCATGAAAAGCTTCTTTCATTGTCGGTTCATGATTGTACTATATGCACATTCAATAATACAATTTCGTTTCAGTACAAAATATATATCATATATCAGATGTTTTGAACATGAAAAATTTCGTTGTTTAGTGTAATTTATATGGTTCATACGAGTTGTACACGTAAATATAAAACAATCTACACGAGTTCGAATCTTATTCCAGATATCTTGAACACGATATTATAAGTTATTAGAGCACAAAAGTTTTAAACACAATATGTTAACGTTTGTGTTAGGTGTGAGTCTATGAATACGAATCCGATATCATTGGTCTTTCTCTTGAGTGTACTTGATAAGTTCCAAAACATGTGATAGTGTTTGGACTATGTTAGCCTTTTAATTGCAGAGGAAAGTGATCCAAACTAAAAAACAATTTGCACCAAATCATTATATAGATTCCAATCTTACATCAAATTGAAAAGTATGTCTAATAATATAAGACATTCGAGTTATTTATTACAGCAACTAGATTAAATATACGTGTGATACATATGTTAGTTTAAAAAATAATAAATATTAAACATTAATAAAAAAAATATTAAATACTAATAAAATATGAAAATAAATGAGAACTTAAATAATGATTGGTGTCATCACTCATCACCCTGACCAGTAGTGAAAGTGTCGATGCGAGAGTGAAGTCAGACGTGACAGAAGAATCGGCGGGTTGTCAGGAAGAGACGTGATTGTATTTCTTGTACAAGATATCGATCATTATGGTTACAATTAAGAGAAGTAAGGTCAATTTTTTATTGATTATAATTAAAAAGAATTAAAAATATTTAAAATAATAAAACTAAAAATTTGGTTGAATACTATATTTTAAAATATTATAAAGGGTAAATTTGATATTTGTAAGTTAAAAAGAACAAATACCATATTTTAAGGTTTAAAAAGTGTCCATATGAAATTATCTCTAAATATTTGAATTCAAATTAAAGTTAAAAATGAATATAATTTTGACTTAGAAGAGTCAAAATTGGTTTTCAATTTTTATTAAAATGGATGGTTAAGATTATATATGATTAAAACTAGACTAAATGTCCGTGTAATACACTGGTTGGTTTAAAATATAATAAATATTAAACATTAATAAAAACATATAAAATAATAATAAAACGCAAATTAAATGAGAATTAAAAAAAATAAAGACGTACAACATCAACACTCTAATCAGCGGTGAAACATCGACGCGAGCGGGAGGGCAGACTTGACGACGTAAACATGGTAGCATGATAAGAAGAGACGTGAATGTATTTCTTATATAAATCATCAATCATTATTTTTACAATTAAGGGTAATAAAGTTAAACGTTATTTGTTATTATTAAAAATGAATTAAAATGATTATAAAATATTTTGGAATGATAAAACTAAGAATTTGGTTTTAAATGACAATTTAAAATATTATAGGGGTAAATATGATATTTGTAAACTAAGTTGGGCAAAAACGATTCTAAATGATTTAATAAGGGCATTATGAAATTATTTCAAATAAATTTGACTCTAAAAAGTCAAAATTGATTTTTCGACTTTAAGTTGATAAATGGTCAAGATTAAATATTTTTTAAAATGAATGATTTAGATCGTCTAATAAAATTTATTAAATTAGTCTATATTAGAAGATTAATTTATTAATAAAGTGCTAAGATCATATCATAAATTTTATTCAAATTAGTCTTTTATTTAGATTAAAAGATTAGATTAGATTAGATGATGATAAGATAAGATTTACAACCGTAAATTATTAAATAACTTTTAACGTTTATACATGTATTCAAATCTAAATATCTTAAACCGTTTAGATAAAAAGAATATAGGAATATATATCAGAAATTTGATAATGCATTAAAGTCATATATCAACACCTTAGAATCACGTTAAAATTTCTTTTCCAATAACGTTTTGTCACCAATAGGCATTTGACATAACCATATACATCAGAATCTTAAGCCAGATATTCTTAAATATCAGAAATATTTGAAATCTATATGTAGCCCACTTTTTGTTCGATGTGTTAAAGGATTTTTTTTAAGATTTATTTATTTTATGTACGTGTTATTTGTAAATGTATCTGTATTTGTTATTATTAACTATTTAGTTAGCATCACTAACTAATTATTAAAAACATATGGTAATAACATGCATCACTACTATCACATCAACACAGAGGCGAATGTACTTGCATTTCAAAGGGGTGTTATGACCCCACTTGGTCTTAAATTTTTTTTTTTAGAAATATATGTATGTTTTTTTATGGACACCTCTAAAACAATAAAATGGACCCTAAAGTTTTGATTCTACCCTCCTTAAACTAAACCTTTAAGAGTTAAATTCTATAAGCCTACATTTCAAAAGTAAGGTTCAAAGCCTGCGAGGCCTATTAACATTTTATATGAAGCACTATTTATTTTTCTGTGTTATACTATTTAATGAGTTGTGTTCAATATAATTCATATAAAAAACATAGTTCTGAATTTTAATATTCAATCATATGTGATTTAGTATACAATGATATGTGATTCAGTATACAATCACATGTAATTATAAAATCATCACATGTTAATTACGAAAATACAACTCCATCCGAATTTTTAAAATTCAATCTGAACCATTGATGGGGTTAATCCAAAGACTAAGATTAGTCTCTCAGAACTATACATTAAGTATGGATTATATTAAAATTTTCTCACTATTTAATATTATATGTAATATTATATGTTGAAGAAGTGTTTATTATTTTATTAGGAATTTATGTATTATTTATTAAAAATTTATTTATGCTTTATTGTGTTTGGCTAATTGTTTATTTATTGAATTAACTATTCATGATAAGTAATTTACATTTTACCTTGATGCTCTTGACATTGAGATGGACAAATGGATTTATAACTATTATAGTATGCTGACACATTTTTATTTCAATATCCTACTCTTTTAAGATGTAGTATAAATGTTTTAATTTTTATATGAGATAGAGCTATCAGGATATATTAGATTTTTTTTCTACTACGTGCCACCTAATTACGTATATATATAGTATTTTTTATACTCTTCTAACATATGATATTAACAACGATTCGACCCGTAACTATAATAACTACTTGACCGATCGCTCAATCTTTCCGGCCAGCTAATTTGTCATGTTAACTACGTTGGACCCCAGTATGTTTGAATCCTAGATTCGCCACTGCATCAACACAAACCATAATTATAGTTGTTGATGTATATTTGAAAAGAAAAACACAACAGAAAAAAAACTCATTCACGTGCAACGTGCTTCATTATACCACCTTAACCAGACTCCTTATGAAGCCATATAACAGGACTATTTCTAGCAGCTCCAGGGGCAATATTTTGTACATTAACTATGTTGGTTTTGTGATAACCAATGGCCGGAGAAGACGAAGGGTGGTCGACGTTCACACGCAGAAAGCAAAGGAAAGCAGCTGAAATGGTTCAAGACAACAAGGAGGTCAAAGATTTCAAACTAAGACTGGAAGACAAGAAGAACTGTTTGGTGAAAGAGCTACCTCTTTCTACATCTCCAACTTTTCTGAAGACATCACTGCAGAGGATCTATGGAAAGCCATGTATGGTCTGTGTAAACTGGTAGACGCCTACATTGCAAAGAAAATGAACAAACGAAATAGACGGTACGGGTTTATCATATTTCTGGACGTAAAGGATCCCATTGAGATGGCTAGGAGAATTCGACATGTCAAACTTGGAAACTCTGTCCTAGTTGACAATGTGGCCAAGTACAAAAGTGTAACACCGTACTTTTAAAATAACTTTAATACGCGTGCGGAAGCTAATTACATATAATTACATTTAAAACCCAAAGTTAAATACCAACTTTCACTGGTTTATAGTTACAAAATCGCCACTACGGTGTTAATTACAAAACAGACTTTAACAAAATTCTTGGACATCAGAGTAGTGGTCTGTCCATATTCCCAGCCTTCTGTATTCACAAACTCACTCAGGAGTAGCTGCAAAACAAACTGGAGGGGAATTAGCACAAAGCTAAGTGAGGGAACCACATCTAAGCACATACAAGACAATCATTCTAAACACATATAGCTCATCAAGTCAAAGAGAACCGGCGGTGATGCAACAACCCAAAACCAAGATCGGCCACCAAAATCAAGGTTCACAGTTGCAATCACCCTTAACCAAGGTCGGCCACCAAAACCAAGGTTTACCGATAGCTCTGCTACTTGGATAACAATACCAGCACCCTTGATTGCAACAAATGCAACTCAAGATCTGATACGGTAAATCCCTAAGCAAAAGCCCAGCCGCCCAGCTAAAGCTGATCTCTCATCCAAACACATATACAGTTATTCATAACACAATAACTATCAGACTATCATATCCGGCATATCCGAAGATATCAATCCACTCACCAAAGTCTTCCAACTCTGACCACTCAGTAATCTATTTACCGATTCTTGTCACCTCCTGAGAAGACAATTACAAATCAGTATTTGCTTAATAATGCACAATAAGCATAATACTACTGTTATCACATTTATATGTTCATTATTGAATCCCAATTCCAAACATAGACAAATCCGATTAAAAGTCCAAATCCGAGTAAAGGGTTCAATTCCGAGAAACCTGAAATCTGATTAACTCTATCGGATTCCGACCAACCAGTCAGATATTGCAAATTCCGATCGATTCTCTCGGATTTCACCAAATCCGATTAAACTTATCGGATTCCGACCCTTCCAGCCGGATTTCACCAAATCCGATTAAACCTATCGGATTCCGATCACTTCAGTCGGATTTCACTAATCCGACTGATTCAATCCTCAAATCCGATTGATTCATCATCCAGAATCCGATTAAATCAAACTTTAGATTTCTTACTTTAATTCTAACTGAAATCAAACATGCATACCTTCATACTTTCCAGAAATGATTATAAGCATATTATAAACATATTTAAACATCAATCTCTAGCATGCAACAACCTAAGATCATCAATTCATCATGTAAAGCATTTAATCGGAATTCAAAAATAAAGTTCTATAAAACCGAGATTAACATCAATTAACATATGATACTGAAATCTAACCTTCTTATGATGTTATGAACTCAGTTACTTAATTGCAAACAAGATCAATTGCCAAATATAGAATTCCTTTTCTTCTTCTTCTTGTTCGGCCGAGAGACACAAAAACACACCCACACACACTCTTAGTTCAACTTCACAAGTAAAGAGGTATGGGCTTGGGTTGCTTACTCATATACTCCACCATACCCCATTATTTTATTTTAACTATCATTTTCTAACTAAAAAAAATAAAAACAATAAAACAAATCATACAACCAATTAATAAATATCCCATAATGGCAAGTAATACCCAAGATAATATAACTCCCAAGATTAATTAACTTAATTACCTTAATTAACCTAGGCCGGCAAAGAGGGTGTTACAAAAAGAGTTCAACCCACATGGAACGTCAATAAGGCACCAGATGGCTTGCTTGGTCGTCATCCCTCTAGCACCTACAGTTAAAGGAACGTGACTCACATATAGTATGCTGAAGCAATTAAAAACCAAGAACACGTTCCTAAAACCCTCCTTGGATCCTCCCCGGTCATGCAGGAGTGGATATCTGCTAATCTCATTGGAAAGACGTCGTCCCTTGACAAGCTCATAAACGTCGCACATATGTTAGAAGCACAAGGTTGTGATGGTCTGATTATGTGTTACCTTGGTGGGCTCTACGTTCTCCTGGAGTTTGAGACAAGAGACATCGCTGCTACTTTTAGAGAAAAATCCAAGCATATTTGGTGTAACTGGTTTGACTCTTTGGAGCATTGGTACAAAGGATGGAATGTTAAACAAAGGCTAGCATCCATCATGATTTTCTGAGATCCCCAGTGGCCTGGTCTTCAGATGCATTCTCTATGATTTCCAAGAGATGGGGTAATGTTCTCGAGCCAGAACCATGCGAGGAAGAAAAAAGTAATCTGACCTTTGGTAATGTAATCGTGCTTACGAATGAACTTGGATGGATTCATGAGAAATGCGAAATCAACATCGACGGTGTTAATTATAGTATCAGCATCAACAAAGATTATGTGGAGTCCATGAAACTGGCCCCTTTGTTGGCCGGAGATTGCACCAGCGACACCGAAGAATCAAGGTCAAGACTCTGCGGATCGGACGATGAAGAAGATCCATTTGTCGACGGAGAAAGAGAAGACCAAAGGTCACCGGAGAACAGCCCTGATCGGACTATTGAATCCTTCATCGCTGACACATTGGAAGTCGAAAGGTCGCTTGACAAACGTGTTGCATTGGGAATACGGGTGGCACACATTACAGAGAATGTTCCTATCCCACCCGCAACGCCCCTCCCAGAATGCTGATGACGTTTCATCTAACATTGGTGGTCCCCCTCATACTAAAGACCTCCACTCACCTCCCCGAATGGGCTCAGGCCCTGGTCCTATTTTGGGCTTGGATCAAGGAGAAATCAACAATTTGGGCCTAAATAGAAGTCTAGGGTGCTGTCGTGTGATTCTCTACCCTCGATCAGGTCAAATAGAAGTCTAGGGCGCAAAAGGCCCCCTTCCCTCTCAAATCGAAAACATTACTCAGTGGTTGCAGATGCCATGTCGTCAATCGGAGAACCGTGAATACCCAATCGGTGGGGTCGAAATCATCGATAGACCTTAATTGCACTGCCTCCTCTATCCCATCCGCATAAAATGCATCGTCAACTAATGTATCAGAGGAGGCCAGGAACACAATTGA
This sequence comes from Pulicaria dysenterica, assembly GCA_947179395.2. Taxonomy (NCBI): domain Eukaryota; kingdom Viridiplantae; phylum Streptophyta; class Magnoliopsida; order Asterales; family Asteraceae; genus Pulicaria; species Pulicaria dysenterica. Next base: position 69,462,769 of record OX359291.1, on the reverse strand, counting down.
AGTCGGAGAAATGCTCGGATTTTAGATGAATGGCTATGAGGAAGAGGTTCGTGCAGCGATTTGCACATCAGGTGATTTCCATGTGTCAAAATGAATGTTCTATCTCTTAATATTAGGGGGTTAGCTTCGGAAACGAAGCAGGATTGGATCAACGAATTATGTTTCATGAATAAAATTCAATTTCTGGGTGTACAAGAGTCTTTTACGCTACAACCAGACTCTTTTCTAATTAACCAGATATGGGGTCACTCTCAGTTCGATTTTGAGTCTGTTGATGTTCGCGGTCGTTCAGGTGGTTTAATTTCGGTGTGGGATACCTCCATTTTCTCGAAAATTAGTAGTAGTAAAGGAACTGATTTTCTGCCTGTATGGGGTTTATGAAAACGAGCTAATGTAAAATGTGGTTTCATTAATACTTACGCTCACCAGGACCTTTTTAATAAGAAAAAATTGTGGGAAAAAAATTCAAAACCTTCTTACTTCTATGCCTGAGTTTATATGGCTAACCTTCGGGGATTTCAATGAAGTTAGGAAAAAGGAGGACATGAAAGGTAATTGTTTTTCATCCGCAGGTGCCAGACTGTTTAACGAGAGTTCATTCACAAGTCGGGCTTAGTGGAGGTTTAAAGCGGTGGAATGAAATTTTCGAGGTCAAGTTCGAATGGTCTGAAATAAATCAAATTGGACCGCTTCTTTGTGTCTAATAATTTTCTATCTTGGTGGCCAAATCCAAGTGCGATCATCATGCCTCGTGTTCATTCCGATCATAGCCCTATCATTTTCAGAGCTTCTAGTTTGGATTTCGGTCCTACTTACTCTAAGTTCTTTAATTCTTGGTTAATGGAGCACTCGTTAAAAGAAGTGGTTCTTAATGTGTGGGCCAAAAATATTCAAGGCAGGAACAAGTCACCAATCTGGGGTTTCATGTGTAAACTTCGAGCGGCCAAAAAAGACATTAACTCGTGGAGGCTTCAGACTATCCCACCCAATAAAGCAACACTACAACAATCGAGGATTGAGTTGAAGGATTTGGACAAGAAAGTTGAAATCACACAACTACTACCAGGAGACATGGATCTAAGACAAGAACTGTTTTTTAAAGTCAAAGACTTGGAACGGAAAAATAAATTAGATCTCAAGCAAAGGTCAAGGATTAAGTGGGCAGTAGACGGGGACGAGAACTCCAAGTTCTTCCATGGTTCCATTAATAAACATAGAAGATCCAATTTCATTCATGGAATTAATGTGAACGGTAGATGGGTGTGCGACCCGGGCAGCATTAAAGAAGCAGCTTTCCTGTTTTTTAGTAACAAATTTGCTCATGTCAGTAATCGTAGACCCTCCTTTGTGAGTAGCAAATTTAAAAATTTGAACTTGGAGCAGGCTCGTTTTCTTGAATGTGACTTCACTCTTGAGGAAGTAAAATATGCCGTTTGGGACCTAGGATCAGAAAAGGCCCTGGGTCCCGACGGTTTTACTTTTGCTTTTTATAAAAGCTACTGGGACACTATCAAACATGATATTTTCACTGTTGTTAATAATTTTGGTAATACGGGTGAATTCGATCTTAGCTGTAATTCTTCATTCGTGGCTCTTATCCCTAAGGTGGACTCTCCAATTTCTTTCAATGAGTATAGGCAAATCAGTTTATTAAACAACCTATATATAACAATTGCAAAAATTCTGGCGAAACGATTAAGCCTGGTTGTTGATTTCATCATCGGCCAAGAACAATCTGCTTTTATACAAAACAGAAGCATTCTTGATGGCCCTTTAATTATAAGTGAGGTGCGGGCGTGGGTTAAGAAGCAGAGTAAAGAATTGATGATTTTTAAAATCGACTTCGAGAAAGCTTTTGACTCAATTTATTGGGATTTTTTGGACGAGTTAATGGCTCACATGGGATTCGGATTTAAATAGAGGAAGTGGATCCATAGTTGCCTCTCCGAGCTTCCATTTCAATTCTTATTAATGGCGTTCCAACCACGGAATTTCAAATGGGAAAAGGAATAAGGCAGGGGGACCCGATGGCTCCATTCCTATTTGTTATCGTAGCGGAAGCTTTCAATATTGTCATGAAGGAAGCTTGTGAGAAAGGTGTATTTCATGGGATCCCGCTGCCCCATAATGGTCCTACGTTATCACACCTTCAGTTTGCGGACGACACAGTTGTAATGGGTAAATGGTCTGAAATGAACTTATTTAACCTCATTCGTATCTTACGTTGTTTCTTTTTGTCATCAGGTTTGAAAATTAATCTGAAGAAGAGCAGTTTGATCGGAGTCGGTGTGAGTAACGAAGTGGTTGGAAACTTGGCAACCGCTCTTCAATGCAAAGTAGGTTCGGTGCTCTTTACGTACCTAGGTTTTCCTATAGGTGCATCCATGAATAAAATCGAGTCTTGGACTCCCATTCTTGATAAATTCCTTAACAAACTTTCCAAGTGGAAGTCAAGGGTATTGTCTTCAGGCAGTAAACTGACTCTCCTAAAGGCAGTATTAGGGAGCCTGGGTAATTATTTTTTTTCTATTTTTAGAGCTCCAGAAAAGGTGTTGAAAAAGTTAGAAAGCATTCAATCTGATTTCTTTTGGGGGGCAAAAGAAGGGGAGAAGAATATACATTGGCTTGCATGGAACTTAATTCTGAACAGCAAAGAAAATGGTGGCCTAGGTGTCAGCTGTCTCAAGGCGTTAAACATAGGCCTTTTATCAAAGTGGATATGGCGATTTAAAGCAACTCAAGATGGACTTTGGAAGTCTGTGATTAAAGCGATCCATGGGGAAAATGGTGGTATTTCAGGTACAAGCTCAAGGGTGAAGATGCCCGGGTTATGGAGAAGCATCGTTAAAGTTTTTAAGGATTGTGAAAAAGTAAATATCCCTCTTAACCAATGGTTTCAAGTAGTGCAGCAGGATGGCTCTCATGTGTGAATGTAACAAGGATTATGTAGTATTCAGGCCAGTTTAGCGTGTCCTCATTACGATCAGCTTTTGACTCTTTTTCATTAAAAAAAGTGGAGAACTTTACTTTCTTCTAGTGTAAATGGGTTCCTCTAAAGATCTGCATTAATGCATGGAAGGCTGCCCTTAATCACCTGCCAACAAAGGTGAATCTACAAAAGCGTGGCGTCATTCTGCTCTCATGTTACTGCCCTTTTTGTGGGAATATTGAGGAGTTAGAGAACCACCTGTTTGCGCAATGCCCATTCAGCAGAAAGATACTTGAATGTATATGTTCATGGTGGAATATTGATTTCAAAGCCTTCGATGATATTCTAAGTCTGGGGTTTAATGCCAACATCGCAAAGGCCTTTACGGGAGTCTTGTACACATTCCTTTGGCGACTTGGAAGTATAGGAACGAAGTCGTTTTCTCTTCCAAAAAGAGCAATGAGCAGCTGGTGTTTAATCATATCCAGACCTACACATTCTTCTGGTTTAAGCATAGGATGGGCAGAAGTGTTGCAACACTTGATTCGAGCTGCTGGTGTATTTCCCCCACCTCGTGTTTCCTTCCTTGATTATGGACTATTAGGGGCTGCATGTTTGTTTATTTCTTTGCTTTGTTTGTTATTTGTTTTCTTTGCATTTTGTTGGTCTTGTACTTTTGCTAGTTCCTGGCTAGTTTTGGTTAATATATATATTTATGGGCATTTGAGGGCATGTGATGGGCGAGCCGAAGCATGTCTCTCGTATGTCCTTTTCCGTTCAAAAAAAAAAACTCCTTAGGCTGAGTGTTATACTCAAGCCGAATGCTTCGGGTACGCGAAAGATTGCAGCGGGTTCCACGGGAACACCATTTCCGCGTGTTCGGGTAAGGCAGCGGGTAAGGGGCTTCGGCTTCTTTTACCCGAGAGAAATCTTTCAACCCCCACCCCCCACACCCCACCTTCATCCAATCAAATAATTACATATTTATTATATTTTCTTTTTTTTTAAGTGAAAAGGAAAAGGAAAAATGAAAGATGAGTATAACACAAGTTGGGGGTAAGGAAAGGGGAAGGGAAAGAAAGCTGATGTGACGCTGATGTGGCTGTGGGTAAGGAAAGATGAAAGATGTGTATAACGCCTAGCCTTACAACCATTGTGTAACTAACCTAATGCTATATAGGTCACGAGGCGGCTCCTCGTTTTCGGCTCGTTATCAGCAAATAATGAGATGACTCCATACGCGCTAACTATATTATCATTATTATCCAATCCATAAATTATATTTCTAAGTATGTCTTTAATATTTGTATATATATTCAATTATGATTTAAATAAAAGATTTTGGAAAAGTAAAAAATGGATAATGTAGTAAAATAAAATATTGATAGTTAACATAAAAATTATATCGTTTCCTTTAACATTCTGAAAAACTCATAAAATAATTTATGCTATTTATAACTTTTTAAAATAAAAATAAAAACCATGCATACACTTGAAGTAAATACAAGAAATAAATAGCTTTCAATAGTCCCAACACACAAAATGAGTGTCTAATTAAGGCTGATGATAAGGCTAATAGTTATACCCGCGGGTAAAGCTTCGGGTAGGCCAAAAAAAATTGCGGGTTTCACGGGAACACCATTTCCGGTGTTTGGGGTTCGCCTGCGGGTAGAGGGCTGCAGTTTTTTTACCCGAGAAAGATTTCGCCCCCCCCCCCCCCCTACCCCACCTTCAGCCAATCAAATTAAAACACATTTTAATATATTTTAATTTTTCTTTTTTTTAAGTGAAAAAAAAGGAAAAAGAAAAATGGTAGGTACAACGCTAGTTGAGGGTAAAGAAAGGGAAAGAGAAGAGAAGCTGATGTGGCTGTGGGTAAGAAAAGGAAAAATAGTGGGTATAACACATAGCCTAATGGCAAAGTGCACATGCCATGGAACCCACGTACTTTACATATGTTGTACCTACCAACCTAGGATTTTCAACTAATATTTAGACAATAAAATTCCAACGTAGAATTTGCTTAAAATATTTATAACATTACGAAAAGCATTAATATATAGAAATAAATAACCACAAATAAAAAATTGTGTAAAATAATTTAAACCATAAATGTAATAGAAATCTTACACTACTTATAAATGTATTTGACCGAGTTTTAAATGATAATCATTGATAGAACTAGGAAGGTAAACGAGCCGAGCTACTTGCGAGCTATTCGAGCTCGGATCGTTAAAAGCTCGAAACAAGTCGAGCCTTAACAAGCTCGAGCTCGAGCCTAGATTGAAGCTCTTTTAATAAACGAGCCGAGCTCAAGCTCCAAAGAGTGGGCTCGCAGCTTAAACGAACCTAAACGAGCTCTATATATAATATTATTTTTATTTTATATGTTTAATTTTTAATAATTATATATGTGATTTTAAAAAAATATATCAAAATAATACACGAGCCTAAACGAGCCTAATCGAGCCGAGCCCAAACTTCATTAATATTAAACGAGCCGAGCTCGAGCTCAACATTTAAGCTCTAAACGAGCCGAGCTCGAGTTCGAACTTAAAAAAGCTTAAACGAACCCGGCTCGATAAGGGTGTGGCTCGGCTCTGCTTGGCTCGTTTACATCCCTAAAAATAGAACTACGTACTTTTATATCATAGATAAAAATTAATCCACTATTTTGACACTTCCAAAAATAATTATTTAGATAAGTTTATCACGTTAATAGTACTTATATTTTAACTAGGGTTTTTTTAAGATTTTAATTCAAAGGTTTACATAAATTTGTGATATCATTTTTTTTAACGTATCTTCTTAAATTAAGTGTCTCGATGAATTTTGGGCGTCTGTGTTCACTACTAGAAAAACTGCCAATAGCAACGAGCAAATTCCGTTAGTAAATAGGCTAATTCCGTTGGTAATTCGGTTTACCAACGGGATTACCAACGGAAATCCACAGTCGGTAAAAGGCTCGTGGGTAAACTTATTTACCAACGAATTCGTTGGTAAATTACCAAGTGAATGCCGTTGATAATTAAATATTGTCTGTTGGTAATTATGATAGCCAAAACTGCATAGCCCGTTGGTGATTTAGCAACCGAAAAGCCATTGATGTTTAAACTATATTCGTTGGTAATTTTAGTAGCCATAAACTTATAGTGTATTGGTAATTCCGTTGGTACTTTATTACTATCAATCGTTCGGTATCGGACTTTTTTCTAATTTTTCTATACCCAAATATCCCAACACAATTTCCAATAAACCAAATAATATAGATGACTCAAAACTTACCAATTAACCAAATTATATAGATGACTCAAAACATATGCACAAACAAAGTTGCTACATATCCAAAAATACATATCACGCTAAAATCGGTCAAAAGATACTTAAATAAACACACTCTTTTCATTAGCGTCAATATCATGATAAACACAAACTCTTTTCATTGATCTATATCTCTCTCCTTTGAAAAAAGCAATCCTTCCATGATTCTTGCATTACTACAAGCCAATTGGCATAAAAGTAAAACACAAACTCTTTTCATTGATCTATATTCAACACTTACACTTCAACGTCCAACACAGATAAAAGTAAACAAAATTGTGGCAGATTGAGATGCACATATTAAGCTAGTATCTTATATAGAAAATAAATAAACTTGATGTTAGTAATCTTTTAAAATTACAAAATATACATCCAAAAGAAAACATACCATGAAGCCAGGTTGAATGTCACTGATAAGAACAAATAGATTGATTAGAGACAGAACTCCATGTCTACTTTTCCAAAATTAAGCTACCTCTCAACAGGATTCAATTCTGTAATCAATTGAGTTATCCAAAGATAAGATAGATATGAAGTATTTATATCAATATCATCCCTATCATCATCATCAAACAAGAATTATATAGTTCTTGAAATTAATAAGTAATTGAATTAAGTACCTCATAGCTCCACACACCTGGTAAAACTCATCAACATTACCTTTAATTAAACTACTTGTTCGACGTAATCAGCATGTCAATTTGGCAACAATTATTCTAGGAAACACATAAACACAAAACATTAAACTCTTGGAGTACCCAAACTGCAACCAGATTACTAATTTCCAAGTTCAATTTCGTTCTTTAATCAACAAACAAGAATTTTGGGGAATTTGGAAGAGATGAATAGTTTTAAATTTTTAAGGAGTTCCCATGTTATTGTACAAATCTCTCTTCGTAATGTACAAATAACTAAAACAAGCACCAAATATATCTATTTTCTACAACAAAGTGATTTAATTATAACATCACATTTCAATATTAAAATAATAGTTTAAATGTGAGATGATTTTAATATATTATAAATATTAATATTAATAAAAAAATATATTATACGATTATAAAGCACGAAATAAAAAAAATTTAAAGAAATTGTGGCAGGCGACATCAATAACCAGTAAAGAGGTGTAAGTGTCGATACGGGGTTGAGAACATGTATGACCACAAAAACATGAAATCACGATGCAGGGTTGAAAGCAGGCGTGATTAATCAATGTTAATCATGATTAACCAATAACGACCAACGGCATACACGAATCCTAATCCCCCGAAGAGGAGTAGTGTAACGCACAATTTTTTATATACAAAATAGATCTGAATCATAAAATTGTTTCATAACGAAACCGTAAGTACTTTCAGTATATTCTTGTAACGAGACACATACTAATTAATCATGCAATATTACAAGTGGAATCCCAAATTGGGTTTAACCCCAAATCGCAAATCGAAAATCGATCTAGTGGACTGGTCAGCAAATCACTTTCATAAATAGAATCACAAATCATGCGTGTGTTCACAGTCGCAAATTAGTAATAAAAGACCAATCACAACAAAGTAATAAGCACGCTTGACTAGGGTTAACTTTGAATAACCACCTTTGATCCTCATTGGTCAATTTTAACCAATTGTGTCTTTAAATAACCTACACAGTCCACGTCTAACCATGTTGACCAAATGCTAACCAAACAAGACTTTGATGACTATTGTTGGGGAATGAGACAATGGTTACTTTGGCATCCACGAAAGGTACAGAATTGAGGATAGGAATGACGAAGTTCGTTTGTTTCTTGAGTTTGCATCATCATTTGAATTGGTTGTGGCATAAAGTACAAGGATCGGATGTAAGGGAATTGAAGATAGAGGTCCATTTTTATCAATGTTTGAAGTTGGTCAAGGAAGTGATAATCGTGGGTCGTAGCATGGGTATGAGGAAAGACTACAAATATACAGATGAGACATAGTTCAAGAAGGAGGCTGTACATCGGTAGTTAGGTGTGAGGAGGAAAGCTGACCCAAGTTGTGTTGTCACGATCGCTTTCATCATGGGTGGTAAAGGCTAAGAAGGAGAGCGGACATGAGCGAAGAAGACGCATGTTGTCTAATTTAGAAGAACAGGTTTGGGAAAGAGACAGGTTATAGTTTCTTAGCGGGCGATGTCTTTTTTTAAATATAGGTCACAGTTGACTTTAATAATAATAGAAATCGTATTATATATATATATATATATATATATATATATATATATATATATATAGAGAGAGAGAGAGAGAGAGAGAGAGAGAGAGAGAAAATGGATCAATATAGAACCATTATTTAAACATAGAACCATAGAACCAATCTGGACCATTGGATCATCAAAATCAATGGTTGAGATTAAGGATGACATAATTGTAATTATCTCCCAACAAACCCACGTTTTTAATAAAAAAAATACCCCCCAAAACTTTAAATTGTCATAACTTTTTAAGTTTTGTGAATTTAAAAAAAAAATTTATACCAATATTTTAGTTTTTTAATCCTCTTTCAATCAAGAACACTCTTGCCATATTTTTCAAAAAAAATTTATGAAAATGCAAATTTTGTTTTACATTTTCAGTTAGTTCTTGTTTGCATTTTCAGTATTGGTTTCAAAATTTGCATTTTTGAAAGCATATACATTTTTGTATGTATGTATGTGTATATATATATATACTATATTATAATACATTTAACACTCCATCTTCTACATTACTTAATTCCTTTAAATAAAGCAATCGAAAATTACTAATATACTTTCAAAAAACCGCATTTTCTCTCTCCTACTTTACATATTCATCAATAAACACAATCTTCTATGAATACCCACTTTCCTACTCACAAAAATCAAAGAAAATGGTTGTTTTTTTTTTGGTTTTAAAATTAAGAAAAGAATTGATGGCGGAAGAGAAAAATATGAAAAGCATATTATCCGGTAAAAACTATTATTTGCCGTAATATTACGCAAGTACCATGTTAGTGGTTTTTATTTATCCACCTTTTGCATTCCTTTCTTAATATAGTTAATTACAAGTTTGTGGTTTTTATGTTATTGTGAATTAACAACGAGAGCAATTTTGTAGATTTTTCTCAATTTCGCTATCGTTTTCCGCGAGAAAAGTATTCTCTTTATAATATTACATTATATATATAGGCATACACACATGTACTTATATTTCCTATACGAATGGATAAATATATATATATATATATATATATATATATATATATATATATATATATATATATATATATATATATAAAGACTTTGTAATCCAATGATTACCAACGGGGATTTACACATTACCAACGGGACGAAATTGTTGGTAACCTTTTTTAGCAATTTACCAACGGAAAAGTTGACAAGATCCGTTGGTAATTTAGAGCGGGAAAGTTCCCTCAAAATTTAAGATAATTACCAACGGAAAAATGAAATAATCCCGTTGGTAAATAAGTGTGGTAAAATTCCCTCCAATAATTGTAAAAGTTACCAAAAACATTACAAACGGATACCCGTTGGTAAAATGTAAAATACGATTAAAGTGTTTTCCGTTGGTAATGCCGTTGGAAATACACCAATTTACCAACGCATTAATGTCCGTTGGTAAAAATCCGTTGATATTGACAACTTTTCTAGTAATGGTTTATCTATGTATATTCACACACACACACACACACACACACACACACACACACACACATATATATATATATATATATATTAGTATTTTATCCGTGTAATGCAGTGGTGACAAATATTTCTTGACAGTTCGTTCGTTTTTAAAAAATGAGTGGTGCGTATCTTGTATAAATTATAATGGGTTAATAAAATTTCACATGAATGGTACAGTTCAACAAGAGTGTTGACATTATGTTATTTTAAATATATTACGTATTAAAATAATCAAAAAAATTATCAATATAGGTTACATGTTATTTAGATTTAATACTTCTAGTTATGTGTAATTTTTAATAGTTAAGTTAAAATATTTATTTTATGAGAGAAATTCTCTATCCTCTCTTTCTTTTATATATATATATATATATATATATATATATATATATATATATATATATATATATATATATATAGGGAAGGTTCAAATGAGAATGAGAAATTAATTGAAAATTAGAGACTAAATCTTAGCCGTTCATTTTGTAAGTGGAATTCATGGATGGAAAATGTGGGGGAATTGTGTGTGGCAGTGTACATGTGAGGAATTCATGGGTGGGCAATGACATTGAAGGAGGGGAAATTGAACGACTAAGAATGAGTCTCTCATTCTCAATTAATTTAAGGTTCTCATTTGAACCTTCCACTAAAAGGTAAACCCTATATATATATATATATATATATATATATATATATATATATATATATATATATATATATATATATATATATATATATATATATATATATATATATATATATATATACTACATTATAAAGTATTTAATTTTCTCTCTCTTAAAAATTTTAAGACTACTTAATTTTAAGTAGTACAAATTTTATTACTTAAAATACAAACACTTAAAGCAATATCCTAACCAATCATTCTCTTTATTATCTCAACTAATTTAAGACAATTATTACTTTAATAAATCATTAAACATCACAAAAATTATTTAATTTATGTAAATATGGCTAAATTACTTACATCAATGCAATTTTAAGGTTATAATAACTTTTTCTCTAATTATTCAATAATAATATTTTTTAGTTGTTTTTCAAAAACTATTTTAACAACTAATAAAATGGTTGATTGTAAAAAAAAGTAAAGAAATCAGAAAATGTAGAATATACATGGATATGATGACTAACATTGCATTTCACATATCATACCCTTCTTTTTAAATCAAACATGTTATCGAACATAAACTATTGTTATCACCGCCACATTGTGCGGGTGCAAATATATATATATATAAAGAAAGAAAATCATTTTTTTAAAGGCAATTGTTATATTATAAATCAAAGTAACATATCATACAACTTGCTCCTACAAGGACTTACCCCTAAGATATACCACTTCACAAGACGTGGAATAGGAATATCCAAATAAGTCCCCTACGATACCTCCCCTAATATGTAAGGCACTGATTACTAATTACAATATTACAAAACAAATGTTAAGTCAAATCCTAATGAACCTGTTGAGTTACCTGATGAATCGAATTTTGTGCCGTCAACCAAACACTCCACGGTATCTCTCTCACTTTCTTAGCACGTGCCTTGATCCAATGGAATAAGTATAACTTTAAATCCCAAAACAGTCTTCCTACATTGTAACTCTCTTTTGAGAAGACCAACAAATTCCGATTATTCCATATTAAGTACGCAGTAGATCTTATGACGAGATTCCACAACTTCCTAGACCTAATGTTAAGTCATTTGAGGCGACGCTAAAGAATTCCTGAAACGAGCAGCCACCCTCAAAATTCAAACCCCACCACTGGAAAATTTCATGCCAAAGGCTATTCAGCCTTATACACGTAAACAAGGCATGTTCTACCGTTTCCACTTCCTCCAAACATCTCGGGCACAGAATAGACGGTAAATCTATCCCTCTTCTATCTAGATTCACAAGGTTGGTATCCTTTTTCGGTCCACCTTTCAGCTAAAAATACATATCTTCTTCGGGATTAGATGTAACCAGAAGGTTTGAGGATGAGAATGGTTGTCTTGTCGAACTTTCTTCAATTAATTCCCTCATCAACTTGACTGAGTACTTGTTATCATTACTAAGTGTCCAAATTCTAGAGACGATCATATCTTTGTTGATGTCCCGTCGTTTGTAAAAGTGAACTTAATTTTTGAAATTCCTCGAGAACCTGACCCCTCAAAGTAGTGATATCTCCAATGTCCCATATCCATCTTGTTTCGTTCCAGTGCCCCACTTCCCCAACCAATTTGTTGATGCTCCCAAACTTCTTGAATAGTCTTGAAAATTCTTCTACCATGTGTACGTTTCCTAACCACCTGTCAAGCCAGAAGCTTGTTTGCAATCCATTCCCCAATTTAATATTTTGAAAATTTGGAAGATTAATCCCCCACCCTAATAAATCCCTACCCGCCCTAATTTTTCCTTCCCACATGCCCGAACCCCGTCCACCCGAGACCCTAGTGGTAAGACACCCCAACCCCCCGTGTATACTTTTAATAACTTTGACACACAATGAATCTTTTTCCGACCAAAATCGCCACCACCATTTACCCAAAAGACTTAGGTTAAAAGCATTTAAATCACCCAAATCTAACCCCCCCCCCCCTTTTGTTTTTTAGAAACGATCTCGCTCCACTTAACCCAAGCGATCTTTTTGTTACAGAAGTCCCCCCCCCCCCCCCCCCCCCCAAAAAAAATTTCTTTCTAAATCTATCAAAGAGTTTAAGGATACTGAGAGGAGCAAGGAAGACAGAGAGATAATAGACGGGCAAACTGGACAACACTGCTTTGATCAACGTTAGGCGACCCCCACTCGACAAATGTTTCTTCTTCCAATTTGATAATCTTGTGTTGAAGTTCTGAATAACTCTTTCCCAGTGGACCGTTCTTTTCATGCTGAGATTAACTCGCACCCCTAGTTAATGAACTGCCCCACACCTGACTTGAAACCAAAACGTGATGCTAACTGTGCTTGCTCCACCCTAGGGATCCCCAATCCCATTAATGTACTTTTGTTGATGTTTACCTTTAAACCAGAAGCCTCATGCCAACACTTAAGAAGAGCTAACAAAACCCTTATGTTATTAGCTGACCATTTCTCAAAAATCACCGTGTCGTCGGCATATTGTAGATGAGAAATCCTAGTGTCGTCTTTACCCTCATAAATTGGTTCGAAAACTTTATTTTCGCATGCGTGTTGAAGCATCACATTAAAACCTTCAGCTGCTAAAAGGAACAGGTACGGAGCTAACGGGTCGCCTTGTCTAACACCCTTTTGAACTTTAAATTCTTTAGATGGAGATCCGTTGATAAGTACTGAAATCGAAGCCGAACTGAGACATATAGAGATCCATTTTAACCATCTGTCACCAAATCCCATTTGAGCCATCACGTGTTGTAGAAAAGATCAATCCAAACAATCATAGGCCTTTTCAAAATCCAATTTCACTACGAGGGTTTTCTTCTTATTTTTGTTGAAAGCATTTATAACTTCCCCAACGATTAAAATACTATCCAACATATTTCTATCCTTTAAGAAAGCCGATTGCTCCTTACTGATTTAGTTGCCCATCACCCCTTTCAATCTTGTCGCTAAAATTTTAGATATGATCTTGTAGTAGCACCCAATGAGGTTAATAGGTCTGAAATCACTAAAAGACACGGGGTTAGCAAATTTAGGAATAAGAGATATAAAAGAAGCATTGCAACCCTTAGAGATATTGCCTTTCCAAAACCAAGATAAGGCTAAAAGTAACTCTGATTTTATTAACTGCCAAAAACGTTTAATGAATGCAAAATTAAATCCGTCGGGTCCAGGGGCTTTGTTACTGTCACAATTATTGTCTGCCTTCCAAACCTCAAGCTCCGAGAATTCCATTTCTAGTGCCTCAGAATCTAGCTCGCTAATCCTTTTGAATTTGTTACTTGTAAACTTTGTGGATGAAGAGCTCGATTGTTGATTGTCTTCCAAACCTCAAGCTCCGAGAATTCCATTTCTAGTGCCTCAGAAACTTTGGTAACTTCTACAAAGAAAATCATTGTTGAGAAAGTTTAAAAAAAAAAACTCAATTAACCAATCAAAGTCTCTCATTTTTTCAATTACGACTAAAATTATAAATTTTGACTACCACAATTAGAAATCATCGTATTTGTACTATGAAACCAATTTTGACTAAAATTTTTATTTTTTTACTACCATGATTGATTTACAACAGACTCGATCTTTATTCTGAAAAGTTAAAATTTTGAAAATCGTGATACACTAAACATACTCAAAATTATATTTTGAAAACGTTCACACTTGACTTTCAAAGGTAAAGCAAGCTTTGTACTCCTTTTTAACTTGAAAATATAAAGATTGACAAAAAATGAATCTTTTTGGTGTAATAAGTTTGAAACATACAGTTTCAAAGATTGTGATAAATAAATGTGATATTGCTTTTATTTGGAGAGATAGAAGTACTAAAATATATATCGTTAAGGGAAAAAAGAAACATTACTTATCTATTTTATATTTTCAACTTATATTCATTTCATTGCTTATAATGTTCTTGGTAGTTGATTGAGTTTGCTTTCTTATCTATTGGAAACTTTTTTATTGGTCAAGAAGAATAACTTTGCAATTGGATCTACGTACCATATGAATTATGTAAGCTCTTCAAGACCCATTATAGCAATTAGAGTACCCGTAATTAATTAATGAAGTATCAAACACTCATAATACTATAAACATTTTTGCACATATTTGCAACAAGTAAATACAAATATAGAAATTTGGGAATATAGTCATTGAACCAGCTGTGTCCGCTCTCTTCACATTTTCAGGGTGGAATTTTAAAATAATTGTGTTTATCTGTCGTATAATAGTTCTTTTACATGTTTTGGAAGTGCAAGGATAAAAATAGTAGTTAGAGTAAACTACTATAGTTTTCTGTGTGATTACTTTACTCGAAGGATTAATTGATCTTTATGGGTTTTCATTCGTGTTTATAATGATCATTTACTATTTTTGGAGGATATGACATGTTATGAGAATGTGTGAAGATATAGAGTTGGAGTAGATGAATGAAGTTTTTTATAGTTTGCAGATATTACTTACTGTTATCCATCATTTAAATATTCATTAGAGAAGCCACCTTAGGCTATAATAATATGATCTTATAGAAAATTTAATAGTAGGTTAAAAGCAATATAAAAAATAATACTTAAGTTCATAATATTTAGGTAGTTTTCACTATCTACCATAATTTTATAACGAATATAGAGTCTTATTTCGAATGTTGAAATAAATTAGTATAAATTTTAGGTACTAACGTTTATGTATATCGTACTTTAATAGTCTAAGGTACTTAATGGACTAACAATCTATTTTTACTGATTGCATATTCTTAAGATCTGTTTGTTTTAAGCTTAACATATTTTTTCCTTGCAATGTTTATACTAAAGCAAGTGATGTTATATATATATATATATATATATATATATATATAGTTTGGGGGTTCAAATGAGAACCTTAAATTAATTGAGAATGTGAGACTAAATTCTAGCCGTCCAATTCTCTCTCTTTCAATGTCATTGCCCACCCATGAATTCCTCACATGCTCCCTGCCACACTCTATCCCCCCACGCTATCCATCCATTAAGTTCACATACAAAATGAACGGCTGAGATTAAGTCTCTCATTCTCAATTAACTTCTCATATATATATATATATATATATATATATATATATATATATATATATATATATATATATATATATATGTGTGTGTGTGTGTGTGAGAGAGAGAGAAATGATATATCCTCCTAAATTTTGTTCCTACTTATCCTCTTACTCATTTGATCAAGACATGTGTCAAAATCAAGAGAGGAGATGAGGAAAGAGAATTAGTGGAGTACACATGTCATCTTGGAGTGAGTAGGAGGATGAAGTAGGAGGATATATCATTTTTCATATATATATATATATTATATATATATATATATATATATATATATATATATATATATATATATATATATATATATATATATATATATATATATATATATATATATATATATATATATATATATATATATGGTAAGGTTACACATAGAACCTTACTTAAACATAGAACATAAATAACCACTTTAGGTGATGACACGTGGCATCCCCCTCCCTTCCAACAAACTTTTAAAAAAAAACCCTCAATCTTTAAATGATCATAATTCATTCGTTTTTAAGAATTTTAACAAAAAAAGTATATCGTTAGATTCAGTTCTTCGTCCTCTTTCAAACAAGACCAGGCTTGATATATTTCTGAAACTTTATTTTTTTTTTGAAAATGCAAATTTTTCAAAATTTGCATTTTTACCTGGGTTTCATTTGAAAATGCAAAAATGCAAAAACCGAAAATGCAAAAATCGAAGATGCAAGTTATGCATATGCTTTCAAAAATGCAAATTTTGAAACCAATACTGAAAATGCAAACAAGAACTAACTGAAAATGCAACCTAAAATGCAAAACAAAATTTGCATTTTCATAAAAAATTTTGAAAAATATGGCAAGAGTGGTCTTGATTGAAAGAGGATTAAAAAACTAAAATATTGGTATAATTTTTTTTAAAAATTCACAAAACTTAAAAAGTTATGACAATTTAAAGTTTTGGGGGGTATTTTTTAATTAAAAACGTGGGTTTGTTGGGAGGTAATTACAATTATGTCATCCTTAATCTCAACCATTGATTTTGATGATTCAATGGTCCAGATTGGTTCTATGGTTCTATGTTTAAATAATGGTTCTATATTGATCTATTTTATATATATATATATATATATATATATATATATATATATATATATATATATATATATATATATATATATATATATATATATATATATATATATATATATACTTTTAAAGTCTTGATTTATACCTTTAAATTTGGTTGAAGGCTTAATGAAAGTTATTCGATTTGGTACACATGTAATTCACGTAAAAATAGTTTCACACAAGAATGTTTATGATACTACACATATTCTAGAACAATTTAAGTTTCAACGAAGGCAATTTCCTTTCATGGTTTGTTTCGCATGACAAATAACAAAGTCAAGTCAGTCTTTGCCTAATATGAGATTATTTCTCATGCATCCTGTTTTAACGCATGGACAATTATATATTGCACTTTCACGTTTTAAAAGAAAATATTTGTGACAAAAATGTCAATCTTACCGACAAAACAATTAGTGTAGTATATAAATTAAGAATCACTAAAAAGAATATAATCTTTATTCTTATGTGTGCACTTCAAAAAATTTGTATTTGTTCACTTTTTCTTATTTACTCTTTCAAAGCTAATAAATTTAATGTTATGCATGTAAGTCGACACATATTTTATGTATTGAGTTGTCCTTTTTACTTATTTACTTACTGTTTCAAGTTTACTTGTACAACACTCGTACATGCACGTGTCAGTATACTAGTTTGATATGAAAGGTTTAATTATCAGTTTTTATTAAATATTATGTTAATTTTAATTTATTTGATTTTTTAAATATTATTTATTTTGGAAGTTTTGGTTAGTTAGATGGTATATAAGATTGTCATTAATTCTACGAAAGAATTACTTTTTTAAAATTTTCTATTTAGTTAAATATATATATATATATATATATATATATATATATATATATATATATATATATATATATATATATATATATATATAGAGAGAGAGAGAGAGAGAGAGAGAGAGAGAGAGAGGGGGGGGGGGGTTCAAATGAGAATTAGAAACTAAATGAGAATTAGAGACTCAATCTCAGCCGTACGATTCCCCTCCTTCAATTTCATTGTCCACCTATAAATTCATCACATGTACATTGCCACACTCTATTCCCCCACGCTCTCCATCCATGAATTCTACTTACAAAATGAACGGCTGAGATTGAGTCTTTTATTCTCATTTAATTTCTCATTCTCATTTGAACATTTCCCTATATATATTGAAAGTTTAGTATATACAATAGGCAGTTTTATAGCACGATTCATGTAATAGGAGTTCGAATATAGTTGAATATTTTAGTGGAGTTAGCCCAACAACGCATGATCTTGATGTGCCAGGATCGAATACACTAACTAACTGAACCGGGATATATTAACGAAATGTGAAATTGCATCTTAATGTTTTAACAAGAACACAATAAACTCAAGAACGTTGAACTTGATTATCAAACGGATTTTGTATTGATCACTTGTATCGAAATATTACAAACAACTTATTACAATCAAAGCCCCAATCTGTCTTTTATGACAGACATACAAAACATCTCCAATGTAAGGATCACAAGAGACCTTAAGCCTAGAACTCTAAGAATACGAAATTCAATGGCAAAACTCTAACAACTTCTAGGTTTAACCTAATTCGACATTCATATATATACTCTGAATTACAAAGATAAACATTGACAAACAAACTTTATCTTCTGCAGACCTTTATCTTCATGTATTCAAATCTTCCTTGATCTTGGGAATCTTTTCTTGATGTAGGAATTTTCCTTATCCTGATCAGAAATACTAATCTTCAATCCACGTTAACTTTGAACTCACAGTATTAATATTGGTCAAGCAACATTAACTTTGTAGAACATTTTCTTCAACAAGTATTAACTTCAATAGTCGTAACTTTTACTAGCGGTAACTTTTGTCATCGATACTAACTTTTGTGCTAGCGGTCTTAAGTTCAACAAACAATATTAGTTTGACTTGGCAATATTCAAACCCAACAGATCGAGAGATTTTCACCATGATGAACTTATGTGAGCAAATTATAACATAGTTGAAGGAAATGATGTTGAAGCTTGAGTTTGCAATTTATTTGGGTTTATAATCGAAAATCATGTTTTAAAGAGAAACAGATCAGATTTAGAAGATCAAACAAATCATATTTATAAGTTGTTTTAAAAAAAACTAATCAAAATTTTATTTAGTAGAGGTGACAAAACGAACGGATTGAGTTGGGTTGGGTAATAGGTCGGGACTGGTTCGGAACAAAAGCGGTTGTTATTAAATTTAAATTTCATCTGTAGGGATCATAATTATCAAACAGAATAATATATAAAGAATGGTGGTCAAATATCATATGCATCGGTCAAAATATAGAGTTTATAAGCTCTCAAATTAACTTGTACTATAACAAATGTACAGCATGAAGTATTCTTTAACCAAACAGAAACATAAACATCAACTAAGCATTCATGTAATTAATTAATCTACACCCTCTGCTAATACAAATTTATCAAATTAATGAAGCGTCCAATCAAGCCATGATAACAGATTTAGAAGGAAAAATAAAGAAGCAAATATATATAAATAAAGATTAAAGAAAGGGAGGTGATCCTTACACAACAAAAATGGTTATACACAACAATGTTATGCAATATCAACTTGTACCATGTGTAGTAACTGTTGTACCTTGTTGTGCATGGCTAAAATTTGTTGTGTAAGTATCAGCTCCCTTAAAGAAAATAAAGATTAAGCGGATAAGATGTAAAAAAAAGAAAGAAAACAGATCAAATATCATCCTTGGTAGAAGTGACAAAACTGGCGGTTAAGGTGGGTTGGCATTGGGTCAAAATGGATTTGAGTCAAAATTTTGAGTTTAAAGTCGTTCGTAATTTTTTTTAGAAATTTACCAATGGAATAATTAGAAAAACCCAATGGTTATTTAGTGCAAGAATTCCAAATTTGAGACGATGATTATCAACGGGAGGGTGAAATAATATCACAGATAAGAAAAGAGTGGTAAACCCCATCTCCCTCTAATGATAGAATAAATTACCAAATGGATTACGAAGTCCATTAATGAAATATTATAAGAGCAAACAGAGTACAACCAGCATGGGAGCGGCATGGTGGCGTGGCGGCATGGTACCGATGCAAACACCACCCCCTATGGGCGGTACCGACGTTTGGCATTGATTCTTGGTAGTCTCTCGCCGAAGGCTTTGCGCCTTTTTCGATGTGAAACGGTCATATGACCGTTTAATATTAAAATTTTTTTACTTAAATATATATATATATATATATATATATATATATATATATATATATATATATATATATATATATATATATATATATATATATACACACACCATTACTTCAAAACAATCAAATTTCATTTCATATTTCATTTTTTCTCTCTATAAAACCTCTCTTTTTTTACTAAACACACAGAATATGTCTTCAAGTTCTATTTCTTCAACTTCATCGTTTTCATCTGCTACCGACGAGGAACCAAACATGCGATACAAGATGATATATGAAACGTTTGCGCGAGCGGCTCTACATATAAAAAATCAGATAGATGAAGTGGGAACGTCAAGTGGTCCAAGAAAAACAAGAAAAGTGGTTTTAAGGCAACGTTACGAGGCACATACCCGGCTCATGAATGACTACTTTAACGAGGATTCTGTTTATGATGCAGGTTCGTTTAGGAGACGATTTCGTATGTCTAAAGATTTATTTTTACGCATTGTGGATGACTTGCAAATTGCCAACTCTTATTTTACACAAAAATGGGATGCACGGGGGCGGAAGGGTTTTACTCCGTTACAAAAGTGTACATCCGCAATACGTCAATTAGCTTACGGAACCTCACCCGACGGACTTGACAAGTACTTACATATGTCGGAGCGTACCTCACGTGAAGTGGTTGCAAAATTTTTGTACGAGTGTGATTAAAATTTATGGCAAGGAGTATTTACGGTGGCCTACCCTTTTTGACATCCAACAATTATACGCGCATCACGAGTCTAAGCATGGATTCCCGGGGATGTTAGGAAGTATCGACTGCACACATTGGTCTTGGTCTAATTGTTCGATAGCATGGCGTGGACAATATATGAGAGGTGATCACGAGCATCCGACACTTATGCTCGCGGCGGTCGCGTCTCAAGATTTATGGATTTGGCACGCGTTTTTCGGGGTCGCCGGTTCGAACAACGATATCAACGTTCTTAATCAATCTCCATTATTCAACGACGTATTAAGTGGTAAAGCTCCTTTGTGTCCTTTCGTAGTTAACGGGGTTACATACAAATACAGGTATTATCTTGCGGATGGAATATCCAGAATGGGGGCCATTTGTCAAATCATTTCAATATCCACAAGACGAAAAGCGTATAAAGTTCAAAAAAGCTCAATAGTCGGCAAGGAAGGACGTTGAAAGAGCTTTTGGTGTTCTAAAAGCGCGTTGGCAAATATTGCAAAATCCGGTACCACCGTGGTCAACGAGAAAGATACGCAATATCATGTACGCGTAAGTGATATTACACAACATGATATTACAAGACGAGAATCACGCGATTTGTACGTTTGATGAATCTGATGTACCACCTTCCCCTGATCACTATCCAGATATGGCCAAAATTGCAAAAATGACTCTTCGTGAAATACATTGTCGTGAAACGCATGATAATTTACGTTCCGATTTAGTTGAGCATATCAGCGCTCTAGTATCCGACGACGAGAACGATGAATAAATTACGTCTCTTTTTTATATTTATTAGTCTCATGTAATCTTGTTTTTTTATTTAAGTTGTAATTTTATTTATGTACTTTTTTATTTTAATGAAAACAAGTTATTAATCTTATTTTATTTTTATTATATAGTTTAATTTTTAATTTCGTATAACAATAATAATAAATAATAATTAAAATAAAATATAATTAATTTAAAATTAAAAAAAGTTTGAAGCGTGCGAAGCGTGAGTAGTACTGGCATTGAAGCATGCCTGAAGCATGAAGGAGATTATGCTGATATGAGGCTGAAGCATGGAGGAGATTAAGCATGTACTCCCCATACTCTAACCGACATCACATGCTCGTGACAATATTTTGGAATCTCATAACAATCTTAGGCAGGATGCTGTTAGTGAGTCCTTCCCTGAGTCATTAATTATGAGGGTTTAGAACGTTTAATGCCCCCATCAATACATGTTGTGTCAATATATGTGTCATCTTCAGTAGTCACTTTACTATGAGATTAACAACTTGAATACTCCATTTCAAAAAGTGCAAAACACAAAGGACCCACAAAGAAAGCCACTTCATCTCCATTCCCAATCAAACAATTTAAATACATATATATGATTTATTTTAGAGAAAATATATGCAGAATGCAAGCAAACTATGTTTTACTCTAACCATCGACCGGTTTTCAAACTTCTTTTGGTTTTCATTGTTTAGGCAAAACAACCTGAAGTGCCCTACGTTTTTCATTTGTATGTTTCTTTTAATAAAATTGCATGATTGAGCAAGTCTACATGCAAACATAGCTATATGTATGGATGATTATTAATAGTACGTAATAAAATTATTTATAAATAACAATTCTATATTTTGTTAACTTAATATGTTCGATGTTACTGTTTATATCTATTGTGTATGGATAAAAAATTATGTATAAATTAACTCCCTTTAGATTCATAATAATTTCTTTATTTTTTTTCTTAAATTTGAGTCTTAATTAGTTAGCTCAAGTAAACACGTCGAGATCAAAGAAAGTGGCTCCAAACTCCCTTTTGTTTTGGATGTTTAGGTTAGGACAACTTAACACAGTTTAATGCGTATTTAACTTCAGTTTTCCTAAATTTTATTAATCAACAATAAATTGTGGTCCATATTTAGCTATTAGGTATTATTGACTTCAAACTTTAATACATACTTGTATCTTATAAAAAACTCAAGTTATATCATCTGATATTTAAAAGTTACAATAGTTTAAATTATTTTTTATCGTTCTCCTTTATTTTATGTGCGAATGAGTTGTTTCCGCAAATGTCATTTCTAATTGATTTAGTTTGTTAATACTTAAATATCTTAACAAAAACATTCATTCAAATCATTTAATAGATATATCGACATAGTTTCATGCTTATTTATATAAACTCGTACACCATTTGATTAAATTAAAAAAAATCAAATTTGATTATATGAGATTCTACAAAAAAAATTGATAATGATATTATGTGTAAATTTCTGATTTCTAACAAATGTACCCCTCTTTTAAGATAATTTATATCTCTATGTATGATTTTACAATTATTTTACTACATATGCTATTGCTCTTTGACACCATAAGTATCTAAAAATTTCTTTAACCATTTATTTTGTTTATAAACGGGTTGTTAAACTAATATAAATATTTATTATTATTTTCTATAGATATAATACATTAAACTAAAGGGAAAGGGAAAGGTTAAAATGAGAATACCAATGTATGATATGTTATGCAAGTAATATCTAAAACAATAAATTTTGCATAACTTCTTTTAAGCATAAAATATTATATCACCTAATACTGAAGTGAAGACATTATGTGGATCATTTCATTTTCTCTTAGGTAAAACATGTATAGAGGTAGCTAACCACCTACACTGGATATCGTCATCATTATTCAACAACCCGACCTTTTAGAGATATCAGTCACATGGTAATCAGTCACTTAATCTGATAACGCTCATCTTTCGATCGATATTCCTATCGTTTCGGTCAGTTAAAGTTGGCTTCCCGACGTTTCTCATGTATAATCCAAAACACATTTCATATTTTTCAAATCCATGCATACTTTGAACATATCTTTAATAAACATTTAGTATGGAAGGAATATTCGAAAATAATACATATCTCAGTTTTAGAAATCTCATGAAAAACTCACGTGGTTAACTTGCTAATTGGTTGAGCTTGTTATGATAACCTATGATATAATAATTTCTTGTAACTTTTAACTATTCGTTTAAAATTAGGTAATATTATTTTCTTAAATTATAATTGTAGATCATGTCCTCCATATGCTCAAGAAATTAATCAATCATATATTAAAAATAAGTATTTTGTTAACATATTTGTAAATAAATAAATTACAACTTGACTTCACGTTCTTTTAGCACATACATGAACATATCTGGTTATGTTAGAGGTATTCAAAATAATCAAAATCCGATCATATGATTAGAATATCCCAAATTCCAATCGGAAAATTATCTGAAATTTCGGATATCCAGATTTTCTGATTTGGATTCGGATAGTGATGTTCTAAAATTTCAGATAATTCGGATACCCGATATTTAGAAAATATTTTCTATTTATTTTTTTATTTTTTATTTATTTGATTATATAATTATAGTTTTATATACATGTATTTTTCATTTTGAAGCATATTTGATCTATTTTTTGGTGATTAAAGTTTAAAACAAGGTTATTTAGTACTTATTTATATTTAAATAATATATGTTGTAACGCCCCAAGGTCCGAAAGTTTCCGCTATGTATTATCTTAATTTTAATATTAAGTGTTTTTGATGTTTGGTTAGTTGCCTTTATGTGTTAGTATTTGTAAGTTAAGGGGGTTAGTTTTGCCATTTCAGAAACTTGAGAAGTTCAGGGGCCAAATGTGTTAAACTATGAAAGTTATAGATATATATGAGTCTTCTTTGACTCATTATAGTCAAACATCAGGAAATTAACACAATTACACCTTCACGTACACACACCTCCACCACTTGCTCTTGGCTGATTTTGGTTTCTAAAGTGAGATTCAAACATCTGAAGTGATCCTATAGTGATTCAGAAGCAAGAGGTAAGTATTCTTCATGTTTTGTTTGGGTTTGTAAGTCAAGAAAAGGGATTCATAGTTTGAATCCATGACAATAGCTTGGTTTGAGGAGTTTGTGTTGTTTTGTGTCAAGATTCATGATAGAAAGTTAGTAGTAATGTTATAAGACTTGTTTGTATGGTTGAATCTGAGTTTGATCAAGATTAGGGTGTAAAAAGTTGAGATTCGGCTTCTGTTCACGAACAGAGCAAGAAGTCTATTGTATCGACTGTTCCTGCGGCCGTAGGGATTATTCCCTACGGGCGTAGGAAGGTTTTCGAGTTTTTGGTGGTTTTGTCTTTTGCGGCCGTAGGAGAGGGTTCATGCGGGCGTAGGACAGTTTTTCTTGAGCTACCGTCTAAGGACGAAGGAAATAAGCCTACGGGCGTAGTGCACATAGCCTACAACCGTAGGAAGTTTAGAATACCCTCTACGGGCGTAGGGATGGATCCCTGCGGCCTTAGTAAAGGAAACTCTTACGGCTGTAGGGTACTTCCTCTGCGGCCGTAGGAGGTAGTCTATAGCTCAACTTTTGCTAGTCAGTTAGAATCATTGCAGTAGCGTCTAGAAGTTAATGTAGTGCTTGTTTATTGCTTGTAGGCAATAAGAGACTGGCATCTTTGTGATAGAAGTATAACCTTAACTGTTGCTAAGGTGAGTGTACTTACCTTTAATCGGACTAGCATACGTGAGTATATTAATTGCATGATCTGTGATTGATTATGTGATATTATTACATTGTAGACAGAGATAGGGTATATTGAGATCCTTATACCCAAGTAAGTGTCAGGGGTTGTTATACTTCTATAGTACACTCAGGGACCAGTTCACAGTTTTGGAACAGATTTTCAGATTTCAAGTTGGGATGTGAGACATCCTAAAGAGAATTAGCTCTCATGCTTTGTTTATTATTTCAGTAGTATACTCACTAAGCGTTAGCTTACGTTCAGTGTTTTGTGCATGCAGGTGTGTCAGGTTCTGGTAAGGGGAAGGTGTTAGATTATAAAAGTGAGGGTGCAATATGTCAATATTGTAAACTTAGGCAAATGCTATAAAAGGCTTTTGCCTCCTTGAAATGAATTAAGCTTTGCATAATTTCATCTCTCTTGTTTAATGTTTGCTCTCTAACTTTCGGCTCTCTCTCTCTAGAAACCGAACCATACTCACACACATAAACAAGATAATCACACTAGCATTGCTTCATCCTTACATTAATGGACCATCAAGTGGTATCAGAGCCAAGGGAGTGAAGATCTATCAGGTGTAATCATCAACAAATCGAGATTTGAAGACCAAAGGGGTTGAACATAAACCTCACGGTTACAGTTTCATCGAAGAACAATCGAGTTCTTCATTAGGTGTGTTCCAAGTTGTTTTTGAGGTGTAGATTATCAATTCTCTGATGTACAAGACTAACAAGGTATAATCTTAACACCATTTCACGGTTTTATCGAGTTCTTGAAGACATTTGAATGTTCAATCGAGTTTTCTTGAAGATACATTTACTATTAAAGTGAGCAAAAACAACCTGCCATCTTTCGATTTCGGGTTTATACGATTTTGGAGGTTAGTGTGTTCGGATATAATCATTTTAATCGAGATTTGAAGCTTTCAGAATTTTTCTCAAGAACAAGCAAGAACGTCATTTTTGCAGGTTTCAATCTCTTAAAATTAAGAACACCAAAAATGACGTTCTTGCTTGTTTTTGAGAAAAATTCTGAAAGCTTCAAATCTCCATTAAAGTGATTATATCCGAACACACTAACCCCCAAAATCGTATAAACCCGAAATCGAAATATGGCAGGTTGTTTTTGCTCACTTCAATAGTAAATGTATCTTTAAGAAAACTCGATTGAACATTCAAATGTCTTGAAGAACTCGATAAAACTGTGAAATGGTGTTGAGATTATACCTTGTTAGTCTTGTACATCAGAGAATCGATAATCTACACTTCAAAAATAACTTGGAACACACCTCGTTAATGAAGAACTCGATTGTTCTTCGATGAAACCGTAACCGTGAGGTTTATGTTCAGCCCCTTTGGTCTTCAAATCTCGATTTGTTGATAATAACACCCGATAGATCTTCACTCCCTTGGCTCTGATACCACTTGATGGTCCCTTAATTTAAGGATGAAGCAATGCTAGTGTGATCATCTTGTTTATGTGTGTGAGTATGGTTCGGTTTCTAAAGAAAGAGAGCCGAGAGTTAGAGAGCAAACACTAAACAAGAGAGATGAAATTGTGCAAAGCTTAATTCATTTCAAGGAGGCAAATGCCTTTTATGGCATTTGCCTAAGTTTACAATATTGACATATTGCACCCTCACTTTTATAATCTAACAGAAGGCCCCTCCGGCTTGATTGGCTGGATAGCTCCCGGTTTTGTTTAAGAAATGTTTTGAACACTACTTTTGGTAAACCGTTTAGCACCAATGTAAATAGTAATAGTATTTTGTAAAACATCGATGTTTTTGGGTGCTAAGAGATATATATATAATTTGTTTAATAGTTTTTCAGAAAAAGTGTTGTTACATATGTTTTTGAAATTTTCGGATATCTGGATCATAAATTTTGGATATTCGAATTCCGGATATCCGAAAAATTCATATTCGGATAATGAAAATCAACTATCCAAAATTTCAGATATCCAGATGTTTTGAACACTCCTAGGCTATATGCTATATTGGCCATAATTTACTTCTACTTATAATATTACTAATTAGCCATGTAGGGTATGAACAATAATAATATCTATAAGGTACTTGCTATTGACATGTCATGATCCAGATTTTATCTTTATTATCTTTTCTTCTTCTTTTTTACCCTGTAAATAAAGATCTAACTTACTATTAAAATATCATAAGCAGAAAAGTTTCCTTTGTAGTTTGTATTTCATCAAACAACTTAATCATAAAGATGTTATTTTCGGCCATATTTGACCAAATAAAATTTTGAAGTTTTGTTCTAGAACCTTTTTCTAACATCGTGTAGTAATAATATAGAAGTAAAAATAGTTTTAGTTGTTCAAAAATTGGGTTTCTAATCTCGTTTTCAGTATATAACCAAAAAGGAGAATGTTTACTTTTATATTATCGATTTATTGGTGGCAAAAGCTTGCAAGAATTATTTCTTCAATACATAAAATCTTAATTTTGCATTTGTTTTCTTTTAGAAATTCAACTGATCGAGATTGCTATGAAAACAACATTATGGTTTTTAATTACTTGAACAAAGTAATATGAACATAGATATAAGAATTTATTTATATATAAATGTAGAATCTGAACAATTATACCCTAAATCTACTCGAAAAAAATGAAATTTGAACTATCTTTTAAAAATTTCTACTCCTTGATAAGTCGCTTTTACTGGTGTTTAAAGTGTTTATCCAGAAAATGTGTTAGGTTTTAATAATGAAAGACTCTTATATGAACAACATAGTTTTTACTGTCCTAGTTGACAAGTATTCTTCTTCCTCTACTTACCATTACTACAAGTATTGCATATTTGTCAGATTATACCGCACCTATAACCGAGTTTGCTATAAATGTACAAAATAGGTCCTTTGATTTTTAATGTTTCCTCAAGACCCTAAATTTACAAGTCTTCATAGTATTTATATCTAAAAATTTTAAAATTAAAATTTACTTCATTTTAAATGTTTGATCTACAGATCTCACGGTCGCAATTTGTTTTTGGGTTATGAATAAAATGAAGGGTTAAATGTAGACTATCTGATCAAATCAAATGAAGGACTATAATTAAGTCTATCATTTTCACCTAAATATACATTATTATCTGGACCTCCCACTATGTGTTTGTGTGTGTATATGTGTATATATAAATGTATGTATATGTGTAAGTGTATATATATACATACATATATATATGTGTGTGTGTATATATATATATATATATATATATATATATATATATATATATATATACATACATAAATATATATACAAGGGTGTAACACCGGTTTTCACACGCTTAAAATTAGGGAAAATTTAAGCTTTTTAAACTTATATAATAAAAGCCAGCAGCGGAAGTAAACGTTATTAACAAAACACGATAAGTGTTAACTGACTCGGCAGTTATATACAACAAAAAATATGCCAAGTTCAACAGTTTGGTGTTACCAACTAACCGACACTACCGACCATCGGATCACAATATTTACAACGAGCAGTGTTCCCGCAAAAAGTATGTACAACAACTACCAACGGTCCCGCCTCACCAGGCCAACTACTTCGCATCTTCAAAAAGGTAAATTTAGGCACCGTTAGCTACAACTAGCTAGTGAGTACAGATTAACACATAAGCGTCAAAAAGGTACCGTTAATCCCCGTTATTCCATCAAAGGGATCCAGCCTTCGGGAAGAAAGCTGACCTTAACCATGCCACATCGGTCCGGACCAGTACCACATATACAACTACTACCCGTAATGGGTTCAACTATACGCATGCGATTCATAACTAACGTGTAAAGCAACTTAGCATGGCAACAATATATAGCAACATGTATAACATACCTCATACGCACGTGTGCGACATCGACAACATATTTCAACAAACAATAGACAACGCTACTTACCGAGACTCATGGGAAAACCGGTACTCACCTCGAGGTTATAAGAGGCAGATATGAATTCGGGAATCCCAGGAGCACACGGAATCGTCCGAATCACCTAACACATCATGTGTAGGTTCAGTCAACGTCTAAAAGTACCATCATAGCTTCTATGCAAACATACAACGAACAACAAGCAACATGCAACCTGGAATAGCCTCTACGGCCGTAGAGAATGTGTCCTACGGCCGTAGGACACCTTACGGACACCCCCTACGGCCGTAGGAACAAGCCCTACGCCCGCAAGGGTCCTTTTCCAAGAAATCATACCCTACGACCGTAGAGACCATACCCTACGCCCGTAGGAGTGATTCTTTGGGTGCCAACGGTTGTAGGTTATGTACCCACGCCCGTAGGCTTCTTTCCTTCACCCGTAGGTGGTAAACCACACAAAATACATTACTACGGCCGCAGAGAACCCTGCCTACGGCCGCAGAGACCACAACAACCCTCCTACGGCCGTAGGGATGGTTTCTTACGCCCGTAGGGACCTCCGTTACAGCAGACTTCGTCCCTGTTCGGACTCAGACCTGCAACTCGTTATTTTGCTACTTTTAATCGACATAAACTTCATTTTAATTGCTTATACACGCTATTTGACATCACTACAAGTTTCCTACATGATTCTTAACATATCACAACACATAGAATCCAATTTAAACCCTTAAATTGGATTATCACACTCAAAATCTAAAAACTAAGCACTTGAAGAAGAAGACTTACAAAACCAGCAACTAATCACAACAAGAACAGATTCAACACTTGTTTTCCCCTTGTTGCATAACCTCTTTCTTGATTCCTTCTTCAAAATCGCAAAGTGTGTGTGTATGAAGCTTAGGTACGTACGTATGTATGTTGTTGTGTTTTTGTGTGAGTTTGAACAAAGCAGGGGATAAACATCCCACATAAACCGACCCAAAGGGTTTTAATACCCCACGTGGGTACTTCGTTCTCCTATTCAACTTAAAACACGACTTAGGTTTATCCGTTTCAACTAACGGAGATATTTTCGGAATCATTAACTGAAACCGTTCAACTATTAACCAACTCTATCTATTAACGACACATTTCCAACTTTAACCACATAACCACGTGTACCAACAAATAACAACAATTAATCAACAAAACAACTTAAACAACTTGGTTAACGTCAACGTACAACTTAACTAACACAGGGTACAACTATTTACAACTAGGCCCTAAATTAGGGTGTTACAAAGGGTACCTGCACAATACGGCAACGACGAATAATAGGGATTATGATGAGTTTTTGTGATGGCTAATGATCAAGATGAGGGAGGAGATAGTACAACAATAATATTCTTTTTATACGTTAACTTAAAAGAAATATGAGACAATATATCATCTTTATTAATAGCAAATGACATAATATAATAGGGTACGAGCGTTAAACGTTGCATATTCGAACTTAATTGATAATTACACAAACTCTCATACTAGATTTAGGAAAATTCAACCATTCAAGGGAAAGATGTCCAATGGTCAAATAAGCTAGTCTAGTGGTATTATAGTAGTTTAGGTTTGATACTGCTTATGACCCAATGTCATGAGTTCGAATCTCGTCATGAACAAATTGATGTACATTTAGGAGCTGCTAAAAAAACTAGTCTAAACGGTTCCAGTTTAATTTGTGTTCGAATCTCGTCATGTACACGGCTTCTTATAATTTCGAACATATAAGAAAATATTATAAGAAACCATTTATACGGTTTGTGCTATTATTTTGCTTGAATTTATAAGATGCCATTCCATGCAGACAAAATTGATTTCGATTATTCTAAATAAGTTTGAAATTTATAGCACAGTTGCTTGACTCATCTTATTTCCCTCTCACAATTATTTTGTAATGAAATTTATAACCGAGTATATTTACTTTTATTGCTTTAAATTTACTCCGGCTATATATACATTAAATTTCTTCATGCTATTTGTATAAACATATTTTCATTTATTACTTCCAAAAGTGTAAACAAATTTTTTTTTTCTTATTATGAGGTTTAGTAAAGCCTTGAGGGTTACATTTGTCATTTCATTTTACTTAAATTTTAAGAGATGTAAAAGTTTTAAATGCATTATAAGATGGTATGCGTGTGTGTGTGTCTATATATATATATATAATCAAGATCAAATAAAAAGAAAATTAGGGTAAAAAGGGTAAGGAGAAATATAGCGATGACACATGGCATACCTAACAAAAACTACCAAAAGGGTAAAAAAGGAACTTGAAAATAATCTCTCTCTCCCTACGGCACTATCCCAGTACCCCATGTTCTTTCATCGATTCATTTTACTCTTGCCTTCATTAGCCGACCCACATATCACCAAAACCCTAATCGATGGGCTCCATAAGCAAAACACCAGATCTGTTCCTCTACTCCTCCAAATCGACGCCTCCATGAACTCAAAATGTTGTCGTCTCCTGCTTTTGCAAATATAGGGTTACGATGATATTCAATCGCTGCCGCCAGAGATCAAGGGATTCGCCGCCACCGTCATCAATTTAGGGATGCGCATCCGTCCTCCCGTTATTCAATCGATGGTGTCGACTCCGCCACTGCCTCCCAATCCTCCGTAGTCCGGTCAGCAGTCGATGTGCATCCGCCGTCGATCTGAATCGTACCAGTCACCGATGTCAAGTCCGTTGTCGACTCACAACAATCGGAGACCTAACAGCCGCTCTGGTTGTCGTCGGAGACAACTGCCGCCCGACCGCTGCTCACGTTTGTTGCCGGAGACCTAACCGACGCTCAAGTATTCAAACCTTCAAGAATGACTTTGAAATCTGGATCAAAACCTTCAAGAATCACGGTTCATCAGTTTCTTTTTTAATCAACTCCCTATCCATCAAGTTTCTAAATTGTTATTTTTATCAGATTGTTGATAGAATGTGTATCAATCTTTTATAGATCATCAATCTGGTGAATTTGTATCATCAATTTTGAATTATGTATACTATTATTTTTTGTTTCTACGAGGATATGTTAGAGTTGTGCATCAATCACTGAATTAAAAAATGTTTATTCATTAATTTTTTATGGTCATTGTGCATCATATATTCATATGTTTCACATTCTGCTAATTTTCATATGTATCGGACTATGTATTCTGTTTGTCATTCTTCTATTGTTTATCTTCGTGAAGAACTTTTTTTGTGCATCAAAGTTCTGAAAGACTATGTATTCTGTTTGCCATTCTTCTGTTGTTTATCATCGTGAAGAACTTTTTTTGTGCATCAAAGTTCTGAACCGATGAATGTCAGATGTACAATTCTTAATTTTGATTCATTAATTCAGGCACGACATTTGATTTCATAATTTTAGGAGGTGGTTTAATAATTGAAAGACTATTATACCCTTTAGTATATTTTTTAATTATTAATAGAAAAAGGAAAAAGTCACTTTTTTAGGGACAGATGGATGGCTGAGATTTCTCCTTACCCTTTTTACTTTAATTCTTTTTTTTACAGGATCCTGATCATATATATATATATATATATATATATATATATATATATATATATATATATATATATATATATATATATATATATATATATATATATATATATATATATATATATATATATATTTATTAAAAAAGGAGTTATAAAGAAACTTTTGAAGAGATAAGTTGGTGTGTAATATATATATATATATATATATATATATATATATATATATATATATATATATATATATATATATATATATATATATATATATATATATATATATATATATTAAAAAAGGAGTTATAAAGAAACTTTTGAAGAGATAAGTTGGTGTGTACACAACCTTTCAAACACTTGCTCGATGATACTCTATGTGGGCTAGTGTATTGGATCCCACTTTTTTGTTTTTTTTGGATGGTAAGGATTAAGACAAGTGCTTAGTAGGACTATATATATATCGCATTCAATTATTTCATGCTTTCATTTGTATTAATTAGATTTTACACACTATAAATGAAACTATAATTGATTGGAAGGTTGTGTATAAACGGTACAAAATCAGGGAATCTTGAATAAGTTGTGATCGTGTATGAATAACAAACTATTCATATAGTATGGGTCTAATTTATCTCAAAATTAGACTATGAACTAAACTTAAACGTTGACTTGAAGAATGAAATGAAATTTATCCAATTGAAGATTAAGACATATTTTTTTAATCTTAATTATAGATGTTAACCCATAAATAGAAGAAATATTGGTTTAAACACAACCAGATAAAGAGCAATTGTTTATTTTTTTTGTTATAAGTATGTGAGTCTCATAAGTATGTCGTTTTAAAAAATGTATGACTGAATTATTGAAATTAAAAGTGCAAAAAAACTAAAGTATATGAGTCTCATCAGTAACGTATAGTAGTGGGTAAGGGGTTGAAATGTAAGTTACACCATCATATAAAGGGTTAATCGGTTTAAATCTCATAGTCTACGCGTTATTTTGTTTGAATATTAAAGTACACTTAGTTTTAATTTAAAACTTAATATTGTTTTTTCTAATTGGTTTAAACTTTAAGAATTATTTAAAAGATAATTTAGCCCCTTAAGTTTTGTTTGGGTTTTTAACGTTTAAATTAATATAAAGTGTTGAACTTTGAGGTTTTAATCATTTTATACAATACTTTTAAAGTTTAAACCATTCAGATCAAACTTTCACATTTAAATCAAAAAAGTGTAAACTTTAATGTTTAAGCTATTTTCAACCCTTGTATAAATTTTCAAAGTTATTTTCATTTATTTTTGAATAAAGAATTATATAGAGTGTTCGCAGAAGTACAACTTAACATAACGGAATATCACATATTCTAATATCGATTTGTTTTGTATAATTTAAAAGAACAAAATTAAAGATTTTAAGAAATTAAATTCCTAAGAAATAAGATCGGTAGTGCACCCATAACATATACTACAAATGAAGCCGGGTAGTACACCCATAATGTATAGCAATGAACCTAGAAACATGATATAGATAAATTAATTCTATACATATTATATATATATATATATATAATTATGGCCAAGTAAAATGCGTCAGGTACTGTTCATATCTGAGGTTTGCCATATTGCGCCGCTGTCTTTTCAACTTAGTTTTTTTTTTTGTTTGATTGTATTCTTTTAAAGCCGCAACAAAGTGTGGGACTCACTCACTTGTTATGAAACAAAGAGTACACTAAAGGAGATACACTTAATTTAAACTAGCAACAATGCCACATGGAAATCACATATTTGAGCATTCAAATAAATAAGTTTATTAAATGTCGACACTTAAGTCCTGACGGTCGTATATTATCTCAATATATAGTTACTAATGACGGAGTTGGTCAATGGTAATGAATTAGAAACAACATAACTAGCTTTATTCATAAAACTCTTAATATATGATCATGTTTAAACCATCCCCTCAGGTAATGACATAGACATAGATATAAGTGGGGAACTTTAGACTCTACTCAATGCCACAAACCTAACTTAACTTTGCTATGATTGCCAAGTACTCAATTAACTTAACTTAAAGTGTCCGATAAATCGAATATATAATTTCCAAGCGAAGTTGTAATATAAACCAACTCATGATCAAAATAATCACACAATTACTCAAAGACATAAGATCTGATATCACATAGAACCAAACTGATATCACTTTTCACAAAATAGAAACAAGCTGCAACACAATCAATCATGTACCAGATGTAGATTTTATATATATATATATATATATATATATATATATATATATATATATATATATATATATATATATATATATATGCTAAAGTTCATGCGAGAACCATTCTTATTGTGAGAACCGCGAGAACCAATTTGAGTCATCCAATTCCCCCTCCTTCTATGTTATTGCCCACCCATGAATTCCTTACATGCACCATGACACACTCTATCCCTCCACACTCTCCATCCGTTTAACTTCTCATATCCAAGAAACGGCTGAGATTGGTTCTCGCGGTTCTCGCGCTAACAACGGTTTTCGTATTAACCCTCCCTTATATATATATATATATATATATATATATATATATATATATATATATATATATATATATATATATATATATATATATATATATATATATATATATATATATATATATATATATATATTATATATATATATATATATATATATATATGGGTGAGGTTTAAGGGAGAACCCTTTTAAATAGAGAACAGAGAGAACACGTGTAAACTTGTAATTTATTATTTCTTCTTTACGTTCATGTTCACCCATAGCTACCCAAAAGTCAACTTTACCTCCTAAATCTTAAAATCAAAATTATTTCTATAATTATTAACAATTTAAAATTTTGGATGCATTGATGCATCAAATAACACTTTTGTATGCATCGATGCATCAGGATTATATTCGAACATATTATCAAAAAAACGTGACATATTTTAAATCCGATGATCAATGGAATTAAATGCCTAAATAAATTGTGACAATTTTTGAACTATCTGATCAATGAAATCAAAGTTTCAAAAGTGTTCTCTCTGTTCTCTATTTAAGAGCGTTCTCCCTTGATCCTAACACTATATATATATATATATATATATATATATATATATATATATATATATATAGTGTTAGGATCAAGGGAGAACGCTCTTAAATAGAGAACAGAGAGAACACTTTTGAAACTTTGATTTCATTGATCAGATAGTTCAAAAATTGTTACAATTTATTTAGGCATTTAATTCCATTGATCATCGGATTTAAAATATGTCACGTTTTTTTGATAATATGTTTGAATATAATCCTGATGCATCGATGCATACAAAAGTGTTATTTGATGCATCAATGCATCCAAAATTTTAAATTGTTAATAATGATAGAAATAATTTTGATTTTAAGATTTAGGATGTAAAGTTGACTTTTAGGTAGCTATGGGTGAACATGAACGTAAAGAAGAAATAATAAATTACAAGTTTACACGTGTTCTCTCTGTTCTCTATTTAAAAGGGTTCTCCCTTGAACCTCACCCTATATATATATATATATATATATATATATATATATATATATATATATATATATATATATATATATATATATACATATATATAGTGGGATGTTCAAATAAAAACCTAAAATTAATTGAGCATGGGAGTTTACACGTGCTCATGCTCAAAATTGAAATATCGCGCTGCAAGGGACAAACCTATATAGAACGTACCCATTCATGAACAGGGAGTTTATGATAGTTTAGTTTATAAACAGTTAGTTTATAATAGATTACTTCTAAGCAGTTTGCTTATGAAGTTTTATCACAAGTTACTTTGGGGTATAAGAGTTCTTATAACCTGGTTATCCTAAGTGTCTGGCTAGGGACCTCCTTAGGCTAACAATGTGCAGTAACTATTACTTATCGTGGTGGGAACTATGATAGGGATATAAAGTCATCGTAATTTTGGGGTAGATTCGAAAGTATATCGAATATAGCTGCAAACGTTTTTTTGCGGACCAAAATTTACGGATATTCGTTAGGGTTACGAATATTGGATTGACCCACCGTGAAAAATACTTCGTGGATTCGTGTCAAAAGTATTTATCACATAGGTTATCCTCAAGCCTGAGGTATTTGGTTTGGGATGCGGTAACTGTTGTCTTCTTAGCGCATTCTAACGCCACGCCGTAACAGGGTGGTCATAAGGGGCGTGTCTAGATTCAGTGGGAGCCGTGTTGCCAAATGCAAATATTCATGATGGTAATTGCACCTCCTTTTTAGAAGAGATATTTCCGGGCCCCTTGACTGATAAGAGAAACTGGTAAGTGCACGGCCGTGCCCAAACGAACTGATCTGTTCTTTGTCGTTTATCACGCAGTTTTGAAATCAAGTATGTCATGAACATAATTCTTGAGTCTCTGAGTTGACACTCCATGCTCATGCTCAAAATTGAAATATCGCGCTACAAGGGACAAACCTATATAGAACGTACCCATTCATGAACAGGGAGTTTATGATAGTTTAGTTTATAAACAGTTAGTTTATAATAGGTTACTTCTAAGCAGTTTGCTTATGAAATTTTATCACAAGTTACTTTGGGGTATAAGAGTTCTTATAACCTGGTTATCCTAAGTGTCTGGCTAGGGACCTCCTTAGGCTAACAATGTGCAGTAACTATTACTTATCTTGCACAAGTGGGAGTCTGTTAGATTATGTGCAGAGATAATTAATTGGCACATTGTATCCAATGTTATAAGAGACTAAAGGGTCACACCGCTGCACACCCAATTCGGAACAGTTGGATTTCACTTTTAATCTGTGTGGAAATAATTAATCAGTTAGATTAATTATTAAAGAGTAAGAGGAAATAATTAATCAGTTAGATTAATTATTAAGGATAATTAATCAGTTGGATTAATTATCAAGAAGAGAGAAATAAATAATTAATCAGTTTGTATTAATTATTAGAAAGGAATAAATAATAAATAGTTTATATTATTTAAAGGGAATTAAATATTAAGTTTTAATATTTAACGGACTAAGTTAATTAATAGTTAATTAATTAACTAGTAAAGTCCACGGGGTCAAAGTGAGAAGAGATGAAAGTTTAATTAAAACCAGTGGGCTTTTAATTAAACGGGCTTAGGTCCATTTAATCCTTATATATATCCTTAAGCCTTAAGGATTAGATATATGAGACATAAGGGATTAACCTTAGCCACCAACACACTCTCATCTCTCGATCTCGGCTCTCTCTCTCTCTCTCACTCTCGCCGATCGCTTCCCTCTCTCTCTTGGATCTCTCTCTTCGACGATCACAAGAGAAAACACCAAAGGGTGTTTGTGATTTGGTGGTC
Source organism: Pulicaria dysenterica (assembly GCA_947179395.2). NCBI lineage: Eukaryota > Viridiplantae > Streptophyta > Magnoliopsida > Asterales > Asteraceae > Pulicaria > Pulicaria dysenterica. The sequence continues at coordinate 69,424,718 of OX359291.1, read as the reverse complement.
GACGCAAAGGATACACACACACACATTCTCGATTTCGAGAATTGTAGGCTCGGGTGATCCAGGAGCGGTCTAGCAGCCAGTTCCAGTGAGGTGCAGTAGTGGTGGACTGTATTTAGCAATCCTAAGGTTTTGTTCAGGTATAATCTTGTAACCCTTCTATATGGATTGTTTTGCAAGAAACTATGTTGATCAATGTAAGTTTTAAAGATCCTAACCCTTTTGGGGTTTAGAGGGTTGTGTTCAATCCAGTTCCGCTTTTAGGATTGAACCAGTGGAATCAAACCCAGGCTTGACCAGTTTGTGTCATATGGTGGTTTGGTCAGGTTCAAAACCCTTCAGAGAGTATGGTAAATTATGATGGCGACTAAAATCCATGGTAAATCTAAAGAAAAATAATGATGCAACACATCTAAAAGAAAAGTAATGATGAAGGATGTAGACAAGTGGACGAATGGGTGTTCTTTCTTCTTTTCTTCTTTAGAGGATAAATATGAAGCAAATGTAGGCAGTGGAAGAAAAAAAATTAGTCGATGCCGGAGGATGGTGGCAGCAGGGAAGAAACGTGAAGATGCATAGAATGTGGGTTTAGAAACTGCCGAAAGAAAGGCAATTTACATGGAGGGGATATAAAATTGATTTATCAAATACCTATTATACCCTTTTGTTAGTTATGACACGTGTCATTTCCATATTTCTTCTTACGTTTTTTACATTAAAACTCTTTTTATTTGAACCTGATTCTATATATATATATATATATATATATATATATATTCATGCGAGAACCATTCTTAGTGGGAGAACCGCGAGAACCAATCTGAGCCGTTCAATTCCCCCTCCTTCAATGTCATTGTCCACACATGAATTCCTCACATACACCCTGCCACACTCTATCCCTCCACGCTCACCATCTATGAAACTTCTCATATCCATGGAACGGCTGAGATTGGTTCTCGCGGTTCTCGCACTAACAACGGTTCTTGCATGAACCCTCCCCTATATATATATATATATATATATACAAACTTTTCGGTGCTCTCGGGTTTGGATAGTCAACCATGAAATTTGATTTACAAGTTTAGTTGGATCCGTAATCGTTAGGTCTGAGTCACATACAATTTCACACATTCTAATACCTAATATATACATGCAATATAACAAGCTCTATCGACATGCATGACCATCAAATTAGAGTCATTTTATCATCAAACAATCATTACTCTGAAACGTAACCAGCAAAACCAAGAACTGGCGGTTCAACCATATTAATAATCATAAGATAACAAAATTTAACATACATAGGCATATGTTTACCATTCAAATTACAAAAACCATGCAACCAAAAGATTAAAGCCAAATCTACAACCCATACGAATAAAAACCAGGGGCGGACCTATTAAGGTCCCGAAGATGCCCGTGCTACCCCTTAATTTATATCGCGAAGGGTAAAAAATTTTATCGAATTTTCGTTTACGTATACGTGCTACCCCTAAAAATATTTGGGCTACTCTTCTACTAGAAAACATTGGGCTATTTGAGTTTATGTTTTAATCTAACTTAAAATTAATAGGCCCATAACACAAGCCCATTACTTGTTACATAATACAAACAAAGCAAAAAAGGAAAACTTAAAAAAAATAGAAAAAAAATCCAAAGTTCCAAACCCTCGTTAGTCGTTCCTGCCCTCCTCGGCTCCTCCCTCCTGCCGTCGACGCCTCACGGTCGACCTGAGTCCTCTTCCCCTCCTGCCGTCGTCGATTCCCTTTCCAGGCAGGCAGCAATCCGGCCGGCGAGATTCCGGCGTCTGCATCATCAATTCATCGATTCCCTTTCCAGACAGGCAGGCAGCAATCCTAATTTCCTACTCTCTTTTTTCTCTCATAATGAAACAACTCAAACAAGTAAGTTTATGCCTTTATGGTTAAAAAGTTAATGTTTTTGTTAGGTTATAATGTTATATACTTATATTATCTTTTAATTGTTGTTGTGTTGAAACTTGAAAAGCATGAAATTAACTGTTAACAAGTACCGACAATGGCTTACCGCTTATGGTTATTGGTTAATGCTTTTATTAGGTTATAAACTTATAATGTTATATTATTATCTTTTCATTTTAGGGTTCCATTGGCAATTATTATAAAAGAAAGCTACATGTTAAAGATGACAATAGTGTAGGACCTTCAAAAAGAAATAGTTCTAATGAAACTCCACAAGTTCCACAACCTAGTGAACCTCAACCTACCCATACAACTCGTATTCCATCAAGTTTTGATTTAAATGATCTTCCTTCGGACCCGGGTGATAGGCCAAAAATTACATCTTATGATCCAAATCAAATGGATGAAATTAGGAGGGCATATTTGATGAAAGGACCTTGTCAACCAAAGGGGCATGATTTTCCATCAAGGTTATTTGGAAACAAGTCAAGGCGTTTTGTTGTTGGATGGTTTGATGAATTTCAATGGTTAGAGTATAGCATTAAAAAGAACAAAGCTTTTTGTTTGTGTTGCTACTTGTTTGGAGATATTGTAGGACAAAAAGGTGGGAGAGATACATTTGTTTCGGAAGGGTTTGACAATTGGAGTAAAAAAGGTGTATTGTGGGCTCATGTGGGTAATATTGATAGTTTGCACAACAAAGCACAACAAAAGTGTGAACTTCTATTGAAAAAACATCAATCTATTAGTGAAGCCATTCATAAGCAAACGGAACTTGAGAGAAGTAATTATGAAATTCAATTGCGTGCTTCAATTATGACGTGTAGATTTTTATTGAAAGATGCATTACCTTTTCGGGGTCATGATGAGTCGGATAACTCTCTTAATAGAGGACTCTTCTTAGACTTACTAAATTTGATTAGAGAAAATAATGAGATCATTTGTAAGGTTACTATGGAAAATGCTCCCAAAAATAATAAATTGACTTCTCCAATGATTCAAAAGGATATTGTTAAATGTTTTTCACAAGAGGTCATCAAGTCCATTTGTGATGAAATTGGCAAGGATGTGTTTGGTATTTTAGTTGACGAGTCTAGTGATGTATCAAAAAAGGAACAAATGGCTATAGTTTTGAGATATGTTGATAGACTTGGAATTGTGAAGGAAAGATTTATTGGAATTGTTCACGTAACGAATACATCTTCTTTGACTCTAAAAGCGGCCATCGATACCGTACTTACCGACAACAACTTAAGTATGGCTCAGGTGAATCTTTATTTGTTTTATTTATTTAATTAATCTTTATTTGCTTTACTTATTAGATAATAGTTATTGAATTTTTATTTAATATAAATAGGTGAGAGGTCAAGGTTATGATGGAGCAAGTAATATGAGAGGTTCTTTCAATGGATTGAAGTCACTGGTATTAAAAGAAAACAAATCTGCACATTACGTACATTGTTTTGCACATCAACTTCAATTAGTGATTGTGGCGGTAGCAAAGAAGCATGATGAAGCTAAGGAATTTTTTGAGCAACTAGGTTTGGTGGTTACAGTGGTTTGTGGTTCATGTAAGAGAAAAGATATGATACTAGAGATGCACAAACAAATAGTGGAAGCCGAAATTGGTCAAGGTGAAATTGAAATTGGAAGTGGGTTAAATCAAGAGGTTTCCCTTGTTCGACCGGGTGATACAAGATGGGGTTCTCATTTGAGAACAATCATAAGTTTGATGAAATTATTTGAAGAGGTTGTTAAGGTACTCGACTTTGTTGGAAAAGATGGATCTAGTGCATCTAATCGTAATCAAGCAAACGGTATTTTGGCATATTTCAAGACACTTGATTTTGTGTTTGTTTTACACTTGATGTTTGAAATTCTAGGCCTCACTAATACCTTGTCAAAGCATCTTCAAAAAAAAGATCAAGATATTTTAGAAGCGGCTTCATTGATAAAAGGGACAAAGCAAGCATTGTTAGCTTTGAGAAAAGATGGGTTTTCACAACTTTTTGAGAACGTGTCTTCTTTTTGTCAAAAACATGGTATTGGAATTGTGGAATTGTCGGAATATTATGTTACCCCACGAAACCGTACGACAAAGGTGACAAATCAATATCATTTTGAAGTTGGGATTTTTAACACAATATTGGATATGCAAATTCAAGAATATGGGGATTGGTTTAGTGAAGTGACCACCGAATTGGTAGAAAGCATGGGAGCTTTGAGTCCTTGTAATTCATTTTCAAGGTTTGATAAATCAAAGTTGTTGAGGTTAAGCGAGATATACGAAAATGATTTTAATGATTCGGAAAGGGCGCATCTTAGTAGTCAACTTGATGTATATTATCACTCTTTGTTACATGATGAAAAATTTGCCAACTTGAAAGGAATTTCGGACCTCTCTCGCTTAATGGTGGAAACGGGAAAACATCTTTCTTTTCCGTTGGTTTATAGGCTATTAAAGTTAGCTTTGATTTTGCCCGTCGCAACCGCAACAGTTGAACGATGTTTTTCGGCAATGAAGTTAGTGAAGACGGATTTGCGTAATAAAATAGGCGACGATTTTTTGAATGGGGCTTTGATTTGCACGGTAGAAAAGGAAGCACTTATGGCGGTTACGGATGAAAATGTAATTGCTCGTTTTATTAAATTGGGCGAACGAAAAGGACGACTTTGAAAGGTAATCTCTACATTCTTACTTTATTTTTTTATTTTAATCTTATTATATAGTACGCGAAAAAAAATTGTGCTACCCCTAAACTTTGCTTCTAGCTCCGCCCCTGATAAAAACCATAATCAAGTCGCACATACTAGCTAGCCTCATTATACAATATAAATCTAACAGTAATCATTTTATATTCTATATATATATATATATATATTATATAAATCTAGAATAATTCTATTTCAGTTTCTGGCGGAGTGGTTAAGGGTCTGTTTGGTTTGACGGAAAGTGTAACACCCTGTAAATGGGCCTAGCAGTGTAGGGTTGTAATTTATGCTTTAAAGCTTGTACTGTGACTTTAAGTGAATTAAATTAAGTGTTTTAAGTGACTAACGTGTACTGTGCTAATTAATGTGATTATGTGGAAAGTGTCGGTTGTGTCTAAGAGTGATGTCGTGTTATACGGTTTCGCGAAATGATTCCGTAGATATCCCCATTAGGTAAAACGGGATGGCGTGTGTCAAGTTGTGAGTTAAAAAGGGGAACGAAATACCTTGTGTCTAATTTAAAGATCACAAAGTCGGTTCCCTATTGTTCTTATCCCCTGCCTTTGACAAAACACATACACAACACACACTTACATACGTACAAACACATACACTCTCATTCTTGGTGGACTTTTGGAGATTAAATCAGGAAACAAGTAATTTCAAAGTGATTTCAGGAACAAGTACAAGTCTTAAATTGCTGCTCTTCATCTTCTTTGTAAGTATTTTAATCAAATACCTTGTTCTTGAGCTTTTGTAAGAGGTGAAGTGATTTGGGGGTGTGTAATGTGTTTTTGCGGTTTGTAATTGTGTCAAGTGTGTTTATTGAGTCCTAGAGATGTTATATAGAGAGTATAAATGGTAGAAACTGAGATTTGGTCGAAAAAGGCGTTAAAATCGCGATTTGCAGTTGCTGTGTGAAACAGGGACGAAGACCTGCTGTGCAGGTACTTCCTACGGGCGTAGGAGATACACCCTACGGCCGTAGGAATCATTGTGTGTCTACTACGGCTGTAGGCAGGGTTACTGCGGCCGTAGGATGTGTTTTTGTGTGGGTTACCGTCTACGGATGATGAAACAAGGACTACGGGTGTAGGTACGTAACCTACGGTCGTAGTTCATCAATGAATAGCTACTACGGGTGTAGGAATAGGTTCCTACGGCCGTAGTGCACCATTCCTTGGAAAGAAACTCTGCGGGCGTAGTGGTTTGACTCTACGGCCGTAGTAGGGTATTGTTAAGTGTCCTACGGCCGTAGGACATGTACACTGCGGCCGTAGTGGGCTGTTCTGTGTTGACAGCTTATGTAACTTGTGTTCTAACCTGTGTGTGTTACGTGTAAGTGATAACCAAGCCTGAACCTTATGTGTTAGGTGATTCGGACGACTCAGTGTGTTCTTGGGATTCTCGGATTCATATCTGCCTCTTGTGATATCGAGGTGAGTACCGGTTTCCCATAAGACTCAGTAAGTAGGGCTATTGTGTGCCTGTGTTGTGTGTTATGTGATATAGTGATACAGTGTTATAAGTGATACCATGTGATATATATTGTGATATGTGATACGCATGCGTACTGTAGACCCTATGGGTCATACGTGTTTATGATCTCCTGTCCGGACAGACGCAGGGGTTGAGGTCAGTCGCCGATGCGGCTGGGTCCCTTGAGTGTTATTCAGGGATTAACGGTTCCCACGAGTGATTTTCTGGGGTAAAGGTTCTGCAGGCCGCCGTTCCTTGACAAAACAGTAGGGTCTTGGTTTGTAACTAAGGCCCAATTGAGCCCAGGTGGCTCCGCAACGTGCTCAGGGGGTTGCTCTTCGCTTCCCCTCCAGCATGGATTGGTGTTGCTGATTTTCTCAGTTGGATTCGTTGAGCGGGATTTGCAACCCCGCGAGATATGATCCTGCTGACCTGTCGGCACACCGCTATGTGATAGCTTAGCATTGTATGCCTTATTGTGACATGATAGCATGCTTATTGGTGCTTATGTGACACTTGTACTCACTAGCTAGTGTAGCTAATGGTTCGTGATATTTCCCTTTTCGCAGGTTAGTGATCAGATGGCCTGGCGAGGCGGGTTGCTATGGGTAGTGTTATTGTATATATCTTTTGGAACACTAGTAGTTCATTAACTCTGATACTATATAACGATGGTCGGTGCGTAGTGGTAACACTGGCTAAATTTTGGTATTTGGCTTGATTCGTTGTTCGTGATCGCCAAGTTGATAAGCAATACTTAATATGTAATCAGTGGTTTATTCCGCTGCAAACTTTTGGTGTAAATAAAGTTTTAATTTACTCTAATTTTAAGCTCGTGAAACCGGTGTTACAGAAAGCAATGACAAATCAATGGAATGAACAAAATATCGAATAGAATGAAAGAGGTAATGGAATGAGTCATTACCATTCATCACATGTTTGGTTGTTTTTCAGAATGAAATGAATCATTAGTTCATTACTATATAATGTTTAATAAAGAGAAATAGACATAGGAATAGAAGAAAATAAATTTTAATAAAAAAAATTAAGGAAAAAAATAATAAATTGTAGAAATTCTTTTCATTCCCCGAATGACTGAGGAAGAAAAATACACATCCTTCAAAGAATGAAAATCCTTAAAACAAGGGAAATTGTATTTCATACGTAATGACTCATTTCATTTTTACATGATTAAAAAACATATTCTAACAAAGTAATTGAATGATGTTTTTTTTTCTTTTCTCATTCCATCATAACAAAAACAACCTAAAACTTGCTTTTAAAACTTTTTCGAATCCTTCATGCGATGTTAATTTTCATTATTTTTCCCCTTGCTCCTCTCAAGTAAGGAAAGACTTTCAGATTCAAGTTTTTATATTTACTATTGCTTTATTAAAACCTTTTAAAGTTCAACGTATAAGGAAGGCTGGAACGATTTTTAAATTTAAGTCATTAATTTTATTATTATTTTAATAGAACAAGTAATTTGATATGTTATTTGATTTTTTATAATTTTTAACGTATAATATTTGATGTGAATATGACTATATGATTGTAATCATTTTATGTATATTTCAGTATAAAATTTATTATAATACATTATTCATTCAAACAAAATTTCGTAAAATTATAATACTAAAAAGTTACATTCATAAAGTATTGAGTAGATTGTTAAATTTTTAGTAATCGTAATATTTTCAAAGGGTATAACATGGATTTATCTTTTATGATATTTAATAAAATACCTGATTATTAGTTACATCCAAAAACTATTGTCTTTTATACTTTTATATTTCAAACAAGAGATGACTAAATTTTTCTTATGGTTTTGGATAAAAAACTTAGAATACTTTGAAGGGCTTTTTTTTATCTTTTTTCTGTTTAATAAAAATTCTTTTATTCTCAATAAAATTTTACCACATTTTGAACCAAAAAAGTTTTAGAAAAAAATTCACTTAATTTTAAAAACTGTTTTCAAATGCTAGTATTTATAATTTATTCATTCTTATTTATTTGCTTCCCGTAGCAAAGTGTATGTGGATCAAAATACCTCGTTTTAAATTACAGACTAAGAATCCCTAAATAAAACTTAAATAAAACCTATGGGGTCTATAAATAAAAATATAAACCTAAAGTAAGAAAACAAGAAAATATAGAAGTGATTTAATAACTCAAATACAACCCATGGGATCTTAAAGCTTCATTCATCTTCAAAATACTTAAAACCAGCCTTCGGATTGCCCTGAGGCAACCCTAGACCCAAAGATAGAATCATATGTCTCCAAAAATTAACCCTAATTTTAGGTTTTATAAGTTTGTCATTACAAAAGCAAGCACAAACATCTTCATCTTTCTTTACATGTTTTCGTTCCAATTCTTGTCTGAACTCAGCATTTACCTGATACGAATAATATTAGATATAATAAAGCTTTATTTGGTATAAAAGGGTCATAGATATGAAATAACGGATATGAAACATATGTATAAGATAGACATTATCAATCTGTCGTATCTAAACTCAATGAAGCCTTATCCGCCCTTGTAACCACCATAAGCACACGATAATTAATAGCCTATCAATGTTGGAGGCTAAGCTCCATGTTGATTCCTTCACGGCTTCACACCTGCTGAGTCAACCCTGCCGAGTCAACCACTTTCTCCATCAACACCTAAATTATATACGACCTTGCACAAAAGCTTCCAAACTCTGTATCCAAGCCAACCACCTGAACTGAGCTATCAAGTATCTTTTAGTTAGAGATTATTAAAACTTGTACGTTTTTTTACATAAAACTTTTTCTGAAGATTTGATATAATTGCTTAATTAAAAAATAAAACATTTTGGAAATCACTTTTAGTTAGAGCATGAGATCAGTTGCTAGATCCTAGATTACTCTAGATGTCACAAAACTACTACATCACTTAATCTCTTAAACCATTATCGATCATGTATCCTAATAATTCCTCTTTTATGGTTCACATATGTGACCCGAACACTTTTTAAAATTCTTAAATGTTGAATAAGAAAACACGTTGGCAACGCCAATCGGCTCGCAAAGCATGATAACCGATAGCAAATCTCACTCGATGTGCCATGTAGCACCGCGGTCAGTCCGCAGACAACGCTGACTACCACTAGTACAAAAATGACCTTTAGTCACACTAAAAAAGTGTGACCGTATGCCTACAGTCACACTTTTTTTTTCATTAAAAGTGCGACCGAAGATCGTGCCATTTTAGACATGTTATGGTCATACGAAAATTTAGTGACCATATCATATACAAAAATATGACTGTAGCTAAAAAGTGTGATTATAGGGTATTGACTTTTCATTTTGAAATCAAACAATTCATCCGAAAGTGTGACAAAAAACCTTTTCTAGACACAATTTTGTTATTTGAGTGACTGTTGTTCAGCCTATGGTCACACAAATCTATTATAAGTGTTGTTATTGTTTAGTTTTTAGTCACACATAAATACTTAAAATGTAGTTGAAACCGTTTTATGGTCACACATAAGGCTAGCAATTTCTGACCCGACCTGAAACACGACCCGGACAGGACACGAAAAAAGTGACACGTACCCGAAATGGGTCAAAAGCAGGTCGACACGAAGTTGACACGAAAATAAATGGGTCGGGTTAAGGTCAACCTGACAACCCGAAATTGACCCGTATAAGGGTAAAACTAAAAATTATAAAATTTTCTTTAATACTTAAAATTTTAATTTTAAAAAGGAGATTTTGAATTCAAATAAGGGAGTGACATCATAGGTAATAAATTCTGATAAACAAAAGTACAAAACCTTTAAACTCTAAAAACTTAAATAAACAATAAAAGATTTAAACCTAAATAATATTACATCATGGTTTAAATTCAAGAATACAACGAAAAAGAGGAAAAGAAGACGTGCCTTTTGAATTTGGATAATTTCCGTTAGGTTATTTTAATCCATAGTTTGTCACTAGTTAGTACTTTTGTATTAAAGCTACTAAATTGTATTGGTATTCGATATTTCAATCCGTGGTTTATTCACCAGTTAGTAGAGAAAATTGGAAACGGACAAGGAATTCGAAAATTTGATAACGAAAATCGTACTCGAAAACCGAATTTGAATACCGTAATCGGAAATCGTAATTGAAAATGGAATTGAAAACCCATAATTGAAAACGGCATTGGAAACCCGTAATCGAAAACCGTAATCGAAAGCGGTATTCGAAACCCGTAACCGAAAACCGTAATCGAAAACGGTATTAAACCGTAATTGAAAACGGTTTTCGAAACCCGTATTCGAAAAACTTATTTAAAAAATACCCGTCAAATACGTTTGACCAAAATGGGTTGACACGAAACACGACCCGAACCCGACACGAAAAAAGGTGACACAACCCGAACCCGACACGAAAATAAATGGGTCGAAATTGGGTCGACACGAAACTGACCCGAACTCGAACAACACGAACCCGACCCAAATTGACAGCCTTAGTCACACAATGTTTTCAAAAGTGTGACTATCTATAACCTACAGTCACACGAACGTTGTAACATCCCACCTTACCACAACACAAACAATTTCCATGGGTCACCCATTCCTAGATTGCTCCAGCCAAGCACGCTTAACTGCAGAGTTCTCATGAGATGTGTCATGTTTGTGGTCCTTACACGTGTTATGTCATGTAAGGCCAAAGTTTACTTATAAACCCATCAAAAGTGTGACTAGACTGTTTTGGAAAAAGTGACTAAATATCATTTTTAAACTAGTGTGTGACCGTATATATATCTATGGTCTCTTATAAAATCCATCTCAAATTTTATTCTCATATCAGTGGCATATCATGGCATTTGGTACCACTTTTTACAAGTGTACCTAGTAATGATCACATTTTTATGTTTAAGTGTGACTAGAGGTATTTACTTACTATGCTATTGCCACGTTTTAAGGTTTAAGTGTGACTAAAAATATTTACTTACTTTGCAATTGTCACGTTATTATGTTTAAGTGTGACTAAAGGTAATTACTTACTATGCAACGGTCACACAAGGTAAGTATAATGTGATTAAACTATGATAGAATTTAAAAAATGACCTATAGTCACACTTTAAATCAAAAGTGTGACTTTTGTCTGTTTTGAAAAAAGTGTGACTAAATGTCATTTTTGTACTAGTGTGTGACTCTCTCTCTCTCTCTCTCTCTCTCTCTCTCTATATATATATATATATATATATATATATATATATATATATATATATATATATATATATATATATATATAGTCTCTTATAAAACTCATCACAAACTTTATTCACATATCAGTGGCATATCATGATATTTGGTCACACTTTTTACGAGTGTGGTTTGTAATGGTCACGTTTTTATGCTTAAGTGTGACTAAAGGTATTTACTTACTATGCATTTGTCATGTTTTTATGTTTAAGTGTGACGAAAGGTATTTACATACTATGCAATGGTCACACAAACAAAATATAAAGTGACTAAAAGTATGACAAATTTTAAAAATGACATATAGTCACACTTTAAATCAAAAGTGTGATTTTGGTTTGTTTTGGAAAAAGTGTAACTAATGGTTATTTTTGTAGTAGTGTGTGACCGTATATATATTTATGGTCCCTTATAAAATCCATCACAAATTTTATTCACATATCAGTGGCATATTATGATATTTAGTCACATTTTTTACAAGTGTGGCTAGGAATGATCACGTTTTTATGTTTAAGTGTGACTAAAGGTATTTACTTACTATGCAATAATGACACAAACAAAATATAATGTGACTAAAAGTATGACAGAATTTTAAAAATGACCTATAGTCATATTTTAAATCAAAAGTGTGACTAGTCTGTTTTAGAAAAGTGTGACTAAAAGTCATTTTTGTAATAGTATACCATTTCAGTGACACCGATGTTCACCCCACCTCCCACACTCCAGGCTAATATAGATATAGATTTTCATTGAGAGATTCTAGGATTAACTTACTCAAGTTCTCCTTATAATATATATTTTGAAACTTTAATATGACAACCAAGGAAGTTAAATAATATAATTTTATGCATGGGGTTGGAAGGTGTTGAAATGGACTATATAATAGTAGAAAGACAAAAGACAGATCTTGTAAAAGTGAAAGAGTATTTTTGAAAAGCTGATTTGGAGAATCAGAATTTTAAGTTTATCATATATAAAGACATCATTATAGGATTTTTAAATCCATCCTAGAAACTTTTAGTTCATTTGTTTTGTATGTGTGGTGAATAGGTGATAACTGCTATTACTAGTAGTTACATCTTCTTAACCAATTTATCATTAACTAATCTCAATGATAACTAACATCATTCTCATTAATAACTACCACGTCAATATTTTAAAATTAAATAAAATATATTAAAAGTGGCTAAGTTCCGTTCTATTAAAATATTACAATATACTAAAACTTAAAAAACTTAAAAAACTAAGACTAATACTAAAAATTAAAAATCTTAATCTAGATATTATATTTTTTACGAATTTGTTATTTAATTTCTAGCATATCTTTGTGGTCATTCTCATCATTTATGCCGACCACTGAGAAAGTTAAAAACTTTAATTCTTCCATTTTTATTTTCACACGATCCTTTTCGCCTATCTTAACAAACCGTCTTCTTCTCATTGGCCAAGTCGGTTAACCTATCAAGGGGTTCTAGGATTTTGACTTGCATAGAAGTACTCCCGGAAGTCTCCAAATTGGACAACTTTTCGGTCTTTCCCAAGCGGACAAGAAATAGAATACGTACCAAAAATCTCGTTCTCAAAATATCGAGATCAACAATGGATTCGTACTTAACATCATCATCCACAGGCGGATCGGAGCCCGTTGTTTCTTGTTATTACCAAACACTAACAGATGAGCTCACCATTTTGGGGTGTCCTTTAAAGTTTCCCACGCCTGTAGGAACCAAATTGTTTTCCTGATTCATGTTCATATAACACACAAGCTTGTCTTGTAATGTCTTTGTACCTTGCACTGGACGGCCTATCACGGCTCAACCTTGTATAGTAGCTGTTGAACCTGCCATCTTTGTGATAGGATCCTCCACGTGGAAGTAAGTTTATAACGAGTACATATCGTTGACCCAACAAGCACGTTGAACTGATCATGAACATTAACCCAAAATGCATCACCGCTTTGAGAGTTAACAAGGTGTGTATCAACCAATACATTGACCCAACACTCATTTAAACACCTTTCTTCCACCAAGCACTACTACAGACCGACCTTTTTGCGACCGCAAAATCCGTCGCAAATCCGTCGCAAAACGTTGTTTGCGACGGATAACAGTGGTCCCAAAAAACTTCGTCGGAAAATCATGTTGCGACGGCTTTGCGACAAAAAAATTTGCTTCTGATTGCGTCGGTCCTTTTGCGTCGGATTTGCGTTTAAATAGCGACAACCTTGACGTTTTTGCGACACCTATTGTTTTGCGACGGTGTTGTGACGGATACTACTTGCGACGGTTTTTTGACAGATAGAATTTGTGACGGATAAGAATTGCGAACGATTTGTTACGGATAATAGTCGCGACGGTTTTGTGACGGATATAATTAGCGATGGTTTTGCGACTGCAAGGTTTTGCGTAGGGTCTGACATTTTTAACAAAAGCCCGTCCGTGGCAAAACATTTTTTTTATTATCTGCTTTTATGATTTTCCATTTTTTTTCCTGTTAATACAAAAATGCAAATAACATAAACATTAAAAGATCGTCAAATCCTAGCAAACATATATAATTCATTTAGTCGATTATAATTCATAATAATCCAAAATCAAGTAGCTCTTAACGCTAATCCAAAATAATACACTATTATATAATTATACGGACACATATAAATTTAAAAAATTATTTGCACGAGTCGTACATGTCATTGTACAATAAACGATATTTCAACATTAGTAAATCTGTATTAAAACATATGAAAATTCACACGAGTGTGTCTATAGAAAACATATAAAACCTCTTATTTTACCAAACCGCCAACAAGTATAATAAATGAAATGACTTGTGTTTATTGGTGCCATTTTTATGACTTTTTATCTAAAAATACAAAAAAATAATTTAAAGTCCGTCACAAATCCATAGCAAAAGTGTGAAATTTGCGACGGACTTAAACTTGTTTTTTTTCCATATAGCAAACTCGTATATCCTATATACACTATTATATGATTATACAAACACATATAAATTAAAATAAATATTTTCCCTAGTTGTACGTGTCGATGTACGATAAACGATATTTCATGATTAGTAAATTTGTATTAAAACATATGAAATTTCACACGAGCTTGTCAATAGAAAACATATAAAACCTCTCACTTTACTAAACCGCCAACAAATATAATAATTTAGATGACTTGTGTCTATTGGTGCCATCTTTACGACTTTTTATCTAAAAATACAAAAAAAAAAAAAAAAAATCAAAGTCCGTCGCAAATCCGTCGCAAAAGTGTGAAATTGTGACGGACCTAAACTAGTTTTTATTTTTAATTGTTTTTTCCGTATCAACGATATTTCAAGATTAGTAAATGTGTATATAAATATATGAAAATGCACACGATGGATGTCTATAAAAAAATATAAAACCTCTTACATTACCAAACTGCCAACAAGTATAATAAACTATATGACTCGTGTTGTTGTTGCTTTTTTTACAACTTTTTTATCTAAAAAAACAAAAATATGAATTCAAGATCCGTCGCAAAAATGTGGAATTTGCGACAGATTTGCAACGGACTATTTATTTAATATAATTTTTTGCGTCGGATTTGCGTCCGTTTTCTCCGTCGCAAATTCGTTCGTCGCTATTCCGTCAGTATTTCCCGTCGCAAAACCGTCCTTCGCTACTCTGTCGCTATTCCGTCACTAATTTTGACCACTTGTGATGGGTTTATGCCTTGAAGTTCGTCGCAGAACCGTCGCAATATCGTTGCAATTTGTTTATTTTTTGCTACGACTATCGTCCGTCGCAAATTTCCGTCATAATAGCTTGTTTGTGTTGTAGTGAAGGTCCAACAAATGTCCTTCCCATATTTTGGACGACCTCCTTTTTTACCTATACATCGAAGACAAGTGTTGGAGACTTCGGGTTCGACCACTTGCCCAGGTGCGGTCACCAGCGGTGGTTGTGTAGACTGTAGTTAATACGGTGACAGTTCTTGAGGTGGATACATGGTTGATTATATTGATTTTGTTAATAAACTCATTGGTGTTGAAAGTAAAGTTGGTTGAAAATGACTTGCGTCAATTTGGGTCGTTGTTATGATGTCACGGGTGAATTTGTGCTCGAGTGAGTACTCGACGAACCCCGTGAGTAATTCACCATGTTCTGGAAAAATGATTGTTTCCGTTATTGTGATTGTGGCTACAAAGTTTGTGTATCAAATGTGTTCATATATGTGTTTTTTTGTGTAAGCAAGTAAACAGGAAGGTATATATAACTTTGTAGTATGGATTAATATATAAATGACAAAAATACATGTATTAGTAAGTCATTAATCATGTTACGAATAGTTCTAATGGTTGTCGCACAAAAAAAGTTTTAAAAAAAAGTTTTAGTTTGAACCTAAAACTATTATTTGTGCGTAAAATATTTGTAACACCATTAACGGCTGGGCAAAGATTAATGAGTGATGCTTGATATTTTCGAATGTCCCTCGTTAACGAGACATTAATGTACCATTAATGAGCCACTGAAATTTATTAGCAATTGATTTATTTTAATCAAAGGCATATTGGTTCTTGCACGAAAAACAGTTCCCGTATGAACACTTCCCCCCACTCCCCCATATATATATATATATATATATATATAGGGTATGGTTAAACAAAGAACCTCCCTTAAATATAGAACCTAAAGAACCTCCTCTGGTGATGACACGTGGCACATAGTTTAAGGGCAAAAAAGGAAAATTAAAAAAAAAACCAATTTCAGTGTCTCCTCCCCAGCGACCAAAGCAATAAAAATAAAAAAACCCCATTTACTTTAAATGATCATAACTCGTTCGTTTTTAAGAATTTTAACAAAAAAATTATACCGTTAGACTCAGTTTTTCGCCCTCTTTCAAACAAGACCGGGCTTGATATATTTCAGAAACTTTTTCTTTTTTTTGAAAATGCACATTTTGCATTTTGAGCTTTGTTCATTATAAATGCAAAATGCAAAAAACGAAAAACATGCAGAATGCAAAATCCGTATAACGTAAATATAGAACCGTAGAACGTAAAATGCAGAATGCAAAATATAAACATGCAGAATGCAAAATATAAACATGCACAATGCAAAATGTAAACATGTATAATGCAAATGTGCATTTTGAGCTGTATTCATACTAAATGCAGAATGCAAAAAACGAAAAACGCAAAATATAAACATGCTGAATGTAAAATCCGTAGATCGTAAACATAGAACCGTAGAACGTAAAATGCAGAATGCAAAATATAAACATGCAGAATGCAAAATATATACATGCAGAATGCAAAATTTGCATTTTGAGATGTGTTCATACTAAATGCAGAATGCAAAAAACATGCAGAATGAAGAACGTAGAATGCAAAAAACATGCAGAATGCAGAATGCAAAAATGCAAAAAACATGCCGAATACAGAATACATAATGCAAACACAGAAACACTACATGCTGCCAAAATGCAAAATCTGTACACAGAAACACTACAGCTGCCATAATGCAAAATCTGTACACAGAAACACTACATGCTGCCAAAATGCAAAATCTGTACACAGAAACACTACATGGTGCCAAAATGCAAAATTTGTACACAGAAAACACTACAGCTGCCAAAATGCAAAAAAAAATCATTTTCAAAATTTTTTTTAGAAAACTATGGGAAGAGTGATGTTGTTTGAAAGAGGATTAAAAAACTAATAGAATAGTATAATTTTTTTAATTAAATTTACAAAACTTAAAAAGTTATGGCAATTTAAAGTTTTTGGTGGTTTTTTTTTTAAATTCGTGGGTTTGGGGGTGGGGGAGAATTACATTTTTGCCCTATTCTTCCTAAATTAATACATAATAATTACATTTTTTATATCGATCAATCTCATTCATTGATTTTGATGATCCAAAGGTCCAGATTGATTCTTTAGGTTCTTTGTTTAACACATGGTTCTTTATATATTCAATTTCTATATATATATATATATATATATATATATATATATATATATATATATATATATATATATATATATATATATATAGGAGGTTCAAATATACTAAATACATGGTTATATTCTAATACCAAAGATCAAGTCATCAATCTAGCTAGTCATTAACTTCAAAATAATCCTCAAACGAAAATAGATTCCTTGAGAGGAATTTCATAATGATAATGTCGTGAATACTTCTAGCTATACCATTATATTGTCACTTATAAAGTAATTCAGATTTTAAAAAATCTGGAAAACATGAATGTTTTACTGTAAATAGTTTACATCACCTACAGTTATTTAGTAGATTGTATCTTGGGTGATTAGGTTCTGTTCCTTACAAAAGCTCATGTTTGTAATTATACTTACATATTTATTTAATACATAACTTTGCATTTATAAAAAGCATAAAAAAAACTTAAAATAATTATCCGAACAAGTGTTATATCCTACCCGATTACATCAGGTTCCATCGGATAAGGAAAAACAACCTCATCGGGTAGAGTCACCGGGTTTCGTTATTCGATCAAAAAGCTGCACAACCCCCACCCCCACCCTCTCTTAACGTATTACACACACACACATAAACACTTAATTTGTTAATATAAAAATAAAAATAAAGTTGGGAGAGTTTGAGAAAGAAAATGGAAGATATAATACTTGATTTGGGTAGAGAAAATGAAATGAAAAAAGAAATAGAAGAGAAAATAATATGGCGTTGAAGTGATATTGGGTAAGGGAAAAGAAAAGAAAACCTATAACTCATGGCCTAATTCTAAATTCATGGTTTTTATCTAGATTCTTCCATCATGGACCAACTAACTCAATTAGTAATCACTAGCATCGTATTCGCGCAATGCCGCGGCGACAAATAGTTTATGTTTTACAACATGTCGTTTTCAAGAATGTAATTATATGTTATTTGCGCGATTCAGTGTCACGAATTTTTTTTCTATAACATGTCTGTTTTTTTCAAAAAAAATTTATTTGCATCTAACTATTTGTTTAATCTTAAAAGTAAAATGCTAAAAGACATTAAAATAAAAAAATTATATTGATGAGATAATAGAGACAAGTTAATAAGATTTTAAATATTATGTTGATGTGGGTGAATAATTGTGTTTATGTGAGAAAGTGTGTTAGTGTGAGAGAAGGTATATTTTAAATGAATAAAAAGTTAATGCAAATTAGGAGAGAGAATGAAATGGTTAAAGATTGAGTCGATGAGAGATTAATTTAAATAGAATGAATAGTCAAGATTTTATTTTATAATATGACATTTATACCCTCCTTTTATCTCCAGTCTCTCCCCCTACCACTCTCTCTCTCTCCACGTCTCCCACCTCCACCATCCTCCACCCCTCTTCACTACCCCACCATTTTTATTATCACCTCTGTCCCATGAATCTTTAATCCACAAATCCTCTAAATCCCATTACAACATCAAATAATAAGAAATGCAGCAACCCACCAAATACAAACAACAAGAGCATGATTTCAAGGGGGTCGGTGGTGGTTTTCGGTTACAACAATACAACAAAAGCCACCGTAGATGGTGATGTCCGGCAAAGAAAGAAACGATGATTAGAAAAGAACAGCTCCGATGAAGATTAAGTGTTGAAGATCCAACGTAATAGCGGCGGCGGAGGTGTAGATATGTGGCAACAGAGGTTGAAGTTGAAAGAAAGCCGGCAGCTGGCGGAGGTGTAAGGTGGCGAGGGCGAAGGAGAGAGACCGAGAACCGAAAATCGTGGAAGAAAACGTTCTACATACTGGTCGTTGTTGTCTCCTGCTCTCGTTTGGTTGCAGATCTGAGTTAGGGTTTGAATCAAGTGACGAACTTTGAATCTTTGTTTTGGTCACAGGTCCGTGTTTGTGTTTTTGAATTAATTGAGTTCACGAGTTGTCCTTCAAGTTAAGCATCTGTTTCGGATCTTATGCGAGTAGTGGTAGCCGGAGAAGTAGATAGAGGTGGTTGGGTCACCGAGAAGAGAGGTTGGTGTAGACAGAGCGGAGAGGCGCTATTTGTCAAAGGAGATCGAGGTGGTTGCTGATAACGAAGATCGGCAAAGGAGACGACGGTTATTGGTAAGCCCCGGCGTTGATGGTTGCCTGAGGGGAGACGGCAGTGGTTGGTGAGCGGCGGTGGTTGGGTGGCCGGCAAATATCTACGATCTTGGCTCAAGAGAGAGAAAGCAGATTATTAACTTTTGCAAAATGTCAGACTCGATGGAACATCGGGAATATTTCCTAAGGGCAAAATGGTCAAACTAAAAATATTGTCGTGGATGGATAAAATCATTTAGTGGATTTATCAGCTCCCATAAACAATTTTTAAAGAAGCTTTTATCGAGTTTCATTTAATGAAGAAAATAAAATTGCTAAATCAAT
The DNA here is from genome assembly GCA_947179395.2 of Pulicaria dysenterica. NCBI lineage: Eukaryota > Viridiplantae > Streptophyta > Magnoliopsida > Asterales > Asteraceae > Pulicaria > Pulicaria dysenterica. Next base: position 69,404,987 of record OX359291.1, on the reverse strand, counting down.
TCTTAAAGAAGTTGTTATTGAGTTTCATTAGAAATGACAGAAAATGAAGAGATTTGAAAAAAGAGTTTAGGTTTATTTTGATCCTAATTCTATCCTTCTAAAATTAGATGATTTAGACTATTTCTTTTTCTTTTCTCCCTTCTTAAACTCAAGAACCGGACAAAAGTGTTTAAACATTTATAATTAAATAGTGTATAAATGTAATAACACGTAAATTAGATATCATTAATGCAATGTTTTGCTTAATGTACAATACCAATAGCATAACCATGGCAAATTTAGCTAAGCTTCGGGCACTGACCTTTTCATCTTTCCCAAATAAATGTTCCCTATTCCACCATTGTTTGTAACAGTATATAGGAATATTAGGAGGGGGCTACAGAGATGCCAAAGCAAGGTTTCTTTTTCCCCGTCAAAAAACCCCACACTAACTCAGAGTTTATTTTCAATTTCATGTAAACAGAAAGAAGAAAAAAAGAACCCCTCCAATTTCATGTCTATGTCCATTGAAGAACATGATTACATAGGGTTGTCAGAGGCAAACATGGAGAAAAAAGCCTGTGATATAACCAATAATAAAGATTTGAACTTGAAAGCCACTGAATTGAGACTTGGTTTGCCTGGCTCTGAGTCACCGGAAAGAGAGGCTATTATTAACTGTGCTGTAATCAAGAATTTGGTCGCCGGAGCCAAAAGAGGTTTCTCTGATACAATTAACGGTGGTTCTGGAAAATGGGTTTTCGCCGGTAATGGTGGACCGGAGGTTGATTTGGTTAAAAATGTTGGAAACAAGAATTCTGGTTCTGTAAAAGATACTGCTGTTTTAGTATCGCCTAAACCTGCTTTACTGGAGAAGAAGCCTCCGGTTTCTGCTAATTCAAATGGTCAAAACTCTGTTCCTGCTCCAAAGTAAGAATTTTTACGTTTGAAAGTTCCATCTTTTTTGACTTCTAATTTGATATCAGATTGTTTACTGTTCTTATTTGTATAATTTGATTTGAAAGTTGAGATACTAATATACTATAGACGTTGAAAATTTGTTTATTTGACTTTCAAAAGTCAATTCTCATTCTTGAACTTGTATTTCAAGAAATTGATCTTGTACTCGTCGTTCTTCTAATTTACCTTGTAATTTGATAAGGGCTGTTCGTGTGTTTTGCATAATTTGTACTTGTTACTGATTGAGTTTCTTGAATGATATTTAATATTAATGATTCCAAGATTAAAGTTGTACTTTTGATTTTAGAAAGTCAACTCAATAGTTTTCAAACATCAAGATTCAACCCTAACTGTATTCGTTTTTCAACCCCAAAATGTCTCACTCTCGTACAAGTTTAATGGTCTTTCACATACTTCAATATTTCGACTCAAGTTGAAATAACTCTCGTCGTTTTTAAAACTAAGAAGTAACTAGTTTGACCTTCAAAAGTCAAACGTACCAATTTTGCATGGTTTCTTGATGATTTTTATAGTTATTTTCTGATTAAATTGCTATTTACAATGTTTTCAGACAAGAAGTTGTAGGATGGCCTCCAATTCGATCTTTTCGGAAGAACAGCATGGCTGTTGGCCAAACAAAGAATGAAGGAGATGCTGATAAGATGGGATCGGGTTGCCTTTATGTTAAGGTCAGCATGGATGGAGCTCCATATTTGAGGAAAGTGGATCTCGAGATCTATTCTAGCTACTTGGATCTTTCGTCGGCTCTTGAAAAAATGTTTAGCTGCTTTACAATCGGTAATCTTTATTGATGCTTGATATATCTTCAATTTACCTCATATTATTCCTACTAGATCCTCCTATTTCATCTTTATACTCGGGAAATGATAATATCTGGAATCTAATAACTCTCTTTCCTCATCTCGTTTTGATTTATCAAGTAAGATATGATATAGTAGAAAGATATAGAATCTCTTATAATTGTAGGTTAAAAATACTCTTGCCGACTTTCGACCCAGTCAACCAATATGATTCATTCTATTTAAGCTAGTCTTTGTGAATTTCATAATATGAACTTTTGAAGATAAAACATATTTCAAAATCTACTGTTCATAAGTAAATGACTTGAAATTGCTATCTTACACTTTGGACCTTGAATATCATGTCTTGATGGATATACTACATTCATAACTTCTCTTGGTTTCAAAGTCGGAATAGGTAAAAATCGGTGTCAAACTCTACAAATATAATTAGAGCCTCATTTTTAGGCAATTCAGACATTTTCACATGTTCACATTGTAATGATTTTCAATTATGATTGGATTTTTCAGGTCAATATAGCAGCCATGGTGGTCCTACGAGAGACGGATTAACTGAGAGTCGTCTAATGGATCTTCTCCATGGTTCCGAGTATGTACTGACCTATGAAGACAAAGATGGTGATTTGATGCTTGTTGGTGATGTTCCCTGGGAGTAAGTTCCACTTCCTTTCCACTTTCTTTCTTTGTAACATGATAACTCGACTTTCGGGGTCTAATTCACCATGAATGATGTAATTTTGACCATCTCCCGAAGCCGAAAGTTATCCTGCTTGACTTAAAAGTGTAGAAGTAACATTTTCTCACACTATCGTGATGAATTTTTTTCTGATGCAGTATGTTCATTCGCTCTTGTAAGAGGATGAGGATCATGAAAAGTTCAGATGCAATTGGCCTAGGTAAAATCTTGAAGATTCAAACTTAATAATTCAAGAAAACCAAAAATCTTGATTATTTAGATAAAATTAAAGAAATCCAAAATCTTTTGATTATTTAACAATAAATCAACAAAGATTATATTGATCTTTAGATTATGCCCTCTTGTTTCTTCTCTAGCATTGAATCATAATTCGATCTTCTCGTTGTTTGATGTCTGGTTTTGCAGCCCCTCGAGCCATGGAGAAGTGTAGGAATCGTACTTAGTGTGATCATGACAGAAGTTATGTTTGTGGAAAGATCAAGTCTCTTAGAAGAATTCTAATTTGGTCTTGCTCTAGAAAGGCTGGAAACAAAGCTTTCATGTCGATTCCAAAGTCTTCAAAGTGTCTTATATTAATACTTGTGTTAAGTGTAACTAGAAGACTAAGTCATTTTGGCAAAAAAAACATTACATCTATAAGTTCTACAAACACTTATGTCTATTAATTTTGCTATATCATGAAAAGGGCAAGACTCGATTATGTGATTATGATAATATGAAAGGTCTGACATCCTCCTACTAATTCATTCTACTTAACTTCATATTCATTAGATCAAAATAAGAGTTAAAATCAAAAAATAAGTAATGAGAATTAATGGATTACTACTGTCATCATTAACTCATTAAGCGTGTAGGATGAAAGAGAATTAGTGGATTGCAAGTCAATTGACTAATTCAATACATATGAGTATGTTACACCCTTTCGTAAGCTATATTTTTCTCTGAACCATAATCAAAGTTTAGACAAGAATTCAGATATGCGACATGATAACCTCTACATCAAACATAAACATAATACTATCGAAGGATAGTCTTCGATCAGCATCATTCACTAGCTTTAATGTCTTCATTCTCGGTTCTACCTCTATTTGTGTCATTATATCACTAGAATTAGCTTACATCTCGTTTAGGACACATAGTTAGGTATAAAGTTATTAGACATGAAATACAATAATGAACTTCTTTTCATCTTTCAAATACTTTCGTTATATGAATATGTACATAAAGCATAAAGATATATTTTCAAAACGACTGAATAGGGGGTAAATATCCACATTCACTATACTCGTCAATCAACCTTATACAACAGTTAGCTATGGATCCATATTACTGCAAGTCCGCAACCACCATTGTGGGTAATCAACATACCACGCCCATTAATTTGATACATCAAGCTTCCATAGGTAAGAAGTTAATTAGAACATTTTGTCAACCATGACCTATCATCATTTGCCGACCCCTCATGTGGTACTCACCCTCCATCGCACCCACCACTTGACCATGGTGTGACACCCCTTTCACCACTTGGGTGGCGACTCCCATCCCCCACTCATCTCTCTCCCAGTCATGTCACTCTTATAATTAGCCAATAAGCTGATACTCTTGTAGATTTACATATCTTTCTTTTATGTTGTCAACATACTCTTCATTGTTAAAAGATATTATGAGTAATGATTTTGAAGCACTGGCAAATCGGGTTGAGTTCGGGTTATCAAGATCGTATTGTTCATGTTTCATGCCAACTTCTTATCGACCTATATTGATTTAATTAGTTTCGTGTCAAGTTTGAATCGTGTCATTTTTACCATGTTGTGTTTCGTCTGACATATAGTTTTCAGGTCAGGTCAGATGCCTCTCCAATCCCCATTTAAAAAACTCTTATGATTTTACCCTTTGTGGCTTATTCGGTCAAAGACTATCGAGTTGTCAATCTTACACGAATCTAACTTGATTATCGTAATATGTCAAGAATTTTAATCCTTCATGACTTCTAAGAGGACTATCTAGTACCCTTATGCAAACGAGCAATATTCGACAATCGAAGCATTTGGTCGTACTAAACAAGCAAAAGCTAATAAAAAATAAAAAAGGTTTAAGGAGGGGTGTTTCTGACAAAAGTGACAAAGACGGAGGGTGAAAAAGGTTTCCATGCCAATATTTTTCCCCAATTTCACCATGAGTCAACATTTAAAATCCTCAACGCCATTTGGTCGAGCAGACAGCTTTCCCCAGTTCGCCGATTTACGTCCGCCGCGCCAAAGACAAACCCTAAATCACCTGTCGTAAGTTATCGTCGCCTAAAGTATACATAATATAGTTAGTAAAGGGTTTTTTTTAATCAATCTATGTATATACCCTTGATTTTGGCTTCTTTTGAATACGAATCTTACTTTGACTAGGTAAAAGGAAAAGATGTCGACTTCGTTATCGGAGGAAGAAATCAAGAGGTTGTTTAGAATAAGAAGAACGGTTATGGAGATGTTGAAGGATAGGAATTATTTGGTTGGAGATTTCGAGCTGGAGATGGATAGAAGGCAGTTTATTCAAAAGTATGGAGAAAATATGAAGCGTGAAGATCTCGTCATCAGTAAATCCTTGAAGAATGATAGCTCCGAACAGGTGTTTGGCTTGTTTATGTACTTGACTGCTATCTGTGTTTGTGATTCCATTGCGTGGGTAATTTTACACTTGGTAGTCTATGAATGTGCATTAGTAGATCTTCTGCTGTTGTGGAATACTTCTGCTATGACTTGGAAATGTGTTGGCAGATGGATTTATGACCTGACCCTTCCCGGTATTGGAGATGTTTTTTGAGAATTTATCTTGATTAGGGTCTGACCAGTAAATGTTCATTGCTAGGGTTCCATGTAAGTCAATTAGAATAGAATAAGAAATGATCTTCCTGACCGTGGACTTGGTTGATGACGCCAATAAACTGAATAAGTAAATTCTTTGTGATAGCGTTATGTGTTTCTTCTTTGTAATTTTGTGTTTTGCCTAACAATATGCATATGTTGAATTGCTAATAGTGACATTGGTTTTTTGTTAACTATATTGATGGAACTACGACTAATGAGTAGATAGTGGTGTTATCTTTGTGTTATCTAGTGAAAAGGTAGTTCTAAGGTTTTTATTGGTTGAAGGGAGTTAGTAGTATAGAAAGAGGATATCTAATTGCGAGTGCATGTGCAGCCCCTGTCTCCTACGAGTCTTTATGTATGAGTAGCTAATTCTAGCTGACTAACCACTTCCCATGGATGGTTGTGATCAACTGAAAATCTGAAATGATTTGTGATAGTGCAAGAGTACATGCATTATAGAAGTAAATATGTCCACTTTTGTAGTTTTGTTGGAAGAGATGGATAGGTTACTATTAGTTGTGGAATATATTTGCTTAGTATCATGTTATCAGTGATACTTGTGATTACAGATATTCCAAACTAAAAAAGACAAAATCTTTATTTAAAGAAATAAAGAGTAAAATAGTACCTTCTAAGCTAGGTAACTAGGTAAGTACTGATAAAGCAAATGGTTGCTTTCTAAGAGAAAGGTTAGTCTTTCTCTTTGCGTTTCTTATACGGTCCCTTCGCTAATGCATGTTTCAGTTTGTGTTTAAAGTTTCTTATGTTTTGTAGTTAAGGTCACATAGCTTAATTAGGGCTTCCTCGTATATATTATGCAACCAAAGGTTTGAACAGAATTCTCCTTTCTCCATGTAGTTCGTAATTGCAGTAGAAGCCAACATAAAGTGTGCTTTAGGTTTTCTAGTTAATTTAGTTTATGCTTGTCATGTATGCCTAGAATAAAACCATCTTTATGTTATTGATGCAGCTGTGTTCAACATTCTGTTTCTGTATAATTTTTTTTTAATTCTTACTTTGATTTGAATTGGATGTCAAAATGGTTTAATAAATGCTTCAATAAACATTACCTTTTTCCTTCTATCAGATCTATATTTTCTTCCCCGATGAAGCAAAAGTTGGAGTGAAGACAATAAAGAACTATATAAACCGTATGAAGTCAGAGAATGTTACCCGAGGAATCTTGGTTGTGCAACAAAATCTTACTCCCTTTGCCCGAACTTGCATCAGTGAGATATCAACAAAATTTCACTTGGAGGTTTTCCAGGTGACTGATGCTTGTCCTTAGTTTATACCTTAAGTGATTTTCACCCTTAACTATTAACCTAGGAATGTAGGAGCCAAGTAATTAAAGTTAAGTCCCTATTGATGTGGATTTAACAAAGAGAAGAAAATTTAAATCTACTGAATGAATTGATGCAGGAAGCAGAGCTATTGGTGAATGTTAAAAATCATGTGCTAGTCCCTGAACATCAGGTTCTTATGAACGAAGAGAAGAAAACTTTACTCGAGAGATACACAGTGAAAGAAACACAGGTGGGTTTTGTTTGTTTATTATTTTATTATTAACATTATTTTTTTTTAATTCTCGTCTGTTAATTTTAAACCAATTAACCAAATGTCGTGATAATAATATGGCTCAAATATTTTGTTGCAGCTACCTCGTATTCAAGTGAGTGATCCAGTTGCTAGATACTATGGATTAAAGCGTGGGCAGGTTGTGAAAATTATTCGACCAAGTGAGACTGCTGGGCGTTACGTCACTTACAGATATGTTGTATGAGCTTGAATTGGTGTATGGACTGTGGACTCAATTTGACTCTCGTACTGTTGTATGTTTGTTAAACGTCATTGGTAACAAACCAATTTCGGAACATTACATTACCAATTCATTTGTAATGTTACAGTGATAATGGAGTCGAATATTTTGTTGATTCGGGTTTCCATCATTGTGTGTAAAAGTTGTTCCTGTTAGTTGGTCTGCCATGGCTACCAACCGATGGTAGTATACTATGTATTGGATTGTAGATGCTTGGTTCCCACATCTTTAACAGGTATACCATCTTTATTTTGCTGCATCTGTAACACTGATTTGGTTCAAATTCAATGACACTATTTTAAAAATGCCCTAATCTCATTTCAACTCAATTAAGGTTGTTTCCTTGTAACCATTTTACTTTTCTATTGCAAACTATACCAATTAAACAGCAACAGGTGCTGATGCTATTGAATCATTATTATAAATGTACCTTGTTTGCACTGAACAATCTCCTGTATTCAAACATCTACAATGGAGTATGAGATTAGGGGTAGCAATTATTGACCCGAAAGAACCTGACATGTAAGTAAACTGGTTTGAGTGTGTTTGACCCGCATAACCTGTATAATGAACGGTGCTGTGTTCTGGTTGTGCACCAGTTTCGCGGGTTGACTTGCTCTTTACGTAATGACTAATTAGATGACTCTCTAAAAGGTAATGAATATTTGCGCGCTTCAAAGAATTCCTCAGGTAGTAATGAGATGAATCCACTACAAGGTAATGCCGGAGAAGGAGACTCTACTCGAACGTAACACCCTAAAAAGGGGCTAGTTTCACTTTGTGCTTGTACATATATACATTATGTTTAATTGAATATTTTAGTTGTTAACTTGTGTTATGTGTATATAAAATAATGATGAAAATAAATATAACTAATATCATATCAAACGGTTTTAGATAATGATTACAAAGATATCCTCGTTAGTTGAAACGGGTAAAGGAGAGTTAAGTTTAAGTTGAATAGGGGAATAAAATACTCACTTGAATAAAATAGACCACCAAAGGCGGTCTCTCCTTTCTTCCTTATGTGTTTCATCACGAAACAAATTCACACACACACTCACGTATTCAAACACACACACATACACACACAAACTTGTGAACTTGTGAAGAAGAAAATCAAGAGGAGTCAAGTGCTTGTGATTCCAACAACAAACTTCAAGTCTAAAACTGTTCTTGTGTCATCTTCTCAACTAATTTGTAAGTGTTATTGTTGAAACAAAACCCAGCTCTTAGGTTTGAAAGAAATGAACTATGTTGAATATGTAAATCGAGTTCTAAATATTGTTTTGAGGCAAATACATGTTAGAAAGCTTGTATGGATGTTAAAGAAGCTATAATAACATTAGAATCGGGATTCATGTTGAATAAAATGAGAAAGAAGTAAAGTTGCATGGCTGTGTGAAATAGAGCACTGCAATCTGATGTACCGACTGTGCTTGCGGGCGCAAGCAAGCACAGTGGGGCTTATTTAATGTGTCTTTGCGGGCGCAAGTAATGGTACTTGCGGCCGCATGTGGGTGTCCATGGTTTACCATCTACGGACGAAGGAAGTATACTTGCGGGTGCAAGCACATAGCTTGCAGCCGTTAGAAAGCCAAGATCCAAACTTGCGGGCGCAAGTGAGTATGCTTGCGGTCGTAAGCCATGGTGGGTGGGAAGGAACCCTAGCGGGCACAAGCCAGGCCTTTGCGGCCGTAAGCATTTTTATGTAAGAGGCTTGCGGGCGTAAGCACTGTTGCTTGCGGGCGCAAGCATGTGGACATAATATAGATGAACTAATTTATGTTGTGTACTTAAGTTAAAACTGAACGTAGTGATTGTACAGTGTTGATTAGACCTAAACATGTTGTGTTAGGTGCTCCCGAGGAACCGGAGGACACTGAACATTATATTTGTCTTCTTATCCATGTTTTCGCACGTGCACATACGAGGTATGATGTAACATGATAGAAATGTTATAAAACATGTTGAATATGAAATGCATGCTGCTGGACCCGATGTGGGTCATATGTGTATGTGGTACTTGTCCGGACAAATGTTGTTGCATGGTTGAGGTCAGCCGGGGGGCTGGATCCTGAGGGACCTTAGGGTCGATCAGAATTAACGGTACTCGTGAGTTGATTTTCCGAGTCTTGGGCGCTGCAGGCCGCCGTTCCTTAATGTGAGTTGGGGTCTTGGCTTTTATCCGGATTCGAATTGAGTCGAAGTGGCTCTGTAACGTGCTGGGTGGACTGCTCTTCGCTCCCCCACCAATACGGTTGGTTGTGGCTAATTCCCCAGTCAGGGTCGTTGAGCTGGACTAGCTATCCCGTGAGATATGATTCCTATTGACTTGTCGGCACACCACTATGTGGTAGGATAGCATTATGTGTTGTTCCTATGTTGTGTTAGCATGCTTGTTGATACTTATGTGCAACATGTGTTCATTTGCTAGTTGTAGCTAATGTTATATGATTTTCCTTTTTCGCAGGTAAAGACTAGGTGGCCTGGCGAGTTGGGGTTGCCTGATGGTTGTTGTATGTATCTTTTAGGGACCGCTTTGTTGTTACTTTGTGATCCGATAGTCGGTTGTAGTTATGATAACACCTGATGATTTTAGACTTGGCGTATCCTGTTGTATCTTACTTGCCAAGTCAGCTAACAATACATATAATTTTGTAATCAGTGGTTTAGTTCCGCTGTATTCTTTTGGTAAATATAGTTTAAAGTTTTAATTTATCACTGATTTTAAGCTTGTGAAACTCGGTGTTACATCGAACCATTCTTTTTTAGTAACATAGCGTAACCCATCGACTTCACTGCCCATTTAACACACAATTTATGGGTATCCGAAATATCAAACCCTAATAACCAAACTAACAAACTATTTTCGACTTCAATTTGGGCTATTCAGGTTTTGGGTTTGTAGTTCAAGTAACACAACCGTTATTCGAGTTCGGGTATATGGTCTAAAATTTCTTATTCGAGTGACCCGATCAATTAAATTTAATTTTTTTTTATCTATTTCTAAATTACAGTAATAAGTATGTACAGACATCTCATTCAAGATTTATATTTGAAAACCGATAAATATATCATTAAAATTTAAAATAGGAAACGCTAATATTTTAGACACGACAATTTACATGAATCATTAAGATTATAAACCATAATCTCAAACCACTATAATTTCCCCTAATCTCGTTGTCAATCACACCATGAAGCTTTTAGACGAAAGTGAAACCTCATTTCCATTTTAATTCAATGAATTACGAGACTTCTTCTTAAGTATTTACAATAATTAACCTGAACTATTACCAAAGTTATATAATCACAAACTTCACTAAAATATTTCAAACACAATTTAATCACCTAACATAATATTATTTTTGTGGTTCTGCTCATTGGCAAATTTCCATCTCTCTATACTGAATCAATTGATTGCATCTGTGTAATATTTATAAGTTGCAAATATTTCCCAATTGAAAAGAATGAGAATGAAATACATAAATTTACAGCTTTATCCATGTATGAGTCATGTAACTTGATTTTAAGCCATAGAAATTTTCTAGTTATTTTAAATTAAGTTTATTTCATCACCGTTTTTTCCTTCGACCAATAATAATTAACTAACTTTCATATCCACAATATTTTTTTTAAAAAAGAAAATTAAATTCACATCATTTAATAAAGAGAGGTGATCTATATACAACAATATTTTATTAACTAAAGGATTTATCATTAAGCGGTAGCTGTCTATTTGATGTTGTGGAGTGGTACCCTTCCTAAAAAATTATGGATTTTAGTCCTGTTGTAAATATTAAAAATAGAATTAGAGATATGTTTAGTATGAGTGTGTTTACCGTTTAAAATATATATCATATACAATAATTTTTTTTTTGATTAAATCGTCACCTCCGATCCCTTTAATGAAGTTGATGAATCTAGTGAACCATACTCGTTTAGCAAATATCTATTTAAGATTACCTTAAAATATGCCGTGCAAGAATATTTGCTAATCGTTCACATTAAAATACTTTTAAAATATTATCCAACACCTACGTACATTTCTACCAAATTTTCGATACCAATTATTTATATGATGGCAAGATTATATGATCAATTAATTATGAAGAAGACTAGATGTAACACCCTTTCAACCGGCTTAGTATTATGAAGGTAATTAGTTTAATTAACTTTGAGATTAAATTGAATTACATGACGTTAATAATTATTATGTGCTTAATTGTGTAATAATTATATTTGTTATAAATATAGAAAAGATAAATAATAAATATAATTAATATTGAAATAGTGGTTTAGTGAGGTATCAAGTTAATGACACTTATTCACCACAACTCTTGCCACCATCACATTGCATACAATTAAAGAATTGAGTGTGTGTTTTCTTGGTTGCTCTCGGCCGAGAAAGAAGAAAAGAAGAAGAAGAATTGATCTTCTAAATTTCTATTGTGTTTGGTCATTTGTGAATTCTGAAATTATCAGGTTAGATTACAAATGTTCATAGTTTATAAATTATAAATTACAATTTGAATTCTTGATTTATTAAGAATTCCGAATGATGTTATGATATGATAAATTCGTAATTTAGGGTGTATGAATGTTAGAAATTGAAGTTAGAATATGTTTCCTATGTGCTTAAAGTGATTTCTGTTGACATAGATAGCAATGCATGTTCATAATCAGTATTAATTGAAGAAAGAAATCAAATACACTTGAATATATGAATTATTCAGAATTCTTGGCTTGAATCAACCGGAATTGAAGAATTCCGCATAAAACATAATCGGAATATATGAATTCCGGACAATTTACTCGGAATTGAGGTTAATTCCGCATAAAGTCATTCGGAAATAATGAATTCCTCATATATTGATGATTGAATGACTAATGCCTTAGCACTTTATTCAGAATGGGACTAATCGGAATTAATGTTTATTCGGAATTGACTATTTGCTTTTATTCGGAATTTATAATGCTCGGATTTGGTCTGTATTCGGAATAATGTATAAGCCTTTACTCGGAATTGATAATGTACGGATCTGAATTATATTCGGAATTATAGTTATTCGGAAATGAATATCATCCGGAATTCAATAATTGCTTTTATTCGGAATTACACTGATTGGATTCTGCTCATTCGGAATTCTATTTATTCGGAATTGGATTTTTATCGGAATTGGCCTTTGCTCAGAATGTGCCTTGGCTTATACAGAATTATGACTTATCCGGAATTGAAGAGGAAATCTGAATGCTATTCGGAATTGATATAAAACTGTATGAAATGCCCTTACTTATTCGGAATTATGGAATCGATCCGGAATTATGATGATTCCGCATGATTCAATCGGATTTTGTATTAAACCATACGGAATTAGAAGATGTATTCGGAATTATGACAATTCCGTGTGATATATCCGGAATTTGGGATTTTTTAGGGTTTCCTTAACGATCAGATTATGATATGATGATTTGATATATATATATATATATATATATATATATATATATATATATATATATATGAGTGATATACATGTGAAATATAAGTGTGTTACTTATTGTGAATCAATATTATGAATTGTATACTGACTTGTGTATACATCTTCTCAGGAAATGAGAAGACTCAGTGATATAGATTTCTGAGTGCTGCGCTATGCAAGCTGTGGTGAGTGGATTTATATCCTGATTGTACAGGATGTAACATCTTGATTGACTATATGCTCATTTGGATATGTATACATGTTAATTTGGAGGTCAGCAGTGACAGTTTTGTAGGCTGGGCCTTTTGCTTGGGGATTTACAGTATCTGATCTTGAGATGCATTTGTTGTTCTCGAGGATGCTGATACTGTTGTCCATGTTAGCAGGGCTATTGGTAAACCTATGCTTTGGCCGGCATTTGGTTGTAGGTGGTTGCAACACCGCTAATCCTCTTGTATTTGAACTTGATTACTTGTTGGGCTGTTAGCCTTGTACTTTGTTGAGATATTTGTTCCCTCTCTTAGCTTTGTGCTAATTCCCCACTAAATTGTTTTGCAGATACTCCGTGGTGAGCTTCTTGAAGATAAGGACTGGGAATATGGACATACCATTACTCTGATGTCAAAATTTTTTATTAGAGCCTGTTTTGTATAAAACACTGTAATGGCATTTTATGTAAATGATAATCAGTCAAATTTGTATTCATCTTTTGATTTTTTTCTAATTGTATGTAATTAGCTTCCGCACGCAGTTTTATGTTAATTAAAAATTACAGTGTTACAAATTGGTATCAGAGCTCTGGTTTGAGGATTTGCATGAATGATTTGTGCAATACTCGAACTGAGGCTCTGGTCAGTCCAGTATTTCCAGGGTGGGTAATTAGTAGTGTAGCTTTGAGGGTGGTTAGTGTGTTTATACTAACGGATTACATCTAACAACTGGTGAGATGTTGTGTATAGAATAGATATGGCAGATAACGTGAACCGGACAACTACCCCTGCGTCCCTCAGAAGGAACAACAATCAGTCTTCTACTGCAACAAATGAACATCACAATCGGGTTGGTACATCTCACAATGGTAAGTCTGAATAGCAAGATTATGTGCTGCAATTGGAGGATACACTGCAAACTCTGAGAGACCGGGTACAAGAATTGGAACAGCAACAACAGCAGACTCAGTCTTCTCAGCAAACCCAGACTATCCACATGCCCCGAGAGTCAGCTGTGTTTACCCAATCTATACCACCTCCTCTATACACTGCCACACAGTTTAACACAGTGTCAACACCTTTCGGAACTTTACCGTATGTGTCAATGCCACAAGTGACATAGCCTTATCAACCTCACCAACCCCAACATCAGAACTTTTTCATTCCTTGGTACCCAGCCCAAGGAGGCTTTAAGCCGAAAGGGCAATATAAGGATTTTATGGATTGTCAACCTCCGGAGTATTCCAGAAGCTCCAACCCAACTGATACTTTGAATTGGTTAAGAGAGATGGTGAAGGCTTTAGATGCTTGCAACTGTGAGGAGTCTGATAGGGTGAAATTTGCAACTCGGAGACTGAAAGGTCAAGCTGCAGCATAGTGGGATCCTTTAACTGCTCATTTGTCCAGGGAAATAGTGAACTTTGTTACTTGGGATCAATTCCAGAGTAAATTTTATGAGCAATTCTGTAATACGTATGATCTATCTAAAGTGAAGCGGCAGTTTTTGGATCTGGTGCAGGATGACAAAATGTCGGTTGATAAGTTAATTTCAAAGTTCAATGAAAAATTGAGGTTCGCAAAACAGTGGGTTCCTTATGAGTCTTCTCAGACAGATCACTTTGTTCAAGCCTTGTTGCCTGAATATCGGGGTAACACATGAATGGCAACATCTTTGGTACAGGCGTTTACTATTGCTCGAGTTGCTGAGGGTGATGTAAGAGCACGGGAAAGGATGAACCGAGAGAAAGGATCGTCCCATAAGTCTGGAGGAAATCAGAGTGGAAACAAAGGCAAGTGACAAGGTAACTAGAACCGAGGTGATCATAAGTACAAGAATTCGAAGTCAACTCAGAACAGGGCATGGTGTGGAGCATGCAAGTCTAGTCATACTGGTCCTTTTAGACCTCAGACTAAACAGTGTGTAAGATGTAGGGAGTTTGGTCATGAGTCATCTGCTTGTCGATTTTGAGACAAATGTTTGCTGGAATTGTCATGAGGAAGGTTACAGATCTGGGGCTTGCACCAAGCAGAGATCAGTAGGGAGGGGGCAGGGGGTAGCAACTGTTAGGGGATCGTTTTCTGCAGGTCAGAAGCGAAAGGCTGCATCTTCTGCGGAAGGGAGAGCCTTCAAAACGACTGTTACTGAGGCTACCGAAAACAACGATGTTATCACGGGTATGTTTTTGATAAACTCTGTACCTGCCCGTGTGTTATTTGACTCCGGTGCAAATAGATCGTTCATATCTGTTTCCCTATGTGATAAATTGAATTTGCCTGCTACTGTGATTACTAGTCCATTAGAGGTAGAAATAGCAGATGGTAAGATAGTACCTGTAACTTCTTGTGTGACTGAGGTGTCGATAGACATTGATGGCACTAGTTTTCCTATAGACTATTTGCTAATGCCTATACCGAGGTTTGACTTAGTACTAGGCATGGATTGGTTAAGTCATCATAAAGCTAGTATCCAGTGTCACAAGAAACTCATTACTATTCCTTTGGCTGACGGGTCGCATGTCGTGGCTCGTGGGGATAGATCTCGATCTTCTTTTCCAATCATCTTGTATATGAAGGCTAGAAAATATCTAGCCAAAGGGTGTGCGTCTTTTCTAGCTTATGTCATTGATGTGAAAAAGGAGAAGCGACCTGTTACCGATGTTCGTGTTGTATCAGAATATCCGGAAGTTTTCCTAGATGATCTGCCAGGGTTACCACTTGTTCAGGATGTTGAATACAAAATAGATTTGATACCTAGTACTACACCGATTGCGAAAGCTCCGTATCGTTTAGCTCCTTCAGAGATCCGGGAGATGATGACTCAGATCCAGGAACTGTTAGATAAAGGGTTTATCCGTCCGAGTTCTTCACCATGGGGTGCGCCGGTATTGTAAAGAAGAAAGATGGGACTCTCCGTATGTGCATTGATTATCGGGATTTGAATAAGAGAACCATCCAGAACAAGTACCCGTTGCCCAGAATCGATGATTTATTTGATCAGTTACAAGGGGCTTCATATTTTTCAAAGATTGATTTGAGATCAGGATATCACCAAGTCAGAGTAGCAGAGGAAGATATACCAAGGACTGCTTTCCGTACTCGATATGGTCATTACGAATTCCTAGTGATGCCGTTTGGTTTAACAAATGCTCCTGCAGTGTTTATGGATTTGATGAATCGTGTCTGTAGACCTTTCCTAGATAAGTTCGTTATTGTGTTTATCGACGACATCTTGGTGTGTTTTACGTACTAGTTTTTTTATTTATAAATCCGTGTTAAATTGTACCAAAAACGACACGAATAGGCAAGTGTACCTAATCGGTTTTTATAGTATAATTAGTAAGCACGGGCGTCGAACTCAAGGTGAACGTGAATGATTTGATAAAATTATATTAATTTAAATATTAAACGAACTAAACTAATCTAAACTACGAAAGCAAATAAACGACTAAACTAAGAAAGCAGTAAAAAGGGGGAATTTATATTGTGAAAATTGGAACTTTCAACCAACTCAAACCACTAAACAACCTAAAAGCACTAAAAGCATGCAAAGAAGACAAGAAAGCAATAAACTTGAAGAATAATATAAAGATGTTCCCTCCCTAGATTCAATTTCACTCTTTTCATGGCAATCAATTCATGGCAAATAAAGCTAATGATACTTAGAATATTCATGCATCGATTTCTAAAGTGATTACAACCTTGGTCCGATCATAATCGTCTAACTACCCTAATTAAATACCTTTATGGTCAAAAGTGTAATTAACTAGTTTAATTAGCAAATTAATTCGATTAACAAGTTAAGCTCTAATCTTAATGCTTGTATGATCAACAAAACATCAAACTAACATATAAAGTTCATTATATGGACATCACATGGAAAAGATTCTAACTTTAATTGCTCAAAACATAGGATTTGGTTAATCACTATTCCTTAATCATCTATTGGTCCTAGACAATCAAGATTCAAACTTTATGATTCAAGTGGTCTCTCAAAACATAAAAATCAGATTCTAAGCAATCAAAACAGATTCATAAGCATGGATAAACATAGATTAGGCTAAACTAAGAACAAACATGAATTAAGTATCACAAACCATGAATTAAACTAAGCCATTACATGAGTTTCATCTCCTCTAGGGAGGAAAACAGAAGATCTAGCCTCTAACAATCATGATAAAGTTCTGGAAATCAAGAACAAACAAGAACATGATGAAGAGAATACGAAAAACCGTAAAAAGCCGAATGATCATCACTTTGATATTCAAAATCAAGCCTCCTATGCTCCAAGCTTTGCTCCAAGCCTTCTGGATGATTTAGGGGTGTTTTCTTGTGATTTAGGGTTCAAAAGTCGGAACCAAAAGCTGCCAAACCGAAGATAGGATCGAATATATATATATAGGCTGGAAATCGCGACTTCGCGCCGCGAACCGAGACTTAGCGCCGTGACACGACATGGGTTAGCGGCGCTAACGAGCAGATCGGGCAGATTTTTGACTTTTTCAACTTCTGATCTCTATCTCGGATTTTATCCTTCTTTCTTTATATATATCACCATAATTCCGAATTTGAATCTGAAAAATAATATATAGAGATTAAATATATATTAAACATATTTTCCAAGATTTCTATAAAAAATAATCAAATATCGTATAAAAAATATATCTAAAACCCGCGATATCAAAATACCCTACACTTGAACTTTGGTTGTCCTCAAGCAAAACACAATTTTATCCAGGCTAAGACATTCAAATAAATAATATCATTCTCATAAACACTAAATACAGCTGAAAATTGTCAACATGTTTGATTAGAAACAAGCCATCGATTACACCCAGATTTATGCATATACCCATGTTGTGGCCCTCTCTTAACTTCTCACCATCCCAAATGCGTTCTCTTTTTATTAATAACCAACCCTTAATTAAAGAATCTTTTATGGATAATTTACCCCTTAAGAACCCCCCAACCTCAAGACTTATCGCAGATTTCTCAATTTTACTTGACACATGCTTTTATTATTGCTCATATAAGTCTATGACTTTCTATGGAACCCATGTAGCGAACTTTCTGCCCAACTGATCCCAAACCAGTTGGTTTTAGGTGATTAGGTGTAGAAAACCCCTCAGAGCTTACTTGTTCGAGTGTCAAAGGCCACATGTTTGACTTATACTACTAGCCTTTTGGCTTTATTGCTGCTCTATATTTTTTTCCTTTTCTAATTTTCTCCATTTTTTTTGGATTTTCTCAATTTATCTAGCACATGATTAGTAAAAGAGGAAATTCACACTCAACCTATTTTTGTCGTGCTTAGATTCAGAAATGGCTTAACCGTTTATTTAAACTCAAAAATTAAAAGTTGGTTACCATAAATGGAACTTTCTATGGAACGGTGAAAAGCCACTAAATACTATGCATAAATACCAAGTATAACCTCTGAACTTGTTCACAAATCAAATATTTGACACCTTCAACCAATACTTAACACTTACTTGGATGATATTAAAAATTTAAAATTTATAGCCCAAATACCATCATGATTTAATCAAGGACAAATTAAGTTCAAGCTAGGAATATTTTTCTAACCCCTACCCCACACTTAAATCGTACAATGTCCTCATTGTACTTAAAGACAAAATCAAAACTAGGGTAGAAAAAGATTAGAGAAAACTCCATTCGGGTATCCACACAAACTATGTAGCAATAAAAGATAATGCCGAGCAAATGCCAGTATAAGCGCGCACTCCAGAACCACCTGCAGGAAAAACACTTGGAGCAAAGGTTAAGATAGATCAAGGATAAAAACCAAACAACTAAAAACTAAACAAATGAAAAGAAACAAACAAACCTAACTCACTTTCGTAGGAATCACGGTGGCATTTAGCGTATACAACAAGCCTTTAAACCCCCCGGTAGCTCGAGAGGACGAGTTGTAGTTTCGTGAGGGTTTCTAGTCAACACACCCACAAAGTTGGAACAGAAAGGGAAAGAAATAAAAAATAAAGAAGAATGAAAAACCTAAACTAAACACGGGTTGCCTCCTGAGAAGCGCTTGTTTTTGTCAGAGTCTCTAGCTTGACTCCGAATTTATGCACTATGAATTTGAACGAATGACCCCACACTTGCAATAAAGTGCGGGTGGTAATATGCATACATACCAGGATATACGTATGATTTACCAACTCCCAGAGCGGTTGCGATCGCGTTTCGCTCACCCTTCTTGATCTCAAAAGACATACTCCCTGCGTTCTGAATCCTGTTTCCTCCCCTAGATTGCGAACTTGTTCCTGACTCAAGCAAAGACTCTAACCAGCCATCGATGCCTTCTAAATTTCTGACCGCCTGATCATTCTCCCAACACGACAGGTTCCAAAGGGTCCCTGATGCCGGAGGAATTCCATACCCCAACTCTAACTCCTCACTCGATCCCGCGGCTACCTCTAGAGCTAGTTTTGCAGTTTCCTCCTCGAATATTAGAAATTCTAAATAATTCAAGATTTCATCTGCGTAATTTTCAATATCTTCTCTTTCAAGAAGTGAAGGTCCCCAAACGGGTTTTGGTTCTAAACCTAACATGGGTGTTGGTTCAACGAAGGTCGATGGTTCATCCTCTGTATGTTCTTCCGGCTCCTCAAGCAGTTCAGCGATGCCCTCCAGAATATCTTCATCAGATTGCGCATCTTCTCTCGATTTCACCTCTGCATCGGGCTCAAAACACAAACTCTCGTCAGAATGAGAGTCGTCTAAATAGTACAGTTCAGGACTAGATTGTGGCTTCTCGGGCAAACCAATCGGGCGGTCATCCTCATCATCTTTAATAATGAAGTCGTAATCATCCCGCTCAATGCCATCGTCATAAAACTCATTCAACAGATCTTTGAGGAAGGATTCCCAATGGATCAGTTCATCCTCATCTTTAACAATTAAACGAATCGGTACATCCCCGTTGTAGATCATATTCGCAGAAAAGACATTGAAGGCGACAAAGAAAGACGAGCAAAACAACTAAAATAACTTCCTTTGAGCCAAAACTCGCGGGAAGGATCGTTTAATACTAAAATTAATATAATTAAATAAAATGAAACCGTTCCCCGGCAGCGTGTACCAAAAACGTCACGAATAGGCAAGTGTACCTAATCGGTTTTTATAGTATAATTAGTAAGCACGTGTGTCGAACTCAAGGTGAACGTGAATGATTTGATAAAGTTATATTAATTTAAATATTAAACGAACTAAAATAATCTAAACTACGAAAGCAAATAAACGACTAAACTAAGAAAGCAGTAAAAAGGGGGAATTTATATTGTGAAAATTGGAACTTTCAACCAACTCAAACCACTAAACAACCTAAAAGCACTAAAAGCATGCAAAGAAGACAAGAAAGCGATAAACTTGAAGAATAATATAAAGATGTTCCCTCCCTAGATTCAATTCCACTCTTTTCATGGCAATCAATTCATGGCAAATAAAGCTAATGATACTTAGAATATTCATGCATCGATTTCTAAAGTGATTACAACCTTGGTCCGATCATAATCGTCTATGTAACACCCTGAAAAAGGGCCTAGCAGTAGTGACTTGTACCTCGTGCTTTAGTATTTTTATGGTGCCTTTAAGTGAATTAAGTTAAGTGTTTTGTGTGACTAACGTGTATTGTGTTAATTAATGTGATTATGTGAAAAGTGTCAAACGTGTCTAAAAGTAATATTGTGTTAAACGGTTTCGCGTAATGATTCCATAGATATCCCCGTTGGTTAAAACGGGATGGCGTGTGTCAAGTTGTGAGTTAAAAAGGGGAACAAAATACCCCGCGTCTAATTAAATGACCCCAAGGTCGGCTGAGTCTTGCCTTATCCCCTGGGTCAATGTAAGACACACACAAACACATTTCCATTCACGTACAAACTCAAACACACACATATCTTGGAGCCGTTGAAGATTCAATCAAGAAACAAGTTGTTTTCAAGTGATTTCAAAAGCAAATACAAGTCCTAGCTACTGTTTTTCTTCTTCCTTGTAAGTGATTTTATCAAGAAACCTAGTTTTGAGTTTGTGGTCAAGAAACACCATTTTGATGGTGTAAAATCATGTTCTTATTGTTGTGTAATTGTTT
Source organism: Pulicaria dysenterica (assembly GCA_947179395.2). Taxonomy (NCBI): domain Eukaryota; kingdom Viridiplantae; phylum Streptophyta; class Magnoliopsida; order Asterales; family Asteraceae; genus Pulicaria; species Pulicaria dysenterica. The sequence goes on along the minus strand of OX359291.1, from coordinate 69,384,045 downwards.
ATATGAGTTTATAAGTTTCCCTGGATGTCAAGTAACGTGTATAAACTATTGAATATGGTTTCAATCGAGTTTTGGTATTAAAAATCGCGATTTGCAGCAACTGTGCGAAACAGGGACGAAGACCTGCTGTGCAGGTGCTCCCTACGGGCGTAGGTCCTAGTCCCTTCGGCCGTAGGAAGCTCTTGGTGTCTTCTGCGGCCGTAGGCAGGGTTTCTGCGGCCGTAGGATGTGTTTTTGTGTGGATTACCGTCTACAGACGATGAAACAAAGTTTACGGGCGTAGGTATGTAACTTACCGTCGTAGGTCAACAAAGAATCGCTCATGCGGGCGTAGGAAGAGGTTCCTGTGGCCGTAGTGCATGATTCGTTGGAAAGAAACCCTGCGGGCATAGGGACTTAACCCTACGGCCGTAGAAAAGGGTTGTAAAGTGTCCTACGGCCGTAGGACATATCCTCTACGGCCGTAGTAAGCTGTTCAGTACTGACAGCTTGTGTAACTTGTGTTCTAACCTATGTGTGCTATGTGTATGTGGTAACTAAGTCTGAACCTAATGTGTTAGGTGATTCGGACGACTCCGTGTGTTCTTGGGATTCCCGGATCCATATCTGCCTTATGTGATATAGAGGTGAGTACCGGTTTCCCATGAGACTTAGTAAGTAGAGCTATTGTGTGCCTGTGATATGTGCCATGTGTATATATGTGAACGCGCGAGGTAAGACGTGATATAGTGATACAGTTACATAGTGTTATAAGTGATATCATGTGATATAAATTGTGATATGTGATACGCATGCGTACTGTGGACCCTATGGGTCAAACGTGTTTATGATTCCTGTCTGGACAAACGCAGTGGCTGAGGTCAGTTGCTGACGCAGCTGGATCCCTCGAGGGCCTAGATGGCAGGTTTTTCGGGATTAACGGTACTCGACGGTAAATTCCGGGTCTATGGGATTCGATGGCAAATTACGAATTCCCGAGGGTTCTGCCGGCCGCCGTTCCTCGACATACAGGGAGGATCTTGGTCCATGATCAGATCCAAACGGAGTCCTAGTGACTCAAACGTGATGGTGGGCTGCTCTTCGCTCCCCTACCGATGCGGTTGGTTGTGACTGATTCCCCAGCTAGGATCGTTGAGCCAGGCTAGCTACCTCGCAAGATATGATCCTGCTGACATGTCTACACACCGCTATGTGATAGCTTAGGATTGTGTGCCATATTGTGACATGATATCATGCTTATTGGTGCTTATGTGATACTTGTACTCACTAGCTAGTGTAGCTAATGTTTCGTGATATTTCCCTTTTCGAAGTTTAGTGATCAGATGGCCTGGTGAGGCGGGTTGCTTTTGGGTAGTGTTAGATTGTATATGTCTTTTGGAACACTTGTAGTTAACTCTGATACTTATAACGATGGTCGGTGCGTAGTGGTAACACTGGCTTAATTTTGAGACTTGACTTGATTTGTTGCTCTAGATCGCCAAGTCGATAAACAATACTTAATATGTAATCAGTGGTTTGTTCCGCTGCAAACCTTTTGGTGTAAATAAAGTTTTAATTTACTCTAATTTTAAGCTCGTGAAACCTGGTGTTACAGTCTAACTACCCTAATTAATTACCTTTATGGTCAAAAGTGCAATTAACTAGTTTAATTAGCAAATTAATTCGATTAACAAGTTAAGCTCTAATCTTAATGCTTGTATGATCAACAAAACATCAAACTAACATATAAAGTTCTTTATATGGACATCACATGCAAAAGATTCTAACTTTAATTGCTCAAAACATAGGATTTGGTTAATCACTATTCCTTAATCATCTATTGGTCCTAGACAATCAAGATTCAAACTTTATGATTCAAGTGGTCTCTCAAAACATAAAAATCAGATTCTAAGCAATCAAAACAGATTCATAAGCATGTATAAACATAGATTAGGCTAAACTAAGAACAAACATGAATTAAGTATCACAAACCATGAATTAAACTAAGCCATTACATGAGTTTAATCTCCTCTAGGGAGGAAAACAGAAGATCTAGCCTCTAACAATCATGATAAAGTTCTAGAAATCAAGAACAAACAAGAATATGATGAAGAGAATACGAAAAACCGTAAAAAGCCGAATGATCTTCACTTTGATATTCAAAATCAAGCCTCCTATGCTCCAAGCTTTGCTCCAAGCCTTCTGGATGATTTAGGGGTGTTTTCTGGTGATTTAGGGTTCAAAAGTCGGAACCAAAAGCTGCCAAACCGAATATAGGATCGAATATATATATATAGGCTGGAAATCGCGACTTCGCGCCGCGAACCGAGACTTAGCGCCGCAACGCGACATGTGTTAGTGGCGCTAACGAGCAGATCAGGTAGATTTTTGACTTTTTCAACTTTTGATCTCTATCTCGGATTTTATCCTTCTTTCTTCATATATATCACCATAATTCCGAATTTGAATCTGAAAAATAATATATAGAGATATTAAATATATATTAAACATATTTTCCAAGATTTCTATAAAAAATAATCAAATATCGCATAAAAAATATATCTAAAACCCGCGATATCAATGAAAATGATCAACATTTGAGACAAGTTTTGGAGATCCTTAAGCAACATAAATTATATGCCAAGTTCTCGAAATGTGAATTCTGGTTGCGTGAAGTTCAACTTCTGGGTCATGTAATTTGTCAAAATGGTATCAAAGTGGATCCGTCCAAGATTGAAGCGGTGATGAATTGGAGTGTTCTGAAAACACCGACAGAGATCAAAAGTTTTCTTGGATTGGCAGGTTACTATCGCAGATTTATTAAAGATTTTTCTAAGCTTGCCGGTCCGTTGACTAAGTTGACGCGAAAAGATGTACCGTTTCAGTGGGGTTCAACTCATAAAGATGATTTTCAGACTTTGAAACAACTGTTGCGTCAAGCTCCTGTTATTTCATTACCAGAGGGTTCAGAGGATTTCATTGTGTACTGCGATGCCTCTCATACTGGGTTAGGTTGTGTTATGATGCAGAGGGGTAAAGTAATCGCTTACACTTCGAGACAGTTAAAACCTAACGAACGAAATTACCCGACTCATGATTTAGAATTAGCAGCAGTGGTATTTGCTTTGAAACTGTAGAGACACTATCTGTACGGAACCAAGTGCACGATTTGCACTGATCACAAGAGCCTTCAGTATGTGTTTACTCAGATAGAACTGAACATGAGACAACGCCGTTGGTTAGAATTGATCAAAGATTATGATTGTGACATTCAATATAACCCGGGTAAAGCTAATGTGGTTGCAGATGTGCTCAGTCGTAAGGGATCGTCGGATACAGTGAAATTTATGCGTTTGGAAATCAAGTCTGATTTAGTGGATCAACTGTTGGCTGCTCAACTTGAAGCTTTGAAAGATAAAAATATGAAGGATGAATTGATGATCAAACGACAACATGAATTAACTACCGACTCGCGTGTTTTGAGGGTTTATCATACACGCGTTTGGGTACCGAAATTTGGAAACTTGAGGGAATTAATTTTGAATGAGGCTCATAAGTCCAGATTGTCGATACATCCTCGAAGTACGAAGATGTACCATGATTTGAAGACTCGTTATTGGTGGCCGACAATGAAAACAGATATTGCTAGATTTGTTGAGACATGTCATATTTGTGCTCAAGTTAAAGTTGAACATCAGAAGCCGTACAGATCGTTGAAACAGTTAGAAATACCTGAGTGGAAGTGGGATCACATTACGATGGATCTAGACATGGAGTTCCATTATCTATTATTTCAGATCGGGATTCAAGATTCGTGTCTAACTTCTGGAATAGACTACAACATGAATTGGGGTCCAGAGTAAATTTGAGTACAGCTTATCATCCACAAACAGATGGTCAGTCAGAGAGAACCATTCAGACTTTAGAAGATATGCTTCGAGCATGTGTGTTAGAGTTTGGGGGTTCGTGGGATTCGCATATGCCTTTGGTGGAGTTTGCTTACAATAATTCCTATCACTCCAGTATTTGTATGCCACCGTATTAAATGTTGTATGGTCGTCCTTGTAGAACTCCAACTTGTTGGCTTGAGGCGGGAGAAAAGCAATTTGTAGGACCTGATATAGTGTAGATGACAGCTGATAAGGTTGCTATTGCTCGGGATAAGTTAAAAGCTGCCAGAGATAGACAAAAAATGTACGCTGATCCGCGCCGTCGACCAGTATCCTTTGTTGAGGGAGAAATGGTGTATCTGAAAGTATCATCTTGGAAGGGCGTTATTCGTTTTGGTAAACGTGGGAAGTTGGCTCCCCGTTACATTGGTTCTTTCAGAATCAGACGAGTAGTCAATGATCAAACAGTTGCTTTGGATCTTCCTGATGAGTTGACGGGTATTCATGATACTTCCAATGTATGTTATCTGCGCAAGTGCAATGTAGAGGATCAGACGCAGGTTCTACCAATATAGGATCTTTGTATAGATACGAATCAGAGACTCATTGAGGAACAAGTGGAATTACTGGATCGTAAAGTGACAAAGCTGAGGAAGAAGCAGATACCGATAGTTTTGGTCAAGTGGAAGCACGGTCTAGGTTCAGACTTGACTTGGGAGATCGAAGCTGATATGAGGGATCGATACCCTTCCTTGTTTGAGCGCGATGAGATTCCGAGGACGGAATCTTTTTAAAGGAGGTAGATTTGTAATACCCTGTTAACCGGCTTAGTATTATGAAGGTAATTAGTTTAATTAACTTTGAGATTAAATTGAATTACATGACTTTAATAATTATTATGTGCTTAATTGTGTAATAATTATATTTGTTATAAATATAGAAAATATAAATAATAAATATAATTAATATTGAAATAGTGGTTTAGTGAGGTATCAAGTTAATGACACTTATTCACCACAACTCTTGCCACCATCACATTGCATACAATTAAAGAATTGAGTGTGTGTGTTTTCTTGATTGCTCTCGGCCGAGAAAGAAGAAAAGAAGAAGAAGAATTGATCTTTTAAATTTCTATTGTGTTTGGTCATTTGTGAATTCTGAAATTATCAGGTTAGATTACAAATGTTCATAGTTTATAAATTATAAATTACAATTTGAATTCTTGATTTATTAAGAATTCCGAATTATGTTATGATATGATAAATTCGTAATTTAGGGTGTATGCATATTAGAAATTGAAGTTAGAATATGTTTCTTATGTGCTTAAAGTGATTTCTGTTGACATAGATAGCAATGCATGTTCATAATCAGTATTAATTGAAGAAAGAAATCAAATACACTTGAATATATGAATTATTCAGAATTCTTGGCTTGAATCAACCGGAATTGAAGAATTCCGCATAAAACATAATCGGAATATAAGAATTCCGGACAATTTACTCGGAATTGAGGTTAATTCCGCATAAAGTCATTCGGAAATAATGAATTCCGCATATATTGATGATTGAATGACTAATACCTTAACACTTTATTCAGAATGAGACTAATCGGAATTAATGTTTATTCGGAATTGACTATTTGCTTTTATTCGGAATTTATAATGCTCGGATTTGGTTTGTATTCGGAATTATGTATAAGCCTTTACTCGGAATTGATAATGTACGGATCTGAATTATATTCGGAATTATAGTTATTCGGAAATGAATATCATCCGGAATTCAATAATTGCTTTTATTCGGAATTACACTGATTGGATTCTGCTCATTCGGAATTCTATTTATTCGGAATTGGATTTTTATCGGAATTGGCCTTTGCTCAGAATGTGCCTTGGCATATACAGATTTATGACTTATCCGGAATTGAAGAGGAAATCTGAATGCTATTCGGAATTGATATAAAACCGTATGGAATGCCCTTGCTTATTCGGAATTATGGAATCGATCCGGAATTATGATGATTCCGCATGATTCAATCGGAATTTGTATTAAACCATACGAAATTACAAGATGTATTCGGAATTATGACAATTCCGTGTGATATATCCGGAATTTGGGATTTTTTAGGGTTTCCTTAACAATCAGATTATGATATGATGATTTGATATATGTGGTGTATATATATATATATATATATATATATATATATATATATATATATATATATATGAGTGATATACATATGAAATATAAGTGTGTTACTTATTGTGAATCAATATTGTGAATTGTATACTGACTTGTGTATACATCTTCTCAGGAAACGAGAAGACTCAGTGATATAGATTCCTGAGTGCTGAGTTGTGCAAGCTGTGGTGAGTGGATTTATATTCTGATTGTACAGGATGTAACATCTTGATTGATTATATGCTCATTTGGATATGTATACATGTTAATTCGGAGGTCAGCCGTGACAGTTTTGTAGGCTGGGTCTGTTTCTTGGGGATTTACAGTATCTAATCTTGAGATGCATTTGTTGTTCTCGAGGGTGCTGATACTGTTGTCCATGTTAGCAGGGCTATTGGTAAACCTATGCTTTGGTCGGCATTTGGTTGTAGGTGGTTGCAACACCGCCAGTCCTCTTGTATTTGAGCTTGATTACTTGTTGGGCTGTTAGCCTTGTACTTTGTTGAGATATTTGTTCCCTCACTTAGCTTTGTGCTAATTCCCCACTAGATTGTTTTGCAGATACTCCGTGGTGAGTTTCTGCAAGATAAGGACTGGGAATATGGACAGACCATTACTCTGATGTCAAAATTTTTGATTAGAGTCTGTTTTGTATAAAACACTGTAATGACATTTTATATAAATGATAATCAGTCAAATTTGTATTGATCTTTTGATTTTTATCTAATTATATGTAATTAGCTTCCGCACGCAGTTTTATGTTAATTAAAAAGTACAGTGTTACACTAGAATTTAAATATACTTTTATATGTCGAATAGTTTTTAAAACATTGTTAACACTTAAACCACATGATAAATATTTTACAACTAGTAAATTTGTAATATATAATAATATAATATAATACAATAAAACCCATTTCCAAGAGAGTTGCATGAGTATAGCGGACAACTACAAATTAAAAAATATATATATTTTCTTTTTTTAATATAATTATTTACTATACTATATTTAATCTGTCATAAAATATTTGTTTTTTAAAATTATCTCTAATTGTTAGTTTTTGTATTTTGTCTTTTATTTTTTATTTACTTATTTATTATTACTATTATCATATTAATAATAATTATTATTATATTTACAAGTCAATGATGTATTTAATGTAAGTCTAAAAATAATATTTTACTATTTTAATTATTGTATGAATTACACTATTTGTGTTTTTTATATGCAAATAAAATTTTTAAGAAGAAGCAGGTATTTTTATCAATCTCTAGTTCATCAAAAGAATTGTAGCTTAACAGTATGTGGTGTTGTAAATGACTATTCCATTTTAAAAAGTTAAAAGTACAAATACTATTATAAACAATAAAACAGATTTATAAGTAGATCTAATGGTTATTGTGTTAACAGTTTAAAAAAATAATAAAATCAGTAACCGGTCTCGACAAATTCCACATAGGCAGATCATTCGTATGTTTCGTATCAAAACTAAAATTTTAATAATGCATGTTGGACGAATCAAATTTCATATATAATATCATAATTATTTTCTCCCTGCTTTAATGTCGTATATGTATAGTACTAGCAACTTTTATCTAATAAATAAAAGTGAAAGCTCAAAAAAAAAAAAAAAAGGTAAGTAGCTAACGATCCTTTTTGCAAGTGAAGTTAAGATCTTCAAATTTTTTTTATTTTTTTTTAACAATAAATATATGCTTGAAAAGAGTTTCGGTATGGTTATTAACTAATTACGTTTTTCTAACATATATATATATATATATATATATATATATATATATATATATATATATATATATATATATATATATATATATATATATATATATATATATATAAAATCAGGATCAAATAAAAAGAGTTTTAAGGTAAAAAAGGTAAGAAAAAATCTGAGATTGACATGTGGCAAATACAGTTTAAGGGTAATATAGGAAACTCATAAAATTCTCACTCTCCTACACATAATTATCTCCCCCATTATCTCCCAATTCCACATTCAAAAAAATTCAAATTCACGTAACCTAAAAACCGTCGCACGCTTTGTGGTTTTCGCATGAACTTATATATATATATATATATATATATATATATATATATATATATATATATATATATATATATATAGTGGGAGGTTCAATTGAGAACCTTAAATAAATTGAGAATATGAGACTCAATCCTAGCCGTCCAATTCTCCCTCTTTCAATGTCATTGCCCACCCATGAATTCCTCACATGCATCTTGTCATACTGTATCCCCTCATGCTCTCCATCCATGAATTCATGAGTGAGCAATGCTATTTAAAATACCACTGCATTTTGTTAAAAAAACACCGCATCCGATTTAAAATTACATTATCTAAAACCTAACACATTTTACTACAATTTTCATATAATATATCCATTGTAAATTCAATAAATAATTCATCTTTTACTATTCACTTAGCACACGTAATTCATGGAAATTAAATATAATGAGCATCCACAATGTTTGACTTTCACTCAAATTAAATATAAAAGTGGGAGTAATTTGATTCTCAGTATGAAATGGAAAGCTTTCGCCGGTGTGAACGATATACACATTTCATATATGATCTTTGGGTAATTTGTAGCTAGATGCTTGAAAGAAGATACAATACAAGTTATAAAATAGAAATTGGATTGCAATAACTCATAGACTAATCTAACTTTTAACCTTTTCTCTAAATTTCTTTGAAGTTAAAAGAGAGACTTGAATCTCACCAACTCAAAATGAAGGTGAGAATCTTTAGCCGCATCGCAAGAGTAAAATAGATGCTCTTCTACTTCAAGTTCACTACTATAGATTTGGAAGAATTGCAATGGCACTATAATGCATGTTGTGCGTAGGTTAGATCTTTTAGAAATACGCCTACGCAACAAACTCTAGACAAATCAATTAATTCATCATATTATCGATTGCTAATCTTAAAGATTAAGGCCCCCTTCCCACAACCATCTAACTTCTTTATCATATCATTGAACATCTTGAAGTCATTCTTCTTACCTTTTTAACTGTTCCAACAAATTCAAACATTACACATCAATTAACCAAGACCAATTCCACGCCGCACCATTACTGGATTGATGTGAGAATAAGCAGCAACATAACAGTCTTTAACAGCTTCTAACTAGTAAACATCGGGGTACATGAGCTTGAGAGGGATAGTTCCATCCTGCCATCCTGGCGATCCGACTACAATTTATTACATTATGATTACCAATAACTCTAATATATAATTCTTTCACATTAAGATTGATAGATTGCAATGAGGCTCATGTTTTGACAATATTTAGCCAAACACCCAACTTTCTTGGATGCGTCATAGAAGATGAGTCTATACAAAAACCCCATGTACGGTTGTAATTACTCTTGCCATAAATCATTATGGATTGAGTGGTTACACTTAATGTTTATTTCAAGTCATATAGCATGTAACATTATGTTATTTACATTTAGCATTAGAGGGACAAATATAAGGCTGAAAAGTATAAGATAAGTACAAAAGAGAAAAAGCCTTTATAAAAAAGGAGCAAGTTTTAATAAATGAAGTGAAAAAGTACTAACATGAGTTTCTCTAAGGCTTCATCCGAACTAAGGTCTAAGAACCCACTATTAAATGGGTTTTGGGTTTCTAAAAGGAGTATAAGGGGCTCGTGTGCACGACATTCACTATGATCAAATGTGGTATCTTGCCAGCTAGTGTTCAAGATATATGACTTAGGGCTAAGAATTGTTGAACACTGGTCCTACTAGTCACATAATTAGTCAGTATCAATTAGTTGTGTGATGCTACTTACAAGGTATCATTTAGAAAGAAAGATGGCTAGCTGCAACAGTGTTGGAAAAGAGGACACTCTAGTCAATCGAACTAAGAACATGTATATGTTGGATTTAGGTTATGCTTCATCAACTAAAGCATGCTTACAATAAAAGCAAAGCCAAATTAGTTGTGGTATAAAATGTTATATCATCTGAACTTTATAAACATTAAAAAAAATTCATAACATGAGTTAGTGCTGGATTTCCCAATATGTCGTTTGCCAATGATAAACATCGTAAATTCGTAATGCATGCGAAAAAGGTAAACATAAAAAGTCATCTTTCAAATTTTAACACTGCTTCTCTATTAATACTTTTTTCCATAATCTTCATTTCTAAAATGTCCAATTTTACCCCAAATGTGTTTTAACCCCACCTAACTTGTCTATTTACAACCTCTACAAAAAACACGTTTATTAAATACAACACATTGTTTTTAAAGTTCCATTTAATTTATGTTTCTCTAATTTTTTTAATTTAAGCCTATATCACTTGTTTATGTATTTAATTTATTTATAAAATAAAATCAGTGTCTTGTTAAACCATACTCAAATCATGTTATTATCATTGATTAATTAGAAAATGATAGATATAAGTCAGTTGAAATTATTTCATCGATATAACTAAATTGTTATGATGTTGCTTTACTTTGATGTTGGTACAATTTTAAATTGTTATGGTCATGATTTCTTGATTTTTGTTAGTACAACAAATTGTTATGTGTTGAATTTATATCATAAGGATATATTTGTTTAATAACTTTTTGTTACAAGAATGTTGTTTATTTAATTTGTTGCTTTTGAGTTTGGGTTTCCATTATAGGGGTGGCAATCGTGTCGTGTTCGGGTTCGCGGGTTGGCGGGTCTGGAAGGGCTGACACGAACACGACCCGTTTAATTATACGGGTCAGAGTACACGACACGAACACAATTAACGTTAAACACGACACGACACGACACGACCCGTTTAATTATACGGGTCACGGGTCATATTCGGGTTCGCGGGTCAACCTATACTTTTTTTTATCATTTTAATCCTTTTTTAACATTATACATATCCCAATAAAATACTAGATATACTGTATGAAACTTAACGATACCTAAAATTAAATAGTCAATCGAAAATGGCAAACACAACAAACATTCAAAGTTTTAGACCTACTTAGAGTTAAAACATTAATAAAGTTCAAACACAAATCTAAATTGCCAAATGTAGTTCAAATATTAAAATGTCCCGCAATATTTCTTCTTCAACCTGCTCTTCTTCAACCTCAGCTACAAGTCATTAACAAAACCATAAATAAGTTAAATTGTTAAATATAAGAGCTTATAATAAATATACAAGAACACTCACCAAATCCAATCTTTACTACATATCACAACTTCAACTGGTGATCATGTTTCTTAATCATCCATTAGTCTTCAAGATCCGTAGGGTTGGTATTTTCATTATCAAGATCCAACACACACACATAATAATCTGTGATGCAATCTGTTTAATCTGAAACAGTTAAACACAATCTTAAACAGTTAAACTTAATCTGGAATGTAAAGCTTAAACAACTACTACTAGTCTTTTAGTCTACTACTACTTAATCTTCTTCATCCAAACAAACAGTCGAACAAACATATGGTGAGTGATAAACTCAGATCAGATGGCCATATCAATTTCCCTCATCAATATTCTCAAATTCCGTATATATAAATAATCCCAAAAAAACTACGAAGCAAAAGATAAATAATCTTAACATAATCGGTGATAAGAATTGATAATAAATTAACAATGGAATACAAAACCCAATAAATACAAGATATACTAAGTACCGGCGACGGGCGAGGCTCCGGGACGGCAAGGCTTTGACTTCGAGGACGGTGACGATGAGGAGGCTAGGGCGAAGATGGAAAGGAGTGGAGGAGACCTGGACGGCTATAGGGACAGCGACGGTAGTGAGAGGCGGCTGAGCTTGAGACTTGAGATGTTGAGAGTGTGATACGATGAGCCGATGAGGGAAGGATTGAGAGACTAAGAGACGGAGACAACGGTGAGACTAGAGCAGCGGTGAAACGGCGATGGTTAGGGTGACGCCGCCGACTGTATGTCTCGAGAGCAACTGAGCGAGAGACTGAGAGAGATTGAGGAGGAGTGAGAGGTATGTCTGTGATATGAAAACAGAAAAGAAAACCAAATGGGAGTTTTATCTAGGGGTGGCGGCTGAAGTAATTAGGGCAACACTAGGGTAAAATGAAATTTTTGAATTTTGTAAAAAAACTTAAACGGGTTGGCGGGTCAACCCGCGAAACCATCTTCAAACCCGAACACGACCCGTTTAATTAAACGGGTTCGCGAGTCAACCCGAAATTGACCCGAACCCGTTTATGGTAAACCCAAACCCGTTTATTTTCGTGTCGGGTTCGTGTCGTGTTTCGTGTCGTGTCGAGAATTGCCACCCCTAGTTTCCAATTTGTGCTAGAAAATGGTATAAAGAACTTTTAATGTATAGTACCCCCTACAGGGGTATATACACATAAGTTTTTAACTATAAAACTTTAGCTCTTGTCTTTTGTAGCTCTTGTTCAGACTAGTCATTACGTCACTCGACTCAAGCAATGTCCAAGAAGTCCTATGTCTTTCTTGGTCGTGACCAAGCCCTAACCCTATGTATTAGGTGATTGCTATTCCTTGTCGGCCGGTTCTTTTTCCTGACACAAGAAGGATGTTTTTTTTCCTTTAGAAATCCAACCCTTATCTCACTGATCGATGACCCTTCTAGAGTTTAGTTTCCTAAAATGTATTCAAGTTGTCATTTTTTTATTTGTGTATTAAACTTTAAAACCTATTATTAACAAGTGCATGTTTATTGAATTTGTTCTTTGTAAGAAATAGAGAATTTAAAAAGTTAATACTTAAAGTGTTGTCTTTTCTAACTTTATAATTTTTTTTTAATTTCACGTTTAAAAGCGTGAAAATTTAAATTATTTATCCACACTAATAAATGAGAATTTTACTATAATTTTTATACTTTCAAATATTCATATATATATTCATATATATATATATATATATATATATATATATATATATATATATATACAGAGAGAGAGAGAGAGATTGGATAGAAATTTTTCACATCATAATTTTTCATGACTACTTGTAATTTTTCACAATTATAATTGTATTAAAGTCATAAAATAACGGTCTACTTTTCCCATTTTGCCATTGTGGCACGTCATTTTTTTTCACACATTTGGCCAGTAAACTTATCAAAACCGGTTGATATGGCCATTTCGTGATCTGCAACCTTTTCAGCCCGTTTTTTGCGATTTTTGAGTCGATTTTTGATCGTTTTGTGTATTTTTTATAGAATCTTGTAATTTATCATTATACCTTTCAAATTACACCAAATTCATGAATTTTCGTCAAGTACTGAGGGAGAATTTCGAGCTCAAAGTTTCGTTTTTTTGTGTTAATGGGTTCGAAAACAGGGCAGAAAAAAAGATGTGTTTTTAGCTTGATTCTTGATCATTTTACATAATTCTTTTTATAGATTGTCGTAGATAATCTTTTTACCTTTCAATGGACACTAAATTCATGAAAAATCATCAAGTGTAGGCCAAGTTATTGCTAATTAAAGTCGATAATGACCCTATTCGACAGCCTTACGGTATTTCGATAAATTGACATATTTTAAACTCGTTTTTATTCATTTTTTGTACTACTTGATAGACAACTCGATTACCTTTCCATAGACTCAAGAATTATTAATTTTCATCAAGTATAAATGAAGAATTTTGGGTTTAAAGTTTCGATTTTAAGGTGAAGAAGAAAAGGGGGAAAGGTGACCTGCTATAGCAGGTCAAAATAACCTAAATGGCCATATCAACCGGTTTTAATAAGTTTACTGGCCAAAAGTGTAAAAAAAAAGCATGACGTGCCACAATGGGAAAATGGAGAAAGTATACCGTTATTTTATGTTTTTAACCCTAAAAAGTATGGATAATCAATGTTTTTTTGCTCTATACTCCTATGTACTTACATACTTCAATTTACAATACATAAATTATAGCATAAAAAAAGGAAGAACGCAAACCATACGTCGACCCTTAAAAGGATTTTTATTATAATTAAAAAAAAATAAAAATCATAACTTAGTTTTATAATCAAGCTTACATGTTTATAAAAAAATCATTTGAATCATCTTTTTATTAGTATTCAAAATTTTCACATATGACATATGATTACTATTTTTTTTTAATATGCATTTTAGATTAGGAAAAAAAGTATGTATGTACGTATTTTATTGATTAAAAAAACGCATTTTAGATTGAGTTTAGTAATTAAATTAATTTGTTCTGATTATTGATTGTGTTTATGATTAGTACATGTACAAATCTTATTGAACTGTCGCTGATATGACAGACATCCTGATGCAATTATCTCATGATCTATTTGCTTTTCTTTATTTATTGATTCGTATATATATACTTTTCAAGTAAATGATCAATCAAGTACAACCTTTTTATATAAAAAACTATTATTATTTATTAATTAAATGAAAGCTTTTAGCATGAAAAGTTCCATTTTTACTAAAGCTGGTAATTCCTGACCCGACACAAAACAGGACCCGAATCTGACACGAAAAAAGTGACACGAACCCGAAATGGGTCAAAACTAGGTCGACACGAAGTTGACACGAAAATAAATGGGTTGGGTTAGGATCAACCCGACAACCCGAAAGTGACCCTTATAAGGGTAAAACTAAAAAGTATAAAATTTTCTTTAATACTTAAAATTAAAATTTCAAAAAGGAGAATGTGAATTCAAATGAGGGAATGACATCTTAGGCAATAAAATTCAATAAACAAAAGTATAAAACCTTGAAAAGCTAAAAAACTTAAATAAACAATAAAAGATTTAAAGCTAAACAATATTACATCATTTTGCTATTTGTTATTTTAACTATATTGTTTTGGACTTTTGGTAATTTGACGTTTGTCAACTTGGTAAGATTAGACCTAAACAATATCATAGTGATGATGATTTAAATCAAGACCTTTTGGAACCCACCCAACCCGATATTCCTTCTAAGAATACAACGGTAAAGAAGATAAACGATTTGCTTTTTGAAATTGGATAATTTCCTTTAAGTTATTTTAGTTCATGGTTTGTTCACTAGTTACCACTTTTGTATTAAAGGTATTAAATTGTATTGATATTCGATATTTTAATCACTAGTTAGTAGAGAAAATTGGAAATAGACAAGGAATTCGAAAATTTTATGACGAAAACCATACTCGAAAACCGAATTTGAAAACCGTAATCGAAAACCTTATTTGAAACCCATAATCGAAAACCGTAATTGAAAACCGTACCCGAAACTCGTATTCGAAAACCATAATCGAAAGTAAAAGAAGACTTTAGACCGAAATGGGTTGACACGAAACACGACCCGAACCCGACACGAAAAAAAGTGACACGACTCGAACCCGACACGAAAATAAAAGGGTCAAAATTGGGTCGACACGAAACTGACCCGAACCCTAACGACACGAACCCAATAACACGAACCCGACCCAAATTGCCAGCCTTAATTTTTACATCTAAATACGGGTTTAGTTCCGAAAGTGTATCGAACTTTTACTTTTTGTTATTGTATCTATATAACTTTCAAAACTATCATGTATATTAAAGTCTCAAAAAGCTACTGTTTAATATACCCGGTTAACTACACTTCTAGTAACCGATAATTTATTTTATTTTTACTTTTTCTATATCACAAAATTTTCACCTCATTAATTGTTGCCACATCATATCTATCAAGAATATCTTCATCACGTTCAAGAACACAAGAACATAACCGGACATTCAATCATGAAGATGAAGAAAATCCAGACCAAGAACTCGAAACCCATAAACACAAACACAGATCTGGACTCAATCGAAAACAGATGATTAAACATTCAAATAAAAAACCCAAATATTGTGTAATCGTATGAACAACAGATGATTAAACATTCAAGAACCCAAATATATTCGAAGAACACAAATGAAACCTAAATTTGTTTGAACAACCATATGATTAAATATGTTCGAACCCAAATTTGTAAGATGAAGAAGAATCCTAAAAGTTCTCAGATTTGAGTAACGAACAATCGCCTTAGTAGAAACCTTTCACATACCTTTCTTCGTAATATGAACTCACCAGATCTAAACTCATCTGAATTCAAATCACATACCTTCATCGTCGTCGTTGCATTGAAGAACATCGCACGTTGAAGAACTGCTTCGATCGATCAGATCGAACTCACCAGATGAAGTAAGGGTGGAAGGAGGTGCGAAGATGGTTGTGGGTGGCGCCGGAGGTGAGGTTGAAGGAGGCGGAGGTTTGTACAGTCAGTTGGGGTTGAACAGTTGAAGAACTGCTTCGGATGTTTAAACCTTCATCTTCATCTTTTAATGATTTTTTTTCTTTTCTTAAATCTTCAATTGCACTTGAAACCCCAAATCGATGCCCTAAATCGATTCCCCAGATTGTGGTGGATGTTTTTTCCTTTTCTCTCATTATTATTACTAGAATAATTCTCGTGTGATACATGGGTCGTTTAAAAAAGATAAATATTAAAACTAATAGGAAATATTAAATAATTATAAGATAATGATATAGTAAATCACAGTGTTTAAAGTTAAATACCAGTGTGATACACATGTTTGTTTAAAAAATAATAATTATTAATACTTAATATAAATATTAAAAAATATTAAAATTAAATTTGAGAGTTTAAAAAAACAAAGACAAAAGATGTCAGCACCAAAACTAGCGATGGAAGCGTCGACGCAAGAAAGCTAACATGATGGTAAAAACATGGTATCATAATATAAAGAAACGTGATTGTATTTTTTGTAAAAGTCGCCGATTATTATTGCTACAACTATAAGCAATAAAATGAAAATTTAAATTTAAGGGTTATCTTAAATATTAAAATCAAAATCACATTATTAAATGTACAACAATCGTAGATAAGATTTAGCATTAGTTTGATTGTTATATTAAATATTATAATTTAATTAGGGTTATATTTATCTTAATTCATAATGTTTAGTCATATTTTAAAAGTCAAAATCAAAATTTTAAAATTTTAAGAATGAACGGCTAAGATTAAATAATTTACTAACTGAAAAGTTAAGATCATCTAATAATTTTTTTCAAATTAGTCGTTTATATATATATATATATATATATATATATATATA
This sequence comes from Pulicaria dysenterica, assembly GCA_947179395.2. Lineage (NCBI taxonomy): Eukaryota > Viridiplantae > Streptophyta > Magnoliopsida > Asterales > Asteraceae > Pulicaria > Pulicaria dysenterica. Next base: position 69,366,892 of record OX359291.1, on the reverse strand, counting down.
TATATATATATATATATATATATATAATGAAGATCAAATAAAAAGAGTTTTAGGATAAAAATGGTAGGAGAGTTGTGCGTGTGACACGTGGCAAATCAATAAAAGGGTAAACTTGGAACAACACTATTTTTATCTCTCTCCTTCCACTACCCACGTTCCCACCTTTTAACCCTAGGCCTCCTTTTATTTCTTTCAGCCGACAACCACCATTCCTCAGACCTGCTCTGACCGTCGTTCTCAAACCTGTACCATCGGCGTTCGGAAATCTGCTCCGCCGTATTTCGCAATCTGCTCCGCCGTCTTCCATATGCAAACCCTAGACAACCGCCGCCGTCTTCCATATGCAAACCCTAGACAACCGCCGCTGTCTTCCATATGCAAACCCTAGACAACCGCTGCCGCACCATATGCAAACCCTAGAGAACCTCGCATCCCTATACAACCTCCGCCAGCCTCAACATCATCCGCCTCCCTAAACAACCTCCGACGCTGGCTGCCCATGAGTCGCCGCCTATGCGCTTTCCCTATCGACGCCTAATCTAAGTTTTGCTGCACCGTCGGAGTAGTATCATTCTCCGTCATCGCCAATGCCATGCGTCCCCGTCGCATTTGGCTTCTTCACCGACCCAAACGCTTCTTCTCTGACGGGTTTCTCTCCAACAACAAATCTGTGTACCCGATGATTTAGTGGCGCCACTAGAAGACCACTGTCAGTTGATGTGCATCGAAGAGCTATCTGCCGCTCCCAGATGCACAATCGCAGATGCACAGTCAACGATTGTTTGGACAACCGTTCTTCGTTCTCCGGTAATCTCTACCTTCTCTGTTTCCGGATCTGAAGGGTTGTCGATGCACTGTCCACGAGCACACATTGTTCATATGTTAATATTATTAATACTGATTCTATCCGTTTTTATTCAAATTGTACATCATAGGTTAATCTATTGGATAGTGTAATTTCAGGGTTGTGCGTTGATATATTATAAAATTATTGTTCAATTTTTTTAATGAGTATTGGATTTGCATCTATGTTTTGATTGTGCATTTGTTGTAACTCCGGGTGGTTATGAAGAACTGTGCATCAAGAGGATTTTATGGATAATGAAAATAAATTGAAAACAGTGTTGAAATGAATTGGATCGATGTAGCAGTGTCTGGGGAAACGTATTTTTGAATTTGCCCCTAAACATCAGGAAACTGTTTTTTTTAAAAGGTCAATTATGCCCTTTTATGAATTTTTTTATAATTAATTGAAAAATAAAAAAGCCATTTTTTAGGGACAGATGAATGGCTGAGATTTCTCTTTACTCTTTGTACTTTAATTCTCTTTTTACAATATCCTTACTATATATATATATATATATATATATATATATATATAGAGAGAGAGAGAGAGAGAGAGAGGGAAGTTCCATCGAGAACCAAAAAAATGCGAGAACTGCGAGAACTGCGAGAACCGATTTAAACCGTAAAATATCAACCAAACGACAAGATATTAAATTATGAAAATTATACCAAATATGCTCTTTTAATATGACATCCATATTACTATATTTTTTGCAACAAAAAAAATTCGTTTTTGCCGGGTTTTTTTTCTAGCACTATAAGGTATGTTACATATATGTAATCAGTATTAACATATATGTGATCAGTACTATAAGGTATGTTACATATATGTAACGAATTTTTTTGTTGTAAAAAATATAGCAATATCGATGTCATATTAAAAGAGCATATTTTTGTCGTTAATTTGGTATAATTTTCATAATTTAATATCTTGTCGTTTGGTAGATATTTTAGTTTTAAAAAGATGGGGATCGGTTCTCACAGTTCTCGCATTTTTTTTGGTTCTTGATGGAACCCTCCCCTATATATATATATATATATATATATATATATATATATATATATATATATATATATATATATATATATATATAACCACTTAATCTATAATTATGCATTTTAAATATAATGTTTCGCTAGTTGTCAACTAAGTTAAGATATATATATATATATATATATATATATATATATATATATATATATATATATATATATATATATATATATATATATATATATAACCCCTTAATCTATAATTATGCATTTTAAATATAATGTTTCGCTAGTTGTCAACTAAGTTAAGTTGTGGAGCAATGCATCAGTTGTACATATAAAGCAGCTATGAGCTTTTTCATACATTAAACTTAGGCCCCGTTTGGTTCGCTAGAATTGGTCGGAATTGCCCGGAATTGTAATTGAAGATTCCTAATCCCAAGTCGTGTTTGGTTCACAGAATTCTAAGAATTGGATTTTGAATTCCCCCCAAATCCTAAGTTTATGGAATTACAATTCCATCACTAAACCAATGGAATTGGTCGGAATTGGCCGACCACCACCACCAAACGCCACTGCCACCACCATCACCACCGCCGCCGACCACCACCAACCGCCACCACCGCCGCCGACCACCGCCAACCGCCACCACCGTCACTACCGCGCCGACCACCACCAACCGCCACCACCGTCACCACAGCCGCTGACCACCACCAACCGCCACCACCTCCACCGACCACCACCAACTGCCACCACCACCTCCGTCACCACCTCCACCGACCACCACCAACTGCCACCACCACCTCCGTCACCACCTCCACCGGCCACCACTAACCGCCACCGGCACCACCGTCACCACCTCGACCGACCACCGCCAACTTGAAATTTGGAATTTCATTCAATTCCGCGAACCAAACACACGAATGAACGGATTACGTTGGAATCATTCCGATTCCAATTCCTTCTAATTCCAATTCCTAAATGAATTCCAATTCCGGTCAATTCCATTCCGCGAACCAAATGACCCCTAATTTTCTTTAACCTCTCGAAATACGGTTATTAAGTTGCATATTTACGAATTTAATGAATTTGTCACTATACCAATACAATAAGTTTCTTAGTTTTCTTAATATTTTTGTTCTTATTTTAGACGGGATGAATTTATAAAAATATATTTGATTTTGCATGAATTAATTTTTATTATGTTAATCAAACTTTAACAATATTATATTATGTCTATCGAATTTTTTTTTTGAACTGCAACAATATATATAGCACCAAAAACAGATGAAATGTCCGTACAAGTACACAAGGAAACCACATCTAAGCATCTTAACTATCGAAATTTTGATTTCTTTTGTTGAGTGTGATTCAGATAAATAACTAAAAACGATACAAATTTTATACATAAGGAGTTAACATTGCGACGGTGGTTTAATATATATATATATATATATATATATATATATATATATATATATATATATATATATATATATATATATATATATATATATAGGGTTCGGTTCAAACGAGAACTGTTTTTCGTACGAGAACTGCGAGAACCATGTCTGGCCAATCATTTAATTTACTGTCTTTTTTATTTATTTTTAAAATATAAGGGCAAAGCTGTAATTTGGTGACGCAGGTATGGAGCCCTTTTGAAAACCCTCCACCTACTTTCCCTTTTATTGGAAACCCACAGATCTCTCTTCAATCTCTTGTATCTCTCTCCCTCTCTCCTGAACACCATAACCACCACCACTACTCTCCTCCTCACTTCAAACATCACTTGAAATCAGATGACAAAACGAGGATTTGGCCACCGGTTTCCACCGGAATTCCGACTTTCTCTCTCTTCTAACACCGTAACCACCACCAGTACGTAGTCTCCTCGTCACGTCAAACACCACCGGAAAGCAAAATACAAATCAAGGATTTGGCCATGGTTTCCACCAGAATTTTTACTTTCTCTCTAACACCATAACCACCACTGGTACGTACTCTCCTCTTCACTTCAAATCACGGTTGGAAAAGAGAGCATATGTCTTGTTTTAAGTCGAGGATTTTGCCACCCGTTTCTGCCAGAATTCCGACTCTCTCTGTTTCTCTTCGCACACCATAGGCCCAAAAATACCACCGCTAAAGGAGAAGACCATAGATTCATTTTTGTTTTTAACAGTGTCAAGAATTTGGCACAAACACAGACTAAGTCACATACCATTTCAGCAACAACAAAAAAAGAGAACAATACAAGAGAGGTTTAAACTTTAAAGGGTGTTATTTTGCTAATGTATAGAACTGATTGGATCTTCTATACTTTGAAGCTGATTGGATCTTCTACGCTTTGATATCATGAAATGATTCATGGTATTGTAAAGTATAACAAAGAAATAAGCATCAAAATGTATCTTTGTCAAAATTAATACTGATCTTGCTATATTTTGTTGGAAAAAAAATTCATGTTTGTTGGGGTTTTTTTCAGTACAGCTCGGAATTTGCACTAGTGCAAAATTTACACAAGTGCATATCTACATCTGTGCTGAAAAACCCAGGTAAATATGTGCAAAATTTGCACAAGTGCAAATTCTAAGCTGTACAGAAAAAAAAAAAACCAAGTAGAATTTGCACTAGTGCAAAATTTCACAAGTGCATATCTACATCTATATTGAAAAAACCGGGTAAATATGTGCAAAATTTGCACTAGTGCAAATTCCAAACTGTACAGAAAAAAAAACCCAGTAAAATTTGCACTAGTGCAAATTTCGAGCTGTATAGAAAAAAAAACCCAGCAAACACAAAAAAAAACTTTTGAGAAAATATATCAAGACCGGTCTCAAATTAAAGAGCATAATTTTCTCGTTAATTTGGTATAATTTTCGTAATTTAACACTTCTCCGTTTGATTTATATATTAGTTAAAAAAATGCGGGGGTAATGTAAAAATTTCCAAACTACCCTTAATTAATTAAGGATAAGTTTGATTTGTTTAAGGTTATCCATTAACAACTCTTTAATCTCAACTCTCCATCTCTTTGATCAATGGCTGTAATTGGTTCTCGCAATTTTCGTACGAAAAACAGTTCTCGTTTGAACCGTCCCCTATATATATATATATATATATATATATATATATATATATATATATATATATATATATATATATATATATATATAGAATTAGGATCAAATAAAAAGAGTTTTATGGTAAAAAGAGTAAGAAGAATTCTGAGAATGCCACATGTACTTTTAATAAAAAGGGTAAAAACGAAACATTTTAAAAAAGAAAAAAATTCTCTCTCCTAGATAACCCCACTAAACTCACGTCCCTTTTTCCCGTTCCCCCTAAAAACGCAAAACCTAAACCTAGTTCCTATCTGCCGTATATTTCACCGCCTCCCCCAACCCTAACATCCTCCGCTATATATATATATATATATATATATATATATATATATATATATATATATATATATATATATATATATATATATATATATATATATATATATGCTGTGTAGTAAAATTTTAATTTGATTTATGTAAATAACGTGATTCTATGTATTTCAACAAAAAGGAACTCTTGTATCATTTTTTAGTATTCGTAATTTGGTATATGATTTTAAAGTTGTAAATAAAGAAAATCTATTTATTAAACAGATTTTATTTTTTAATTCGTTTTACTCAAAAATATAAATTATTATATGCTATTATATGTAATAAGTTGTAAAAGACATATATAATAAACTTTTATACTTCAAATTAGAAAAATATATTTATTAAAATAAAAAAGAGAGAAAAACTCAAATACGTCTACCCCCACCCCAACACCCTACCCCATACCCCATCCTACCCAACCCAACCCAACCCTACCCCTACCTACCCCACCTCACCTCATCCCTGTTGGGGTTTCACGAACACAGCGGAAGCAAAGGAACAACATGCAATGCCAAATGTACAAACATGCAATGCATAAAACCCCAAAATGGACCAAACTCTATAACTTGATATTTGCAACATGGAAAAAGAAGAGAAAGAAGATTATACCTTTCTCCTTAGCTCCAGAAATCTGTAAAAGAAAATGGTGTTGACAAGAAAGCAAAATAGCTTCCCTCTATTGCAAGTCCACACCAGGTTTCTTCAATCCACTTGTACTAGCAAGCTTGGATGAACTTCAAACTCTTGAATTCATCACAAGAACAGCAAAACACTCTCAAATCTGGAATAAAACCTCACATGCACTAACTAGAAGATCAAAAATCACCCAAAGTGCCATGTAGGTTTAAGGGTTTTCTAGAGTGAGAGAGAGAGAGAGAGACTAATCCGAAATCTGCATGTCAAATGAACCAAGGAGGGCTCTTTAACCTCCCCAAGGCCGGCCAAGAAAAGCGAGGCCTCTCATTGGCCAAAAGGGAGGTGGGAGACAAAAGTTGCATGCTGTCAGACACATTTACGCGCCGCGTACCAGTAGGTTTCCGCGCCGCGGAACCTCTACGTCGCGTATCCTGACAAGCCACGCGTCGCGTAAATCTCCTGCATACCAACTTCTCTACTTTGACACTTTTAGTCCCACATCCTTCATCGTTGTCAGGATTGATCCCCGACGTGTGACCCAATAGGCCCACACTATATTGGCAGTGATCCTAATGGCGTACGTGCCTCAGTGGGCATACTCCAACAATCCCCACCCTACCCTTACACCACCCCTACCTATCAACCCCATCCTACCCCCACCCACCCCACCCTACCTTACCCCCATCCTACCCATACCTACCCACTCCACCCTACCCCACCCTACCTTATACACACCCTACGCTATACCCACACTACCCCCTACCTACCCACCCCACCCTACATACCACCCACGTCGAGTTGCGGACGTTATGGCGGTAACGATTGTGGAACAGTAACTGATGACGACGGTGGTGGCGTGGCGGACGTGATGGCGCTAGCGGTGGTAGGTGATGCTCGGCGGTGGCGGTGACACTGGTAATGGCGGTGGTAGCGACAATGGCAACAGCGGCGACAATCATGATGGTGTTGACGCTGGTAAAGGCCGTGGTGACAATGGTGGTGGTGGCGGTGGCGGTTGGAGGTGGTCGGTGGCGGTGGTGACGGTGGTGGCGGTGGCGGTGGCGGTTGGAGGTGGTCGGTGGCGGTGGTGACGGTGGTGGCGGTGGCGGTGGCAGTTGGTGGTGGTCGGCGGTGGTGATGACGGTGGTGGCGGTGGTGACGGTGGAAGTGACAGTTGGTTGTGGTCGGCGGTGGTGGTGACGGCGGCGGTTGGTGGTGGTCGGCGATGGTGGTGACGGTGGTGGCGGTGGGGGTTGGTAGTGGTGATGGTGGTTGGCGGCGGTGGTGATGGCGGTGGCGGTTGGTGGTGGTCGTCGGCGGTGGTGACGGTGGTAGTTGTTGGTGGTGGTCGGTGGCGGCTGTGACGGTGTTGTTAGTGGCAGTTGGTTGTAGTCGGTGGTGGTGGTGATGGTGGCGTAGTGACGGTGGCGGTTGTTGGTGGTCAGTGGCGGTGATGACGGTGGTGGCGGTTGGCGGTGGTCGGCGGCACTGGTGATGGTGGTGGCGTTGGCGGTTGACGGTGGTCAGCGGCGGCTGTGTCGGTGGTGTCAGTGGCGTTTGATGGTGGTCGGCGGCGGTGGGGATGGTGGTGTAGTATCGGTGGCGGTTGGTGGTGGTCGGAGGCGGTGGTGACGGTGGTGTCTGTGGTCGGCGGCCAATTCCGACCAATTCCATTGGTTTAGTAAAGGAATTGATAAATCCTTAAACTTAGGAATTGTGGGATTTCAGAATTCCAATTCCTAGAATTCTTTGAACCAAACATGAGTAGGATTTAGGAATTGCCAATTCCATTTACGACCAATTCCAACCAATTCCAGCGAACCAAACAGGGCCTAATATCAGTCGCCTTTATTCGTGACCCACGTACAAAGCGCCATTGCCTTCAGAAAACCCTAATATCAGTCGACCTAGTCGCCGCTGTGAAGGCGCTCCGCCGCCCCTGTGAAGTCTCCGCTGAGAAGGCGCCACCGGTTATGCATCCGCCACTGCCCCTGTGGAGTCGCCGCCTGCATCTCTCCGTCCCACCTATCGCAAATCTTAGTCATGTTCTGCACCACCACTATGGCAGAGTCAAGACCAAACTAACACTGAACCACTATCGCTGCTTCATCACCGCCTCTGCACCACCACCACAGCGAACTCACTTGTGAAATCGTCAATGCACATTCGCCATCTGTTTTGCCGGTCGTCGATGCACATTCCCATATTTGAAGGGTTAGGATTTTAACTTCACACAATAACAATAAATACAATACAACGATTTTAAATACGATAGAAATTCATAAAATTTGAATATAACTTCGTAAACTTTATCATTTTAATTATATTCTTATTTAAAATATGTTCTATAATCTAGTATCAAGATTGGTGGTTGTGGCTTCATCCATCCATATCTATCAAGATGACTATGGATAAGAATAAAGTATGATCACCTCTATAATCATATCGTGACTATTTTCATGGATTTGCTATTCATAGATCTTGATCTCTACGTCAATTAAAACTAAAGGTACGTTTGGTGTTGAAAATTTAAATAGAATTATAAATGATAGTAAAGAATAGAAATTTAGAGGGAAAAAATTAGTTCAGAAAATGGGAATCGAGTTTAAATTAAATTATATTTGGTAGGATATGTAATTAATTATTTCTTTTGTTTGATAGCACATATATTCCAACATAGAAGTATAATAGAGAATCGTTTTTCTTGTTTGATACCACAAAAAATCTAATAGAGAATTAAATTGGCTTGATTTGTGTAAAGCTTGGCTCAACTCGTCTTATTTACATCTCTACGAGTAATAATCCAATTCAAACAACAATCTCAAGTTATTTTTGGTTTTTTTAATAGTATATAACTTCATTCAATCTATACTATCTTATAAAACATTTAGGTATTTTTTCTTAATTTCTCAATTTTAAGTAATTTGAGATTACTAATTTAAAACTAATATTAAACTAAACAGAAACTATTAAATAAATTAACTATTTGGTGGAATTACTAACAATCTTATATACCATTTTAATAACTAATTAACCTTTTTAAATAAAAAATATTTAACAAATTAAATCAATACTAATTCACATAATTATTAAAAGAATAAAAAAATTAAAAAATTACGTATTATTCTATCATATGATAAATATTTTTAGTTGACTATTAAAAAATAGGGTTAAAGCCATCAAATAGCTGTCTACTTTCCTAATTTTACCATTGTGGCACGTCATGTTTTTTTACACATATGACCACCTAACTTATTAAAATGTGTTAATGTGCCCATTTTGTTTATTTTGACCTGCAATAGCAGGTCACCTTTCCCCCTTTTTCTTCTTCACCTTAAAATCGAAACTTTAAACCCGAAATTCTCCATTTATACTTGATGAAATTTAATGATTCTTGAGTCTATGGAAATGTAATCGAGTTGTCTATAATATAATACAAAAAACCCGACTAAAAACGAGTCTAATATGAGTCAAATAATCAAAATACCGTAAACGTGCTTAATGGGTAATACCCGACTTTAATTAATAATTTCTTGGCCTATACTTGATGAAAATTCATTGGTGTCTTTTGAAAGGTAAAAAAATTATTTGTAATAATCTGTAAAAAGAATTATGTAAAACGAGTAAGAGTTGAGCGAAAAATGAGCTTTTTTTCTGCTATGTTTTTTAATTGGAATCGAAGAACAATGCGACACTTTAATCTCGAATTCTCCATTATACATTATGAAAGTTTATGATTCTTGATCCTATGGAAGGTATTCGAGTTATTTATAAAGTAGTACAAAAACGAGTTTAAAGTGAATCAATTATTTAAAAAATAGTAAGATGGTTTTGAATGATACATAACCGACTTTAATTAGCAAATTCTTGGCCTACACTTGATGAAAATTCATGAATTTGGTGTCCTTTGAAAGGTAAAATGATTATTTACATGGTTCTGCTGCTTCTGCAAAAAGAATTAGCGAAAACGATCAAGAATCGATCGAGAAACCTGCTGGACAAGTTGCAGGTCGAATTTTGGCACATTGGCACGTTTTTAATGACTTGACTGGCCACATGTGTAAAAAAAAACATGACGTGCCACAATGGTAAATTGGGGAAAGTAGACAGCTATTTGATTGCTTTAACTCTAAAAAATACGTACAACTAAAATTATTTAAATTTAAATAACATGTAGCCTACATTTATAAAACTTTTGGATTTTGTAATGCATAATATAATTAAATTATCATAGAGTTATAATGTCAACACTATTGTTAGATTTTACCATCCATATAAAATTTTACTGACCCAACATAATTTTCACAAAATACACACCACAATTCTTTTAAAAACGGAGAAAGTTATCGAGGAAAACTATATAATGCCACTGTATTACCCTGATACAGTAGTAGTAAATATAGTCTTACAACCGACTCTCTCCTTTAATTAAGTCTGCAACTCAACCTCATATCACTGGTTAAAAGTATAAGTCATAATGCTTATCTTACAAGCGAACGTAACACAAGAAATACCCAAAAAAAAAATTGGAAGAACCACCTAGACCTTACTTTCTTCGTTTTTACTTTGTTCTCATTGTAATATCCGTTTTTAAAATATCATCGAGGAGTTCTTATCCACCTCCACCTTTAAACATAAAGATGCTTCCATTCTATGCTATTATATTGTACAATCTCTTGCTCCTATTAACAACAAAAACTCGAGACTTAGCTTGCAGAGTTCCAGACATCAACAGAAATACCTTACTGCCGCGAAAGAGATGCGGTCGGATGGACCTTGTCGCCAGTGGTAGGGAGGTTTTGATGATGAAAAGCTTTTTTTGTTTTGTAGGATTTGAAATACGTGTTTACTATTTTTTAGACCTGATTTTTGTATTTTATTGAGTTTTTATTTAACTTCTCGATCTTAATGTAGAATCTGTATTTCTATCTTTTAATTATTAGTTGTAATTTATATTAGAAATCGAAACATTAAAATAAAGATTTATATATATACAACAGTTAGTGATTATAATAATTATTATTATTACTAAGTCTGTTAGTTATAAAATAGTTATAAAACTCGTAAGGTAGCAATTTATTGGGGTTAATTAATAGAAGTTAGTTAGAATATATTTAAATTAGTGATAAGGTCATAAGACAAGCCCTGTCACATACCTATATTAGTATAAGGTTTAGTTTCCAAAAATGTATTGAAAGTGTCACTTTTTACTATTATGTACGTATACTCAACTTTCAAAACTACATCATTTAGTGTAACCAACTTTCTTAAAACTACCATTTGATATACCCGGTTACCTACTGAACATGTAACCGGTATTTTTATTAATTTTTAATTTTTTAAAAATTTCACATTTGACACCTCATTTGCCACCTCACTAACTTTTGCCACCTAATATATGTTTTTCCTTAAAGAAGATCTTCATTTTCAACATTCAAGAACATATGAACATCTTCATCTTCTAGATTCAACATTCAACATTCAACATAAGCCCTAATCGATAAAGCTCTAATCAACATAAGCAAATCGAACCAAGATGAAGAACAACTAAAATGTGTTATCTATACCTCAACAAAGATCTGGATTCGTGAACTAACAAACAAGAACCAAACTCACAAATAAGAACACTTGAAATCTGTAATCAACAAGATGAACAAGAACTCACAAAAACGAAACCTAAAAACGAAAACCCTAAAATCACATATCTGTTTGTGAGGTATCAATCGTTCTAGAAGCAAAATCGGAACCAAGAAGTAAAAGTGAAACCAAGAATCTGTTTGTGAGAGGTATCGATCGAAGAAACCCAAACCTGCTATCAAATCAAAACACAAACATGCTATCAAAATCAAAGAAACCCAAACCTGCTATCAAATCGAAGAAACCTAAATCTACTAGCAAAACCGAACCCCTATGCGATGGTGGTTGTGGTGAAAGCCTCGAAGAAACCCTCGAAGATCTGGTGAAACCCTCGATGGTGACGGATGATGGTGGCGATGATGGTGAAACCCTCAAAGATCTGGTGAAACCCTCGAAGAAACCCTAGGTGTTCTTGAAGTCGCGTTCTTGATGAATAAACCCTCGATGAATCCAGATGATGATGAAGAAGAAACAAACCGGAAGCAAGCAGATGAAGAATCGTTGTTCATACGATGGAAATCCAAATCAAGCAGATGAAGAATTTTAAATTAATATTATTATTATTATTATTATTATTATTATTATTATTATTATTATTATTATTATTATTATTATTCATGTTAAATAAAAAAAGCCATGTCACCCACCACGTCACCCATGACTGTCTCACACCCATGACTTGCATATATTATTATTATACTAAACGGTATTTTTAAAAGATGGATATAAACAATAGCAAAAAGTGATAAATTTAGCACATTTATTAAAACTAAACTCATTAGTATATTGTAACATTATGATTTGCATATATAAATTGAGTGAACTCAATAAACCCATTTTACTTTCCTATACTATTTGTGAGTAAATATTTAGAAGTTAATTATATTTAACCCCTAAGCGTACTCTATCAAACTCAATTTTATTTTACAACACAAAAAAAAAGTCACATATTTAAATAAAATTTTCAAAATTAAAGTGTAATATCTAAATACTATGTTTAATTATTTTCCTGATTATGTAACATGCTATAAATAGATATTGTAAATGTTCCTGTTAAGTATAAATAGGAGATTTTACCTTTTGATAATGTAAGTTTTTCAATATTCTAATATATAGGAGATTTCTTAGGCATATATTTTTTATATTGTGTGCTCTTACTCTAAATATACTGATCTGAGAGATATTGAGTGTTGGAAACTTGGATTGTTCCTTTGATACTTGAAACTTGAAACCTACATAAACAAATGCAGTTTTATTATAATGTTTCATCTATTAAATAATCTGTGTTCTAATTGGATTGAAAAACTGTCAACAAAAGGAGACAAAAATGTGTTAAACAATATGTAGTTTATTCTTATATTTTTGTATATATATCAACATAAGGAGACAATAATGTGTTAGATCGATAATGTGTATTTTATTCTTATTTTGTCTTTGTAGCATAGTGTATGATACCTTGTGTAATATTGTACTTCTGTATACATTTATATTTCGATGAGTTATGTAATACAATTCATGCATGGTATCGAATCCCTCCCTCTAAGAGACTCATGTTCCTTTTTTTTCCGATTACTTTCTTGCTATATAATGAAATTTCAAGCATAAGGTTGAGTCAAAGTTTTATAAATTACGTTCAAGAAAAATCAAAAGATTAACTAATTATTAACTGCAAGAGTTGCTAAAAGAAATTAATTAATTAAATTAATTACAATTTGGGATTGAGGTCACATGTGTAATAAAGGGATGGCAAGGATTCTTAACTTTACAATGCAAACCAACTCATTAAACATGACCCTACAAATCATGCGCTAAACAGCTCAATTCGATTCTGGTGCATATTTGGCAACTCGCATATTTATTTAACAGGATTTATTCAATACATACATGATCCATCCCCCAAAAAGATTAATTAAGTATATATGATTACATCATTTTTTTTGTTTATTTACTACTTGTGCATATATAAGATTTAAAAGTAATTAGTATGAATAAGAAATTATTTAATTTGCTTTTAAACCTGTCTACTAATGGTTTTAGTGACACTTTCACATATTTAATAACAAACTTAAATTACTAGCTAGTGTTATAGTCAATTACTTATATGTTGTACGGATACATTATTTTAAATATGTTTATAAATAAAATTCCTAATAATCAGATTGTAAATCATGACTTTTTTTTTTTGCTATTATTCTCATCACACAAATAACAAGTAAAACGAATATTTTTAACAAAAGAATAATAATTATAGAGAAATGTTAAATATAGTCCATACTTATTGCATAGTTCTGAGGGACTAATCTTAGCCCTTGGATCAGCCCCATCAATAGTCTAGATTGAATTTTAAAAATTTGGGCCGAGTGACATTTTCGTAATTAACATGTAATGATTTTACCATCACATGTGATTGTATAGTGAATCACATGTGATTTTATATTGAATCACATGTGATTAAATATTAAAATTTAGGACTATGTTTTTTATATGGACTATATTGAACACAACTCAATAATTATATATAAAGTAGCAAATAAGGAAGGTGCGGTTATCATAATCATTGAATCAATCTAAATTATTGTGGCTTATTTATAAGAGTTTTATTCACGAAAATGTATCTAACTTGTCATGTTTTGTTATTATTTGTATTAAACTTTAAAAATTTCTATTGTATGTATCAAACTTTTAATTTGTTTCTATTGTATATATTTTGGATACATTAAAATGTATAAGTAAATACATACAATAGTGACAAAATCAAATGTTCAATACACACAATAAAAACAGTTAAAGTCTAATAATACATATAATAGCAAAACATAACAAATTGTATAAAATGAAATAAACCATATATATAAAGTGTAAATTTTTTATTATCAACATCTACCTATAAATTACTATAATTACAAAACTATAACACAAGAAATAAGTTATAATTACACAAGTATCACTATATATAGAGATAATATCATGACATGTACCTTGTTTCTACAAAACTTGAAAATATATATATCTTAATTGCTTCTGTCGCTATTATTAGCACCCCTAATTAGATTTTGAATATAGATGAAACATCACAAATTCACAATAACATAGATTCGTCAATGATTCTTATTAATTAATTAGCTATCACAATTACATTTCTCTTTCATAAGAGATTTGTTATATTTTCTAGTTGACAAAGAATGGCCTATTTTCTACGTACGTACGTGGGTTTTCTTCCTCGTAATAGTGCCATGCTTCCATCATATTTCATCAATCTTTGGTCGCATTATGCTAGAGCCATTCGGCGACTAGCTTCTTTATCCATTTCTCTCTTTTGCATTATGACTTCGACTTGCATTCTTAAATTAGGTTGAAACCCAAATAAGAATTAAATGTTTCTGGGTTTGAGAGGCCAATATTAGTTTCTGTAACACCCCAAAATGGAGCCTAGTTGTAAACTGTAGTACATGTAGCTTTAGTAATTGTACGTTGACCTTAAATTGGTGTTTTGTTGTTAAATGTAGTATACATGTTGCTAATTGGTGTTCAATATGTTAATTGGTGTTTTAAACGTGAATTGGTGCTAATTGGTGTTAAATGGTGTTAACTGTGGATAAAAATGTAGTAATATGAAAAGTGTCATTAGTTGACCATGTTGATAAATAGTTGAACGGTTTTGGATAATGGTTCCAAAAATATCTCCGGTAGTTGAAACAGAAAACCCTAAGTTGTATTTTAAGTTGAATAGGAGAACAAAATACCCGAGAGGGGGTATTAGCTTTTAAGGTCGGCTTAACAGCCTTCCTTATCCCCTGTAACACACAAAACACACACACAGCATACACATACATACGTACAAAGCACCATACATCCAAACCCTTGTTCTTTTGGAGATTTATTCGTGAAGCAAACTGTTGATTGAAGTTTGCTTAGCTGATTTCGGAAGTATTTAGTCCGTAATCATCTTCTCCTTGTAAGTTTTCTTGGATTAAATCTAGTTCTTGAGTTCATGTAGAAGGAGATCCATTTGGGTGGATTTAAGGGTGTTTTGATGTTGTTCTTGTGTCAATTTCATGTTAGAAAGTTTGTATGTATCTTAGACAACTTGTATAAACACTTGAATGTGGATTCAAGTTGGATTTTGAGTCAAAAACATGAGAAACGGCTGCTGTTTACGAACAGAGCAAGAACATACTGTAACAGGTTTCCTTGCGGTCGCAAGGGGTATGCCTTGTGATCGCAAGGGGTATGCCTTGTGATCGCAAGCAGGGTTGTATTGTACCTTGCGGTCGCATGCATGGGTCTTAAGTTCGCAAGTGGTTCGTTGTCGTGGTTTACCGTCTAAGGACGAAGAAATGATACTTGCGGTCGTAAGTACATAACTTGCGATCGTAAGCCCCCAAGATACCACCCTTGCGGTTGAAAGGCTGAGTCCTTGCGGTCGCAAGCTGGGGTGGTTTGGGTTGAACCCTTGCGGTCGCAAGTAAAACCCTTGCGGTCGCAAGGAGGGTGTATAAGTGACCCTTGCGGTCGCATGTGAGAACCTTGCGATCGCAAGCAGGGGTTCCATGATGTCAGCCTCGTAGCCTTATGTTTTAAGTGGTGTTAAGTGTTGTTAATTGGTGTCTAAGCTTGAACCTACTGTGTTAGGTGACTCGGACGATTATGTGTGCTCTTGGGATTCTCGCATTCATATTTGCCTCCTGTAATCTCGAGGTGAGTACCGGTTTCCCATGAGTCTCAGTAGGTAAGTTATCTGTGGTACATGTTGACACATGATTGGTGTATTGATACGTGAAAAATGAGGTATGTTATGATAGAGTTGTACAAGCATGCTTATTATTGATATGAAAGATATTGTTGTGATTATATGCGCGCATGAACTGGATCCTTATTGGATCAGCTATTTGTTTATGAAGTTATGTCCGGACACTGAACTGGAGAACACGGAGGTCAATCAGGTAGACGGGTGTTAGTATCTGGCTGGGTTCCCAGGGTCCTTAGGGACTACGGATTGCGGTACTAACGGTACTCAAGTAGTATACACTTGGGTAGGGCTCTGCAGGCCGCCGTTCCTCTATGGAACTGGGTTCCTTGATAGATTGGAACCAGCATGAAAGACATGGCGTACCACGTGGACTGCTGTTGGGTTGTTGAGCGGGGTTGGCTCCCCTGCAATATACGACTCCTGGTGACACGTTTGGCTCGCCGCAATATGATAGGATAGCCCTGT
Organism: Pulicaria dysenterica; assembly: GCA_947179395.2. Taxonomy (NCBI): domain Eukaryota; kingdom Viridiplantae; phylum Streptophyta; class Magnoliopsida; order Asterales; family Asteraceae; genus Pulicaria; species Pulicaria dysenterica. The sequence goes on along the minus strand of OX359291.1, from coordinate 69,350,128 downwards.
GTGCTGTTCTGATACATGATAGCCTGCTTATTGTTGCTTATGTGTAATTGGTGCTCACTAGCTAGTTGTAGCTAACGGTGCAAGATTTATATTTTTCGCAGGTTGACCATAGATGCCTGGTGAGGCGGGACTGGCGGTAGTTTTTGTTGTAAATACATTTTGGGGAACACGTCGTTATTTGTATGGATCCGACGGTCGGAAACTAGTAGGTAACGCTTGTAGATAACAAACTTGGCTTAATTTTTGGTGTAATTAATTAGCCGAGTCAAGCAACGTGGCTTTTGTAACTGGTGTTTAATTCCGCTGCACGCTTTTGATAATTGTTGTTTTAAAAGTTTAAATTAACTCTAATTTTAAGCTCGTTAGAGATGGCGTTACAAGTAGGTATCAGAGCCTAAGTTTGAGGAATTGGGTACTCGTTGAAGTATTCAATCTCAAGCTCGGGCCCGACCATCGTTAAGTGTTCCTATCGGGGTAATTGGGGGTGAGTTGAGAGTTATGTGGCTGTCCTACGTGAAAGATTAACTGTAGTATTAGTAAGTGGTGAATAAATGGTGTACTAAATGTGGTCTATGTGTAAATAGTTAGTTGAGTAGAAATGGCTGAGTGTAGAGCTACGACTGAAGAGGCTCTTAAACAGATGGAGGATGAGGCCTCCAGTATGCGACGGGAAGCTGAGGACGAGGTTTCTCAGCACAATGTGGAGCCGCCAAGACACGATCAAGATCAGGTGGCATATGTTAGATTGTTAGAAGAGGAGCTCCGATTGACGAGGGAGTTGTTACAGAACGCTCTGGCAGGAAAGAAACCAGAGAAGTGCTCGTACAAAAAGTTCATGTCTTGCGGGCCTAAGGTTTATGAGGGTAGTGATAATCCCTCGGATACGATTCGTTGGCTTCGCGAGACGGATCAGGTGTTTGAGTCTTGTGATTGTGAGCAAGAAATTCGTGTCAAGTACGCTGTTCGAATGTTGAAAGAGCCTGCTCTGGATTGGTGGGATACAGTGAAAGATACGTTGAGCCCAGAGGTAGTCGCTGCTTTGACTTGGGGGCAGTTTTCTGAAAAGCTGAAAGCAAAGTACTGCACAGACTATGACTTGGAGAGAATGGAATGAATTTAACAGTCTCCGTAAGGAGGACAAACCAGTAGAAGACCTTATCCATGTTTTCACTGATAAGGTGAGATTCATACCACATTTGGTGACTGACGAGAAAGCCAAGATGCGCAAGTTTATGAACATGCTGCCACTCGACTATCGCGCTCATGTGAGAGCTGCGACTACCATGGATCGGGCATTTGAGATAGCCCGACAGGTTGATGAGGATAGACGCCAGGGTAAGGGGGATCACGCTGCTGAGGGTCAGAAAAGGAAGTTTCAACAGTTCTCAAAGTCTGGTACTTCCAAGGGGCAGTCGTCGACTGGGGGAAAGCCTGATTCTTTGAAGAAGGCTAAGTTTGAGGGTTCGTGGTTCTCTCTGTGTCGCACCTACCATACCGGTGATTGTTCGAAGGCCACTACTCGTTGTTTTAGGTGTAGCCAGAAAGGGTACTCGGTGAATTAGTGCGAGTTCAAAGAGAATGTCTGTTACAAGTGCCACAAGCCTGGGCACAGGATTTCTGATTGTAGGTCAAAGATAGACGTTGGAACTGGAGGATCTGCCTCAGGGCAGAAGAGAGATAACGTTCCCCGTGCTAAAGGGCGGGCGTTTCAGATGACGAAGGAAGAGGCAAAGGGTGCTGGGGATGTGATTACGGGTACTTTTCTTATAAACTCTACCCCAGCATGTGTATTGTTTGATTCTGGAGCTATGTATTCTTTTGTGTCTATGTCTTTCTGTGATAAACTGCAAATGTCTGTATCTGTGTTGTCTGAGCCTATAAGAGTAGAGACTGCTAGTGGTAAAGTAGTTCCAGTTGTAGATAATGTCCCTCAAACGGTTATTGATATCGACGGGAGTAGTTTTCCTGTTTCTCTTCTTTTAATACCGATTGCGGGATTCGATGTTGTGATTGGGATGGATTGGCTTAGCAAGTTAAACGCTGAGATTTTTTGTTCCAAGAAGTTGATCAAAGTTCCTTTACCTGACGGGTCATATGTTGTGGCTCGTGGCGAAAGGCGAAAGTCCGATGTTCCTATCATTTCTCTTATGAAAACTCGTAAGTCGGTTTCGAAAGGCTGCGATTGTTATCTAGCCCATGTGATCGACGCTAAATTGGAGAAACGTGTTGTTCGTGATATTCCGGTGGTGACCGATTATCCAGAAGTATTTCCTGATGAGTTGCCTGGGTTACCGCCAGTCAGAGATGTTGAGTATCGTATTGATCTTGTTCCAGGGGCTACCCCTATGGCTAAAGCTCCATATCGTCTTGCTCCTTCCGAGGTTCGCGAGATGATGACGCAGATTCAGGAGTTGCTTGACAAAGGCTTTATTAGCCCGAGTTCTTCTCCTTGGGGTGCTCCGGTGCTATTCGTGAAAAAGTAGGACGGAACGATGAGAATGTGTATTGATTACCGGGAGCTGAACAAGCGAACGGTGAAGAACAAGTATCCTCTGCCGCGGATAGACGATTTGTTTGATCAATTGCAGGGAGCGACGTGCTTCTCAAAGATTGATATGCGGTCTGGATATCACCAAGTGTTAGTTGCTAATGAATATGTTCCAAAGACGGCTTTCCGTACCCGTTATGGTCATTATGAGTTTTTGGTGATGCCTTTCGGTTTAACCAATGCTCCTGCTGTTTTCATCGACCTGATGAATAGGGTTTGTCGTCCTTTTCTCGATAAATCGGTGATTGTGTTTATTGACGATATTCTCATCCACTCAAAGACTGAAGCTGAACATGAGTTACATTTGCGAGAGATTCTCGAAACTCTTAAACGGGAGAAGCTTTACGCTAACTTCTAAAAGTGTGAGTTTTGGTTGCGAGAAGTTCATTTTCTCGGCCATGTGATCTGCAGCGATGGCGTGAAAGTTGACCAGGCGAAAGTCGAAGCGGTTATGAATTGGGGAGTTCCTCGAACTCCTTCTGAAGTTAGAAGTTTTCTCGGCTTAGCTGGTTACTATTGGCGGTTTATCCGCGACTTTTCTAAACTTGCTGGTCCGTTAACTAAACTAACTCGCAAAGACGTTGCATTCGTTTGGGCGGAAGCTCAAGAACAAGCGTTTCAGTCCTTGAAACGGCTTTTGTGCGAAGCTCCAATACTTTCCTTGCCAGAGGGATCGGAAGACTTCATTGTCAACTGTGATGCTTCGTTAACTGGATTGGGGTGTGTATTGATGCAGCAAGATAAAGTAATTGCCTACGCTTCAAGGCAATTGAAACCTCATGAAGGCAACTATCCGACTCATGATCTTGAGTTGGCAGCGGTGGTGTTCGCGTTGAAATTGTGGAGGCACTATCTCTATGGCACTAAATGTGTGGTCTGTACGGATCACAAGAGCCTACAATATGTTTTCACACAGAAAGAGCTTAACATGAGACAACGCAGATGGCTCGAGTTGATAAAAGACTATGATTGTGAAATTCGCTACCATCCTGGTAAGGCCAACGTGGTGGCGGATGCTTTGAGTCGCAAGAGCTTTACCGCAGATGCTAGATTCATGAAACTTACTGTGGTTTCCGATATCATTGCTCAATTGAAGGAAGCGCAACAAGTGGCGTTGCAAGATGATAATCTGAAATCAGAAACGATGAAAAAGCTGAAAGATCAACTTGTTGATGATACTCGTGGACTTAAGACTTTTCAGTCTCGCGTGTGGGTGCCTCTTCATGGTGGAAATCGTGAGCTGATACTGCAGGAAGCTAACAAGTCTAGGCTGTCGGTTCATCCGGGCAGCACAAAGATGTATCATGACTTGAAGGCATTATATTGGTGGCCTACTTTGAAGCGAGATGTTGCTTCTTTTGTGGAAAAATGTCAGATCTGCGCGCAAGTTAAGACAGAACATCAGAAGCCTTATGGCAGTTTGCAGCAACTTGAGATCCCTGAGTGGAAGTGGGATCACATTTTGATGGATTTTGTGACGAAGTTGCCGAAAACCCTCAGAGGTCATGATGTTATTTGGGTCATTGTCGATAGATTGACCAAGAGCGCTCATTTTCTAGCTATCAGCGAGTCTACTCCGCTGGAAAAGTTAGCAAAGCTATATGTAGACGAAGTGGTGTCACGACATGGTTTGCCATGTTCGATTGTGTCGGATCGTGATGCGAGATTTGCTTCACATTTTTGGCAGAGTTTGCAACATGAACTTGGTACACGTATTCATCTGAGCACGGCGTATCATCCGCATATAGATGGCCAGTCAGAGAGAATGATACAGACGTTGGAGGACATGCTTCGCGCATGTGTTCTCGAATTTGGTGGTGCGTGGGATTCTCACTTGCCGTTGGTCGAGTTTGCTTATAATAACTCGTACCACTCCAGTATTGGGATGCCACCTTATGAAATGTTGTATGGGAGGCGTTGTCGTACTCCCACGTGTTGGTTAGAGCCCGGTGAAAAGCAGTTTGCCGGGCCTGAGATTGTTCAGATTACGGCAGATAAAGTGAAGATTGTGCGGGAAAAGCTCAAAGCGGCCCGTGACAGACAGAAAGTCTATGTTGACCCTAAACGCTGACCAGTTGTATTCCAGGAGGGCGATCGGGTGTTCCTGAAAGTTTCTCCCTGGAAAGGGGTGATTCGTTTTGGAAGAAAGGGCAAGTTGAGTCCACGTTATATTGGTCCATTTCAGATCATTCGCGTGGTTAATGATCAGACTGTTACGCTAGAGTTACCTCCAGAGCTATCTGGAATTCACAACACGTTCAACGTGTGTTATCTACGTAAGTGTAAGGTGGAGGAGAACCAGATTCTGCCTCTACAGGAATTGAAGGTTGACGCTTCAAAGCGCCTAGTGGAAGAACCTGTTGAAATACTTGGTTCTAAAACCAAGAAGTTGCGCAGAAAGATGATTAAACTGGTGTTAGTTAAATGGAAGCATAACCTGGGTTCGAAAATGACCTGAGAAACGGAAGACGACATGAAAGCTAGATACCCTCACTTGTTTGTAGACGATCAGATTCCGAGGACGGAATCTTCTTAAGGGGGGTAGATTTGTAACACCCCAAAATGGGGCCTAGTTGTAAACTGTAGTACCTGTAGCTTTAGTAGTTGTACGTTGACCTTAAATTGGTGTTTCGTTGTTAAATGTAGTATACATGTTGCTAATTGGTGTTCAATATGTTAATTGGTGTTTTAAACGTGAATTGGTGTTAAATGGTGTTAACTGGTGTTAAATGTGGATAAAATGTAGTAATATGAAAAGTGTCATTAGTTGACCATGTTGATAAATAGTTGAACGGTTTTGGATAATGGTTCAAAAAATATCTCCGTTAGTTGAAACAGAAAACCCTAAGTTGTATTTTAAGTTGAATAGGAGAACAAAATACCCGAGAGGGGGTATTAGCTTTTAAGGTCGGCTTAACAGCCTTCCTTATCCCCTGTAACACACAAAACACACACACAACATACACATACATACGTACAAAGCACCATACATCCAAACCCTTATTCTTTTGGAGATTGATTCGTGAAGCAAACTGTTGATTGAAGTTTCCTTAGCTGATTTCGGAAGTATTTAGTCCGTAATCATCTTCTCCTTGTATGTTTTCTTGGATTAAATCTAGTTCTTGAGTTCATGTAGAAGGAGATCCATTTGGGTGGATTTAAGGGTGTTTTGATGTTGTTCTTGTGTCAATTTCATGTTAGAAAGTTTGTATGTATGTTAGACAACTTGTATAAACACTTGAATGTGGATTCAAGTTGGATTTTGAGTCAAAAACACGAGAAACGGCTGCTGTTTACGAACAGAGCAAGAACATACTGTAACAGGTGTCCTTGCGGTCGCAAGGGGTATGCCTTGCGATCGCAAGCAGGGTTGTATTGTACCTTGCGGTCGCATGCATGGGTCTTGCGGTCGCAAGTGGTTCGTTGTTGTGGTTTACCGTCTAAGGACGAAGAAATGATACTTGCCGTCGTTAGTACATAACTTGCGATCGTAAGCCCCCAAGATACCACCCTTGCGGTCGAAAGGCTGAGTCCTTGCGGTCGCAAGCTGGGTGGTTTGGGTTGAACCCTTGCGGTCGCAAGTAAAACCCTTGCGGTCGCAAGGAGGGTGTTTAAGTGACCCTTGCGGTCGCATGTGAGAACCTTGCGATCGCAAGCAGGGGTTCCATGATGTCAGCCTCGTAGCCTTATGTTTTAAGTGGTGTTAAGTGTTGTTAATTGGTGTCTAAGCTTGAACCTACTGTGTTAGGTGACTCGGACGATTCTGTGTGCTCTTGGGATTCTCGCATTCATATCTGCTTCCTGTAATCTCGAGGTGACTACCGGTTTCCCATGAGTCTCAGTAGGTAAGTTATATGTGGTACATGTTGACACATGATTGGTGTATTGATACGTGAAAAATGAGGTACGTTATGATAGAGTTGTACAAGCATGCTTATTATTGATATGAAAGATATTGTTGTGATTATATGCGCGCATGAACTGGATCCTTTTTGGATCAGCTATTTGTTTATGAAATTATTTCAGGACACTGAACTGGAGAACACGGAGGTCAATCAGGTAGACGGGTGTTAGTATCTGGCTGGGTTCCCAGGGTCCTTAGGGACTACGGATTGCGGAACTAACGGTACTCAAGTAGTATACACTTGGGTAGGGCTCTGCAGGCCGCCGTTCCTCTATGGAACTGGGTTCCTTGATAGATTGGAACCAGCATGAAAGACATGGCGTACCACGTGGACTGCTGTTGGGTTGTTGAGCGGGGTTGGCTCCCCTGCAATATACGACTCCTGCTGACACGTTTGGCTCGCCGCAATATGATTGGATAGCCCTGTGTGCTGTTCTGATACATGATAGCCTGCTTATTGTTGCTTATGTGTAATTGGTGCTCACTAGCTAGTTGTAGCTAACGGTGCAAGATTTATCTTTTTCGCAGGTTGACGCTAGATGCCTGGTGAGGCGGGACTGGCGGTAGTTTTTGTTGTAAATACATTTTGGGGAACACATCGTTATTTGTATGGATCCGACGGTCGGAAACTAGTAGGTAACGCTTGTAGATAACAAACTTGGCTTAATTTTTGGTGTAATTAATTAGCCGAGTCAAGCAACGTGGCTTTTGTAACTGGTGTTTAATTCCGCTGCACGCTTTTGATAATTGTTGTTTTAAAAGTTTAAATTAACTCTAATTTTAAGCTCGTTAGGGGTGGCGTTACAGTTTCCCAATCAATTTAGCATCTATTGGCTATTATAATTAAAAAATGATATGATTGTTGAGTATTATAAAATATGTACCGAACAAGTGTGACTTTACAATATATGTTTAATAAAGGTCATGAGTTACTCTAATACTCATTATCGATTGGCTTTGACTTGAATCCACGTACCATGACATCAAGAAAAAAAGGCATGTTCTGAATATTTTTGAAACTACTATCGGAAAAGAAATTCATTGTTTGCGGAATTAGCTTATTGCAGAATCTTTTTTGAAACTTCTAGACTAGTGGTTTTGGGGTACTTTAGGTGTTTTCATGACCTAAGATCATGAGTTAGAGTTAATAAACTTGGGATGGATTTAAAAGTTGTTGGCGAAAAAAACTACTTTTACTATTGCGGTACTTATCATACCATCGTCTATTTGATTTGTGCTTCTGGCTTGGAGATGTCTTTCTATTTTTGGAGGTGCATGTTGTGTAGTATTTCTTGAACAATTTATAATCATAAACTGTTTGTTTACATGTATAATCAAGTATGCCACTTGCTTTATGATAAAATGCATATAAGAATTATCTGGTTCAATTTTAATGCTCCAGTTTTTAAAAAAAGTAAAAATTTGTTGCATAGTCGTTTCAAGCCGCTACCCAATCCGACCCAAACATCTCTAGTTTTAAGTTCTACCAAAAAGGTTTATGTTTGTATTTCTTCGTTAAAATATTTTAACAAATATAAATTTCCGGTTTAAAGTGAAATAACTTAAAGAAGCTTAATAATATAAATATGTGATGTATTACAGTCTGCTCTAATTGCTCTCGATGTTCATGCTTCTGATTCCAGTGAAGCTAATCATCTAAAATATCTTGATCTCCATTAATGGGCAAGGTTGGGATTTTATTCAATTCACTGATATTGGTTAATGGTTTTATTGAATGTAACCATATTTTTGCATTGCTTGTTGCTATAAATTAGTAGGTTTCAATTCAAATGTAAATCTTTTAGGTAGAAATTAAATAGGCATTGTCGTTGTCATACCTTATAGTGACTACAATTTTCGTCATTAGCACCAATTGTTACAGTGACGATTGATTTGGTCAAATATGCAATGTGAATTACCACTTTTTTTAGTCTCTAAGATCAATTTAGAGTGATGACTATTTTAGTCATAGAAATTAGTGGTGACTATTTTGGCGACGACTATTTTGGTCAAATTATTAATGACGATAGTGATGATAAATATTGATATTAATTGAGTGTTTAGCTTTTTACTCTTAAATGATTGGTGATGACACTAGGATGTCAAAATAGTAGGGATGATTATTTGGTTTTGACACTATTAGTGACTACTTTTGTATTTGGTCTCTATTGTGATGAACTTTTAGTGACATACGATAATAATGATCTTATTTTTGTCACTAAAACTTCTTAGTGAATTTATATATGCTACTAGTGACAAATTTCAGTCGTGACAAAGAGGATTTTTTTCTAGCATGCACTCAGTTTGAAAACACATTGAATTCACCTTAATCCAATCAAAGGAAAAACTCTTGGCAAGTCAGGAGCAAATATACGAACAACCTAATCAATCAAACAAATGATCGAGTCGATATATGTTTTGAAACACAAACAATAAATTCTAGACCAAAGCACATTGCATCGTGCTCTTAGGGACTGGACGTGTCAAGTTCCCCTCAAGTGACATCCAATTTATCACTCAGAAGATATTGAGTGTCGTTTTTTCTAAGTCAACTCATCATGTTCTAGATGAACAAAGTAAAAAGCCCTAACAATCAACTTGTACATAATCGAAACCAAATCCAAGCTAGCTCACTCTCTCGCTCGGGATAGAATGAAATTAGGATTATGGAGAAATCAATTCCCTGACTATCACAATGATGATTTAGAATAGTCAAAAGAATACTTAAGATCTTCAATTTTGTCCAATTTGCTTTCTAATGAACCATTGTCAAATTATACACTTTTGTAATAATAAAACTATTAAAAAAATAAAGTTTTGGGGAATTTTTTTATTCAACTCTGAAAAATCAACCTTTGAAGCCAAAGCTTTTATACCCATAATGAAACATATCAAAGCTTTTATACCCAAAGCTCTCTCTCTCTCTCTCTCTCTCTCTCTCTCTCTCTCTCTCTCTCTCTCTCTCTCTCTCTCTCTCTCTCTCTCTCTCTCTCCGGATATAATGAAATTAGGATTATGGAGAAGTCAATTCCCTTACTACCACAATGATGATTTAGAATAGTCAAAATAATACTTAAGATCCTCAAATTTGTCCAATTTGCTTCCTAATGAACCATTGTCAAATTATACATTTTTGTAATAATAAAACTATTAAGAAAATAAAGTTTTAGGGAAAAATTTTAGTCAACTCTAAAAAATCAACCTTTGAAGCCAAAGCTTTTATACCCATAATGAAACATGTCAATCATAATAAGTGCTTATACTACCTTAAAGAACAAAAGCAATTAGGTTTAAAAGTACCAAGCATCAAAACACTAGTACAGGATCTTTGTGAATTGACTGGTTCACATGAATAATATTAACTAACATAGGAAGACAAATATAAATTCTGTATTTTGCGTTCATAAGTATTCATCGATGTCTAATCTTCAACAAAAACAGAGAGAAACTCCTCCAACATAGTTTTCCGAAAGTAGACTCGAAGACCACAAGCTAGAATATGAAGAAAACTTAATTAGAATACCTATGAGAACAAGATGAAGCTACAAACTTATAAAGGAAAACAGTTTTAGTGACGCAATGCACAACAAACAATTAAAAAGTGTCACTAATGATGTATCCATCACCAAAATTCGCTTGAAATTCGTCTCAAAAGTACCAGTCGGAAAACATTGGTTCTTAAACGTTAAAAGACACGTATCCATACATATTAGTCTGTCGTAAGTCTAGAATTTTTTTTCAAGATCGTTTTAATTTAGCTAGTAACCACTTAACGTATTCCATTTTAAATATATCTGTCAGTGATCGACGATTGTTTCCGACAGATTTGAACTTTGATAAATCTGTCAGAAGCCAAATCTCTAATTACTTTCACGAGATTTTCTGATCAGGTAAGATTACATCCTTAATTTGTTTATGTGTATATCAAAGTTTAGGTTAGTTTATTACTATTGTATGTATTTTGATTATATACTAGTTTATTGACCCGTGTACGCAAGGTTATTTTGGAAGTATATTTGAGATATTTAAATTTTCAAATAAAAATAATGCAATTAATGAAATATCACAGAAAAAATACGTATGTCAGAATTTTTAACAAAAAAATAACTAAATTTTTAACAAAAAAATTTGAAGCATTTCTTTGTAGACTATATATCTTGTTATGTTTGTAACATTAACACTGTTGTCAAAAATAAAAACTTTTTTTCCTTTTTTACTTGTAACGTGTGAAAGGCTTACCAAACTACTAACTAAATGACGATTTAAGCACACAAGTTTAAGATAAAGATAATATACATACAGATTTGAACACACGAGCATTACATGACTAAACTTGAAATACAACAAAATCCAATAGAGAATCATTTGGTAATTTAACGAATCATATTAGTTGATAAAGAAGCTCATCTGCATGTTTAAATCCACTACTAATGACTACATGTCTTACCTTTTGAACGACCTTCATTGCATTTTCACTTCTAAAGCCGAATTTTCGTGCACCTTGCAAATAAAAGAAAAAAAATGACTCACGTATTAAATATTAAAAAATCAAGAATAGTTTCATATTTTGTGTATGAAAATTAACACTTCTATTATAATGTTACATTTGGCTAACTACATACACTAATAATATAGTTTCACGACCATCAAGAACAACTATCTTTACATTTCTAAATTTAAATTTTTAAATATATAATATATCATCTTTTTTTTAATAGCAAAGAAAGGATAGCCTAGGAAGAGAGATTCGGCATGGCCATCACCCTCACCTAGACCACCAATTTTTTAAAAGATCAATCAACCTATAGCAAGGTGCTAGCTAGATACAAATGTACCACGATACAGCGCAAACTAAAAAGAAATGAATACAAACGCCAAACCTTTTATCAAAATGGACTCTTACACCATTTATCCCAAACAACCTGAACTTTTTTATTTTTCATGTAGAACTTTGTTTCGTCGAGCCCACAAAGACCAAAGTGTAACCACATAGTGGCATGAGAAATCAGTTGCTTGACACTTTTTATATCATTAAAGACCCACTTACTAACAAATGACTCCATTGATTGAATCCTTTGCTCCGAACTTTGACACCAAGCCCATACCTTCCGGCCAATCAGTTGCGAAGAAGGGCAAAGAAAAGAGAAGTGGTTCATATATTCTTCCTGTCGAATACAATCGATGCACAGGGAAGAGTCCAAAGTAATTCCTTTCTTGATCAAGTTTGATATCAAAGGTAACCCGTTATTAATAAGACGCCATAGAAAAATAATTACCTTCATAGGTAGAGAGGGTTTCCAAAACATATAGACAGATTGAGGCATCGATGGAAATATCTTGCTTTGGATTAGTGAAGTCATCTTCTTTACCAAGAATACACCGTTCTTGTCTGGCTTCCATATCCAAGAGTCATGCCCATTAATGCTAAAATCCATAGATTCAAGTAGGGGTGAGCGTCTTAACCGAAAAACCGAACCGAAACCATTAAAACCGTTAAAACCGAACCATTAAAACCGAACCAAATGAAAACCGATGGTTCGGTTTTTAAAATTTCATTAACCGATAGTTATTGGGTCGGTTTCGGTTTTATACTTATAACCGAACCGATAAGAAATCGAACCAATAAGGATTTATTATCTATTATTTTATATATTTAATTATTAAAGGAAAAATGATCCGTAATGTTAACATCACCTAAGTTAGGTGATGTTACATGCACAAACCACCTAAGTTAGTAAATTAACGTAATGTTAACATCACCTAAGTTTCGATTTTATACCTATAACTAACATGATCCGCCTCGGCTCTTGACCTCTCCCTAAAGCGACGGTGTACCGTAAACCCTAACCACCCTTCTTCAGTTCTTCCGTTCGACTTCTGCTCCACGTATGCGTCGTGGTTCAGTTGTTCGGTTCAAAAAATTTTCAGTTGTGTATGCAATTTGGTTGTGGGCTAGGTACTGTTTTGCGTGCTGGACCGTTTAACAATTTTGGAAACAAAACCACATTATTAATCTTGGGTTGTTTTCATGTGAGGTCCAATCTACTACCTTCTAAAATTCAAATTAAATAGTTTTTATTTAGTCCAATGACTTGTTTTCTACTAAAGATGTTAATTACAAATTAATTCGTGGCCCAATTCACGATTTATTGAAGCCCAAAAAGTTTGGCCAACTTAACTTAACGGTTAACCAATAAAACCGTTAATGAAACCGAACCGCTATTATTAACGGTTAACCGCCCCATTAGAAACCGATAACCCAACGGTTTGAAAAATGCCTTAACCGATAATTATCGGTTCGGTTCGGTTTGGGGTCAAAACCGACCCAAACCGACCCATGCTCACCCCTAGATTCAAGTAGTCTGATCAATTCGTTTAGCTCTTCAGAGGATCTGCCCTTTACTTCCGAGCGCCAGCACCACGAACCATGCCAAGAGCCATTTAGGACGGACCATCTATCTTTAAACTTTTCCTCCTTATTAACTTCTAATGCATACAATCTAGGAAAGAAATTTTGCAATTTGTCATCATGTCCATCCACTTTCATCGACTAGAATGAAGCTTCTGAACCATTTGCGATTTTAAGATGGAAAGACTTGAAAAAATCAACTCCTAAATTTTCAACTCCTCTACATGCAGAGACACTCGAACCCCAAACAGAACTTTTTGTAGTGTTTCTGTCGAACCCCCCTTGCTGGCCATATAACTCCTCAATAACATTCCTCCATAAGATGTATTTTTCAATTAAGAATCTCCAATACCATTTAGAAAGTAATCCAAGATTCTTAGCTTTTAAACTTGAACACCCACCCCTCCTGCCGATTTTGGTAGTAACACTTTTTTCCATGAGATCCAATACATTTTGTTTACCCCTTCTTCAAAGCCTCAATAAAACCTTCTACGAATACTTTCAAGTCTTGTGACCACACCTTCCGGGACCTTAAGTAAGGAGAAATAATACAACGGAATTACAGTGATCACCGAGTTCAGAAGTGTTATCCTACCCCCGCGTGACAAAGTTTTCATCTTCCACGAGGTTAATTTTTTGTTTATTTTTTAACTACCATATTCCAAACCTGTTTTTGATTTTGTGTTGTGGCCTAACGGTAGACCAAGGTAATTAATAGGGAGACTAACACTTTTACAATGAGTTTCCAAAGCCATTTGCTCAACCTCCTCCTTACCCACACCAATGTCCACCAAAGTACATTTTTTCAGATTGATTTTAAGCCCCGAAACATCATAAAAACATTGCAATAGTTTCACCAGATTCTTAACAATGGTACGAGGCCACTTACCAAAAACAAGTGCGTCGTCCGCAAACTAGAGCAAAGATAGGTCATGCTTCCTATCCGACAGTTGGAGGCCTCTAAATAAACCTTTATCACAAGCTTCTCTTGTCATGAGTTGTAGAGCTTCACCCGCAATTAAGAAAAGAAAAGGAGAAAGAGGGTCTCCTTGCCTAAGACCTCTTTCCATTTTAAATTCTTTTGTTGGAGAGCCGTTAATTAATATTGATATTGAGGCTAAAGTAAAGCAACCCTGAATTACCACTTATCGCCAAAACACGTTTGTTTCATAGTTTGAATCAGAAAATTCCAATTGATTGAGTCGAACGCCTTTTCAAAATATACTTTTAGTAAAGCTAATTTCGTTTTCTTTTTCATAGCCCAACTAACGATTTCATTTGCAATCAAAACTCCATCTAGAATTTGTCTCCCCTTAATGAAAGACGATTGGTTATAACTAAAATTACTCAATCATGTGTGAATTAATCGATGAATTCTCCTTTAAAAACCAACGCATCTTGTTTAAAAATCACTGCATCTTTAAAAACACGTGATCTTATCTTATATACAAAAATAATAACAGTAATAATAATAATAATAATAATAATAATAATATATAATGACTCTTGTAGCCTACCAAAGTTGACCAAAGTTTGAAAATTTTTTATTATCACCATTTGGAATCGTTCGCACGGTGCGAACGATATATGGCGTTCGTATTTGATCTTCATAATATATATATATATATATATATATATATATATATATATATATATATATATATATATATATATATATATATATATATATATATATATATATATATATATAAAAGTTTAATACATACAATATAATATTTAATATAATTAATAGCAACAAATAAATGTTGATACATATAATAAAATTCTCAAATGTTCGATAGACAATAATAAAAGTTAACAAGTTAGATATATTTTAATAAAATAAACTAAATTGTTACCTTTTGTTTATTTCTCAAGATTATTTAATAATTTCAGCTGATCAATATATATCTTACGTATTAGGAATGGTAATGAACACAAAAATATATCTTGAATCAACGTATTATTTTGTACCAAAAAGAATATAAATTGTGTGTTCCATAAATTCTTTGGTACTCCAAAATTAACCAGATAATTAAGATGTACATATAAAAGGCGTATTTGATCTTGAGCTAATCATTTTGTACTAAATACGTACTGATCGAATAATTAATGTTAAAACTTTGCTACCTACGTATGTATGTATAACATCCCGTCTTATCATTATATAATATTCTCCACTTTGTTTGCAGGGTTGGTTGTTCCTAATAAGTTACCCATCCATAGATTGCTCCCACCTAAGAACACTTAAATGCAAAATTCTCATGGAATCTATGGTGTTTGTGGCTTCAAAACATGTCGTGTCATGTAAAACCGAGGTTTAATTACTTATAAGCATATATAACACGTTTTCTATCCATGATCAATGTGAGATTCGCCTAAAATAGTACGCTATGTATATTGATATCTATACTACTATATAAACCATTTAACACTCTCTCTCCTCCTTAATTTTAAGAACTTCTTAAAATTATGTCAATCTTTAATCCTCACTCTTCTTTTTATCTAAATTAATCTCATCCATTCAATTTTTAACCATTTCTCTCTCCTAATAAATTTTAACTTTTTATTTATTAAAATATATTCTCCCACTAACACACTTTCTTACACAAACATAATTATTCACCCACATCAATATAATTTTCAAAATCTTATGAACTTCACTCTACTTATTTCATAAATATAAATCTTTTTTTAATATTTTTTAGAATTTATTTTTATAACTAATAGAGTAGTTGATACAAATATAAGAAAAATTGGAGAAAAAAAACATACATGTTGCTGGAAATTTTTTCGTCATATTGAATTACGAGTTACATATTTGAAAACGACATTTTACAAACCAAAAACTATTACCGTCGCAGCATTGCAAGGTTACACTGCTAGTATACAATTATATACGCATTCATGCATGAATCTATCTATTTGGTGGATCGAGCCCCTTGACCAACGATGAGCACTTTTTTAACATTAAGTGGACAAATTGTCATATTGTATTAAAGTATCTTCAAATCTAATATCTAATATATATGAAAACAAACATAAAAAAAGTTTAGTAGATAATTATAGTAATTAATTTAGATAAAAAATTAAATTATCACCATTTCTTTTTATATAGATTGAAATGCAACTTTAAATTTTTCATGTTAAAATTGGATTTAATTTTAATTTTCGTTTAAAAATTATTAGAGATAATTTTATATACATTATCTTTCAACTATGAGGAATGTAATTTCTTTTAACTACCACATGATTGATATTCAATTATGAGACTGCGTGAGTCTTCTAACTATGAAAAATGTAATTTCTTTTAATTCTATGTATGTATAATGTGGGGTGAATAATGGTTTAACCAACAAAGTTTTCGTTTATTTTCGGTTTAACCATTCCACAAAGTTTTAAATTTGTTATGGTTTAAACTATCAAAGTTTTTTCAAATGGTTTTTAAATCTAAACGTTTTGTTAATAAAACTGATTAATCCCTTAAGTTTTGTATGATTTTTAATATTACACTCTCTATTTGATTATATATATAATATATATATATATATATATATATATATATATATATATATATATATATATATATATATATATATGTTAGTTTTATTAAAAACTTAACAAACATAGAGGATTAAACCATTTTCTAACAAATCAATAAGGGTTAAATCATTTTGAAAAAAAAAACTTTAAGGTTTGAGCCAATTAAAAGGAATTTGTAACTTTGAGATTTAAATCATATTAAATTCAAACTCTATGATAAAATTGTTTAAAAATTAACTTAAATGATTAAACCAAAATTGAACTAAAACTTTGCTAGTTAAACTATTATTGACCCTATAATGTATTAAAGAAGGTGGTTACTAGATATGATGTGATTAAATATGGGTTTACTGTAATGAGTAAGTGATGACAAATGTGATAAAGAAAAAACTCTTGTTACTAAATAATTGAGTGATGGACATGACTGAGTACCACTCCCTCAAAGTAATATATATATATGTTGATGAATAGGGACGGACACATGATTTCTGTTGTTTTCGGGTTTTTTCTCTGGGTTTTCAATTAATCAGATCAGATTAACAAGGTTTCAGTGGTTGTTCCGGTATTTTAGAGCCAAACTTTAAAATGCTACACAATTTTTATAGTCCTATTAATTAAATTGTTATGTTTAAGGAAAACTAAAGTATTTTAAAGATATAAATAAAAGATTGGACTATATCTTATCTATTTATCAAAGTTTCATTTTTATTAGATTTTGGTAGATTAGAAAATCACTTGTGACACCCCAAATTTTGACCGGAGACACCTGTTCTATAAAATAAAAATTTTCCACTTCATCTTCAAAATTAACTTCCATGCCACCGCCAAACTACATATAGGCCCGCCCATATTGATGAGTATCTCATATGGCGTATGAAAATTTCAATCAGAATAACATGGATAATCTATGGCTCGAGTTGGATTCAATTTTTTTGGTTTATTTGTCTCATATATGAGTATCACGAATTATAAATTAGCTAGAGGTTATGCTAGAGAAATCTTTCAGTAACATATCTATCGAAGTGAATTTGTTCATTCTGTTATCTCACTCACATACAATTATTTTGGTGTAATTAATAACCATCAGTATTCATTATACAAAGGTTAATTGTTAGTTATATAAAATAGTTATGAAACAGGACAATGACACACTTAGGTGAGTTACTCTGCTAAGCGTTGAGCACTCTGCTAACCCTTCAGGCCTTCAACACTTTCCTCGATCGATCAATATATGCACACAGCCAGTTGTACACACTCAACTCAGTACACTGTAATTTCAAAAAATATGAAATATAATCACTCTACATTTTCCTTTACGTGATGGAGAGCTATCATCTTGACTCTCACCCGCTAATTAGAGTTAGCGGGATTGCAACCAAGACCGCTACCCCCTTAGACGTAGCTAGGGACGTTTCCTGCCTACCCCTAGAGTCAGCTCCCTCGAATCCACTAGAATCTGGCACTTAAGCTAAGGATTGAACGAGTATGCCCTCTATCTGCATCATCCAACTCTTTTACCAAGATTAGTAATTAATGGCCATGCATGCATTACACTAAAATAACTAGTAATACATATAAAGATGTTGTTGGCGTATACATTTCAGGTAAGCTACTATAGTTGGTGTTTTGCGCAGTTTCATAATACCTTACTAATTGATAAATCTTGTAAAACTATTGCCGGTGCTAGTTAAGATGAAGTTATTATATCATACTCAATCCAAATGATATAAGAAGACTTTTTTTTTAATAACGGACACATGTTCACCTAATCTACATCTATATTTATTCTAGAACTTGAACCTTAACCTTATAGAGAAAGAAACACTTTTAGCACTCATTGATATCGTTAGGCTAACGACCTTTGATATATAAGATGTTACTTAATACTTTGTTTTCCAATGGTAGTTTAAAAAAACATTGAGTTGAAACGTATACATTTTATTAATCGAAAAGGTCACATTCCATGAGCTCGCGCATTGTACTACGGTTCGTCGGGTTAATATACAAAAAGGTATTACTATAAAATAATATTAATATAACTTGACTTGAATCAGTTTTTATGTAAATCATCCATTATTAAACAGAAAGTTATGTTGATTTATATTTTTTTGTTAAGTTTAATATTACTATTAACACTAGTCATATTATATGGTATTTTTTATTCGTCTTTTACGTTCATACATCTCTTATTATTATAATGTTTATTTTAATTATATTGATACTTGATACAATTATAATTCTACGATCCAATTAACTTCTGGCTCCAAATACCACGTACGTACGCCTTCCTTGAGCATGGAGAAACCTTTAAATTTTAATTAACGAATATAACCTTATATAATTAGTTAATTGGTACTAATTAACTAGCAATTAATATATAGAGTTAATTGTCCAAATGGTCCTTTAACTTAGGGGTTTCTGTCATTTTAGTCCTTTAACTTTAAAAGTGGTACAAATCATCCTTAAACTGCCATTTTCATGCCGCTTTGGTCCTTATTAATGTTAGCCGTTTGTTTTCACCGTTAAACCACCCCACGTGACCTGCACACGAGGGCATTTATGTCCTTTTAACCCCTTTTTCCCCTTGCCGCCCAAATAAACGTCCCTTATACCTTTGTTGACCTGACACTCATTAAAGACACACAACAAGCAGAGGATACGCACAAAGGAGGAGAAGCATAGAAGAATCTACGATGGTTTTTTGTTCTTGTGGAAAGGTTGCTATGATTCGCACATCTTGGACCTCCCAAAATCCTGGGAGAAGATTTTACTCATGTCCAGATCAGGTATTGTGTAAATGCATCTTTATGACCTAATTTGCTTTGCAATCTGTTTAATCTAAAGGTTAATGCTTTGAAGGTTTTAATTTCAGGGTTCAAGTTGTAGATTTATTGGATGGTTAGACCATGTTATGTGCGAAAGATCAAGATTGATCATCCCTGGTTTGATAAGATCAAAGAATAGCTTGGAATTGAAATTAAAAGAAAGTGAAGCCAAAGTGTGGAAACTGAAGTTCTATTTAGTTTTTAGTTGGTTGGTGTTTATTTTATTTGTAATTCTTCATCTTTAATCCGTATTCTATTTGGTCAATTTATGGACCTTTTTGACTTTTGGGTTTTTGAAGTATTGAATGAAGTAGCCTGTTGATGTAGGCTTATTGTAACTGATATCCTCTTTAATGCTTGAATCAATGGAAGATACGTTTTGATAAGTTTGGTGTGATATTTAATATGCTTATTAATGCTTTCGTCTTTATATACCCCTATTGTGGGTCATTGTTAGCACACACAGACAAACATTACACACAAACAGCAGCCATGGATGATGATAACCCCAAATGTTTCTACACTCAGTTTCAAAAGCACAATGTGAAGCTAGGAAGAATGGTAAGTGTTTGTATGTTCATGTTTGCTGTTTTTATTTTGCTGTTTACATTTACATGTTCACAAGCACAATGTTTGCTGTTTTTGTTTGCAACAGACAATACATGCAGAGTTTGTAAGGTATCATGACTTGCAAGAACACGTATGGGCTTTTATTAGGATGGATACTTGGGAGCATGCCATGGAAATGCAGCTGTATGGTGATGCAAGAAGGGACCATCCCCCTGATCACATGGTTATCAGAGGGGACTGGGATTTCTTCAAAATGAAGCATAAAATAAGTTACAAGACATGGTTGAAGTTTAAAATCCAAGCCCGTGATGATCGTGTCATCTTTACTGTCACTAGGGAGTAGATGTCTTATAAGGCAGTAGTGGTTGTGGTCATGTGATCTTGTTCTTCTTTAGTATGGTATGGTACGGTATGTTTAGGGGATGTAATGGTGTGTTTTGATGGTCCAAATTTTGGTTGTGTTTGACTCTTGGTATGTAATACATTTGTGGGTGAAACAGTGGGGCCAACATTGGGTTCCACAGTGGGTGAAGCAGTGGGTTCTACATTTGTTTCAACAGTGGGTTCTACATTTGAAATAGTGGGTTCCAAATTGGGTTCAAGATTTGGTTCTACATGTGGCCATTCAAGCATTAATCTCCTATTTGGCAAATTGGGGTTAGCATCATCTGCTTCAACCTCTGTGATCACTACCTTAGATGGTGATGTGAAGTAAGTATCCAAGTTTGTTTTTGAAAGTTCAGTGTACACACTAATCAATTTATTAACACCTACAAATTGGGACAAGTTAATGACATCACTGTCATTGCCTAATGCACGTAGGCCAAAATCTAAATCACTACCAGGGGTGAGGAAATGGTAATACCTTGCCAAATTTCCATCATAGCCTAACTCCTCTAACAAATAATCAAGTTCATGTACACTAAACCTATCTATGTCCACATGATCAATGAAGTTGATTTTACCTCTGATATATCTTCTCCCAGGATATTTCTTGAAGTATCCACCATGGTGTAACTCAATAGAGAACATATTAGGTTGCCCATCAATAAAAATCAACCAAAAATCAAACCTTTATCAACGTAAGTCAAAATTAGGTTAAAGTTAAGAAACATACCGTATAAGCTCTGTAAGTCTACATCATCTTGGTAATGACTTCGCAAGTGAGTCATCTTCTTC
Source organism: Pulicaria dysenterica (assembly GCA_947179395.2). Taxonomy (NCBI): domain Eukaryota; kingdom Viridiplantae; phylum Streptophyta; class Magnoliopsida; order Asterales; family Asteraceae; genus Pulicaria; species Pulicaria dysenterica. The sequence continues at coordinate 69,329,150 of OX359291.1, read as the reverse complement.
AACAAACACAGATTTCGCACATGCAATTGAAAGTTTTACAGAGTTCGTGTGTGTTCTTCGACAGAGAAAAGGGAGGGAGAGACAAAAACGGTAAAGGACTAAATGAGAATAGAAAAGAGAACGTCATTAAGGAAAGGGGTTAAAAGGACATAAATGCCCTCGTGTGCAGGTCACGTGGGGTGGTTTAACGGTGAAAACAAACGGCTAACGTTAATAAGGACCAAAACGGCATGAAAATGACAGTTTAAGGATGATTTGTACCACTTTTAAAGTTAAAAGACTAAAATGGCAGAAACCCCTAAGTTAAAGGACCATTTGAACAATTAACTCTAATATATATTATATATACCATCTTAATTTGGATGTTTATTAATTTGTATCGATAGAGGTGATTTTATTTTCCAAAAGATACTAATTAAACGAGCCATACAAGGAGAGTGGGGGGATATTCCCCAAATTATATGATTGCATATTTTATTGCAATGATCTCATCTATATTAATTAATAATGAGTTCTTATGGACACAATCACTATCAAGTATATTAGTCTATCCCAAGAGTCCATAACCTTATATTTTAATGAGCATTATTTTTCTAGAAGCACATTAATTTATAGTGGAAAAAGAGCATAAAATCTACCTAAATATATAAAAAATCAAATAGATATACTATTTTATACTATATCTAAATGCAATCTGATATCCAGCGATGTTGTGATTACTGAGGTTTCTTAACAGCTTTAAAAGGGGAGCAGTGTAGGGGAGATCTCTCTCTATCTTCTCTATTTCTTTTTGAAAGAATTAAGAAGTAACAGTAATTAAGTTGTGTGTTTTGTAAGGAAGAAAGATTCTAAATTAAGATCATAAAGAAATCTTGAAGATGAACTATTATGGGGATGCTTCAGGAAATACTGAGAGATCTGCTGGTGGATCATCCTCAAGAAAAGGGAAAAAAGGTCATTCTGACAAGCCAAAACAACCCCAGAGAGGCCTTGGTGTTGCTCAGTTAGAGAAGATTAGACTCCATAACCAATTGGGGTTTCATTCAACTAATCTCCATCCACAGGTATATATATATCTATGCTTTTAGCATGCCAAACATAATCATGACAGGAGTTCAAGTTCCGATATGATCCGGTTCATTTATATTGTATAAATAATGTTCTTTAAAGTTTCAAGGAAAGATTTGACATCTGCGTTCTAATATTTTCTCAAATTTAATTTGATGTATAGTCTATGTTTATAACGTCCCAAACTTATATTATGTCAAATTTTAAGTTCTGGTATGTTCCGGTGTTTTTGTGTGGAAAACAATAATATTCTTTGAAGTTACACGGGAGGATTTATTATCCGGATTCTAACAGTTTCCCAATTTTTAAAGTAAACCATAAAATATAATGTATAACTCTATATCTATGCAGGAGGATATCAGGATTCAAACTGCAGCCTATTCGCCATCATCTTCGTTCTCATCCACTTCATCCTCAACAACTAATTACAATACATCATGTGGACAACAAAACTTCATGGTGTGTTCTAAATTTTATATGTTTTGCCAAGAACACATAAGTCAAACCTATTGATAACATGTCATGCGTGATCGAATGCTTCTAGTTTTAAGTAGTCGCTTAATTTTAACATTGTTTAATTTTGAAGAAAGCTTAATCGCATACGTTAGTTAATCTCATTTTCTCTCTATGCTCTTTAATTTACCATACTTTTAATTTGCAGATGGGTATGGGCGAAGTGGAAAGATCAAACATGATATATGGTCATTCACAGCCTAGCAGTGACCCAAGGTATAACGCTTTCTCATTATTTATTACCATGTTGATAATTATTTTACACTCCCTCTTGTCCATATAATAAATTGGATTTCAGTTTAAATCAATATAATTTCAAAACTGTCATAAATGTTGTTTATGTGTTATAACTCTAGAGTTGTGTTCAATATAGTCCATATAAAAAACATAGTCCTAAATTTTAATATTTAATCATATAAAATCACATGTGATTCAGTATACAATCACATGTGATGATAAAATTATTACATGTTAATTACGAAAATACCACTCCGCCTAAATTTTTAAAATTCAATCTAGACCATTGATGGGACTGATCCAAAGGTTAAGATTAGTCCATCGGGACTATACAATAAGTATGGACTATATTGAATATTTCTCTATTACTTTAAAGCTAATAATTATAAGACTTAAATTCATTACTTAATGTGTTTCCAAAATCAGGTTAGGCTATTATCTCTATAAAATTCTTTCTAATATATTTTCATGTAGCTAATCTATCATTAATTTCTACCTGCTTGTTGATCTTGTAGTCATTTGACGCTGAAAATTTAATTAACCCAAGTTAATATATTTCTTTTTTTCACCAATTGAGTATTTTTTTTTCTCCAAAATGTACCTGCTTTGGAAAACCTTATTTCCATGTGTTGAACTCTCTAAACCTACAATATTTTGGAATCAGATGGAATGCAAGCAATGGTATGTTTGAGGCTCAATACTATCCACAAGCAGGAATAACTAGACACCTCTTGCAAGTAGAAGTAGAGGTAATTAACCATGCATAAACATATATAGCTACATTTTGTTTTATATATAACCAGTTGCGGATCCAAAAAACATATTTACTGGATTATTTATATCAACTCTACATATATAACTTGGTTCATATATGTATCTAATTAACTTGCAAATTTATTACATACGATATTATGCTTTTTCGATATTTATATGATCGGTTCACAGCAACCCGAGATATTGTACATAGATCCGCAGAGTCTTTAATACATGATTAATTTAAACAATATGATGACAATGGTATATATATACATAATGAAAGGCATGAGGTCGATCTTGTGCATCACTGACAGTGACATTTCTTGTGTGATTAATATATGTGAAGGACACACTGAGGAAAAAGAAAAGGAGTGATTCTGATTCAAATGGCAGCCAAGAATTGGATTTGGAGTTAAGACTTTCTCTTTGATTAATTGTAGATTCACTTAATTGGGTGCAGATCAAGATGTAATGATCATTTTCCTATAATTTCTTGTTAACTCATAATATCTCAAAGGAAAAGAAAATTGCGATTAAAATTTCTGAATCTAATTATGTGTATGTAGGTAAGGTAACTAATTATCTAGATCACGAACTGGTCAAAATGGTCAGGTCTTACTTTTAGGTTGACCAGCATCGTCTGATTAGTATTAGATTATGCTTAATTTATATTGATATTAGTATATTTTATTATATATTATGCTAGTTTAATCCGATATATTTTTCGCAGGAGTGTTCATATTCCATTAAATAACTTCAAATCTTGGACTAATTATGTTTAATTTAAAAGTTGGTAACTATTAGCTGAACATGATATGCCACATATTTTCCAATTTTTTATCCCTTTCACGTGATCCATGAGTTATGAGTGATTCTAATTAATTAAACTTTATTAAAGGTACATAAAGAGAAATGATATTATTGGGATAATCCAAAAACTAATTAATTGGTGCTAATTAATTGGTGCTTAGTGGAGAATAGTTAACGCTTTCTTAACACAAGATCGAATCTATGATCTCTATATATAAGTAATCTAAAGACTATATTAGTTCACATTGGGTATGTTCGGTATGGAGCTTTTTGAAGCTTATTGGAGCCGTTAACTTTTTGTTTTAAAAGAAAAAGCTACAAGTCATGTTCGGATGAAAAAACTGAAAGCTTTTTTATAGAAAAAAGCTCTAAAACAAAAAGCTTCTTTAAGTAGCTTTTAAAACTAGTTGGAGTTTTTTATATACAAAATTACCTAAATACCCTCTTTAATTATTTTATAAATCCTCCTATTTTGTAATTTGTCCTTTTTTGTCATTTTACACTATTAAACTCCAATTACCAGCTAATTTTCCAAACACAATAAATAAAATAAACAGCTTCTAGCTCCAGCTATCAGCTTCCAGCTTCTAGCTATCAGCTACAGCTACCAGCTACTTCCGCCAAACATACCCCTTATATTCGTATCCGTTTGTTTAATAAAATTAAATCTCAACCGTTTATTTACAAAGAAATTTAATTCAAATTTTACTTATTAGAGTCAGCGTTCATTAATTTTAAATTTGTAAATCAAATAACTAGAGATACTTTCATATATACATCTTTTCAAATGTTAAAATATTTTATTTGTCCATCTTAATTTATAGAAAGGATGGTGCTAAATTAACACCCCTTTTACTAAAAAAAATCCTAAATCTACATATTAAATATCCATATAAATTATTTTAAATCTACATCCTAATTAAATTAAAGATATTGTTACTATAATAAACGATTAGATAGATAATGTTTCTATAATAAACACTAGTAAGTCAATTAATTAACTTATTAATTAATGGACAATGATAATCACAGTCCTAAGGGCTGGGGATAAGAGTATAAATGGTAATTTTAATTTCTAAAATTAATAATCATAACTCAAGTTAAATAATTAACCTTTCATGTTTACAGAAAATCCACATTACCATCTTTTATATAACATTTAAACTTTCCTATCATGGCTCACGGTTACCATGTTAAAAACTTAGAATCTTATATTTTTGTTTATTGTTATCCACAACCCTAAGGGCTGTGGTTATCATTTTCCTTAATTAATTTACTAATTATTTAATAACTATTAATCAAACATTTTAATTAGATATTAAACTTAATATTTAATTTCTCCCAAATTTATTATTTTTCCTTAACAATTAATTAACTTATTAATTATCAACACACTTATTGTATTCTTTATGAACTTGGTTCGAGTTGGGTGTACAGTCGTGTGACCCTTTAGTGTCTTATAGTGTCGATATGATGGCACGTATACACATTCTATGCACACAATCTAACAGGATGGTTATGCCTACAACTGGAATCCTGATTGCCAACGCCCAACAGGATGGGAGTGATCATCCATTATTTAACCACCCACGGTGAGATGACTTTTTTTTTTCTCTTTGGAAAGGTCCGGAACAAATTCAATATTGTCAAACTATTACAATTTCACATGTATATGATATTCATTATGTGATGGTACAATTAGAAAGAGATTACCCAATGCCTACCATTTCGGCTTATTGGATCCGTCACAGAGCCCCATCTGCAAATGGATGACAATCCATGTATATGTCATGTTCGGAATGTTATAGACAACTGAAACATAGTGCTCCGAAAACACATGTTGTGGACATAGAGTATGCTTGAATAATGTTTTTGTATAATTTTAATATTATTGGTCATGATCTTGCAGTTATGTTAATCATTTATGTTTTATAATGCTTGAAAAAGTTTATTACAAAAGGTTAAGTTAGTTACTATAAAAATGTTTATTACATTTATGGAAAAATGAATCTAATTATAAAAAAAGAAATATAGAACGTATAGTTGTATTAATTATATATTTAAAACAATACTTATAATTTGAAAATGAAAATAAATCTAATAGTTATATATTTACTCTTTAAAACATTTCAAAACATTATATTTAACCAAATTTTTAGTTTTATCATTTAAAATATTGTATAATCAGTTTACTTTTTTAGCTATAACTAATAAATACTTAATCTTGTTGTTTTCAATTATAACAATAATGATCAATAACTTGTACAAAAAAAATACAATCACTCCGCTTCGTATCATAACACAATTATGCCATCATCACGTATGCCCTCCAACTCTTGTCGACACTTCCGTCGCTGGTCTGGGTATTGGTATCGTTTATCGCCATTTTATAAACTCCCATATTACATGTTTTATAATTATTTGATACTTTTTGTTGATACTAGTGGTTTAAAAAATATGTTTTTTTTTCTTTATCACTTTTCTCATTTTTTTTTTGTGGGTTTACCCTCTCTGTCATAAATCTGAAACCTTTGATAAATTTATACATTTATGTGCTTTACACCTTCCCTCCACCACCATATTTTTGCCACCAATGGCACTCAAACCCAGTTTTCGTGTCCAAAAACCTTTGAACATAATGGTAAATCCAGAAGGATGCTTCGTACTATTGTTGGGAAATTAGCTAAGTTATTGTACATATTATACAAGTAAAGATAAAACTGTTAAGTGAAGGTTGGTGTAACAGTTGGAAACTGTTAGTTGAAAATATGAAAACAGTTGAGAACTGTTAGTGTAAACGTCTACAACTGTTTGAAGACCTTGAAGCTGAAGACTGTTAGAAAAATCAAGAACTGTTGTATTCATTAAACAGTTTCTGTTGAGCTAAATATGGAAAAATTCTATCTTTGAAGATATCTCGAAATACTTTGAAGATCATCAAGATTATCTCAGAAGATAGAAGATTACCTAACTGTCAGCAAATCAAGGAAGATCAAGGAGTATATAAATGATAGATTAGAATTCATAATTTGTACGTACTTACTCATTGATTATATTTTTGCATTCGTTCTTCAAATTGTAATTTGCTTTCTGAATAGTGCTAAGCCTCTAAGTTTCTCGTTGAAACCTAAGAACAATCTGTGTTCTTCGTCTAACATAATAAGTTAGATTGGGGGTGAAGTTTGCTTTTGTAATCATTCTGGTTGGTTAATAAAACTACTGTTTGATTGAATTGATTTGTGTTTAAAACCTTCTTTAATCAATTAAGTGTGATTCCGCAACTTCTTAGTTGATTGTGATCATAGTTAAAGATTAACTTTTATTCTACTCTGATTTATTATTTAAAAGTTAGTTCTTGTTATATGATATAATCTATATCCGATCCTGACAAGTGGTATCAGAGCCCTATCATTAAGGTTCCTTTGATCACCAGTTGAAGGTTTTTGCATTACTTTGCTTTATTTGTCAAAACTGTTTTTCAATCAATTTGTTTCAATGGATTCGGGAGGTTCTTCTGATAACAATGGGTCAGGGTCCAACATTCGTGTTCCCATGCTCAAACCATCTGATTTTGAGATGTGGAAACTAAGAATTAAACAGCATGTCCAACTAATGGACTATGCTGTTTGGCAAATCATTGAAACTGTTCCCACTAATCCCATTGAACTGGATGAGAATGGAAAACCAAAGAAGAAACCACCACCAAAGACAGATGCTGAAAAGAAGGATAGAATGATTGAGATGAAAGCCCTCAGCATCCTCCAGATTGCAATTCCCAATGAGTATCAACATCAATTCAAGAAATTTGATGATGCTTATGAACTTTGGAATGCTCTGGAGAAGAGGTTTGCTGGGAATGCTAGTTCTAAGAGAAACCAAAGAGATCTTCTTAAAAAAGCCTATGAGAACTTCACCAGTGGGAAGAATGAAAGTATCACCCAAATCTTTGATATGTTTTACAAACTGGTGAGCCAACTGGAGAGTGCTAAGGTTAGGCTTGATCAAGATGAGATAAATAGAAAGTTTCTTAGGTCTCTAGGTGATGTATGGACTGTGTTTGCTGCACAATGGAGAACCAAGGATTCTCTTGAAGACATAGAGTTAGATGACCTCTATAATAGTTTGATAGTGTTTGAGGGAGAAATAGAGGGAAAAAGAAAAACTGTTATCCCTAGCCACAATGCTGCACTCCTGTCATCCTCAGGTATGGAATCAAACCATTCATTAACTAACTCTATTGATAGTTGTGCATGTACTAGTTCTGCTGTTGGACTAGATATGAACACTCCAGATGCTGTTCTTGAAGCTTTTCTTGCCAGCCATGCACATTCAACCCTCACCAATGAGGATCTTGAACAAGTGCACCCTGATGATCTTGAGGAGATGGATCTCAAATGGCAGATGGCCATGCTTACTGTTAGAGCCAAGAGGTTCATTAAAAGGACTGGAAGGCAAAACATGAATTTCAGAGCTGATGGCAAGGCTGGATTTGACAAGTCAAAGGTGAGATGCTTCAAATGTCAACAACTTGGCCACTTTGCAAGAGAATGCAGATCTGGTGGACAAGTTCAGAATCAAGGTCAGAGGCCAACTCAGAATCATACCTCCTCAGCATTGGTCTCACAAGAAGGCCATGGATTTGATTGGAGTGATCAAGCAGAGGAGGCTACAAGCAACAAAGCTTTGATGGCATTGACTGACTCCTCCATCAAGATGGATTCCCCAGAATCTGAGGACATACAGGTATCTTCCAAACTATGTCCTGGTGAATGTAGAGCTATTGTTAAGAGGTTTAGAGAACACAATAAGAAAGTATGTGCTGCTCTAAGTATAATGGAGGAGAGAAGGTATGAGTATACTACTGTGATAGAAGATCTTGAAAAGAAAATTAAAGACTATCAGGCTAATGAACTGCAAATGGACTATGATAGAAAATATCATAAGTGGGAGAAAGAGCAGTTTCAAGATGAGATTGATAGTCTGAAAAAGAAATTGGTTGAAAAAGAAAGCAAGGTGGATAAACTCACAAAGAAATTGGAGGGTGTGGACATTGATCTTGGAATGTTCAAGGCTGCAAACCTTAAGCTTGAGACTCTGCTACAATCTCAAGTAAGAGACAAGGTGAAAACTGGACTTGGATATAAGGAAACCCCACCTCCATACAATCACACATACATAACACCCTTGTCTGAGGCAGCTGATAGATATGTCAATGAACCTTTGGCAGATTAATTAAAGTCAGCTGATCCAAAGTTTGAGAGTTATGAAGATGAAGTTCTGTCAGTAGTAAGTGTTGAAGATATTGAGATAGTTGTGAAGAAAGATGAGGTGATTCCATATGAAAATCACATCTGTTGTGAACCCATTCCCACAAAACCACCTTTCAAGCCTGTGGTGTTTGTAAAAGCATCCACAGAATCCCTCATCACTGAGCCAACACCTTCAAAAGCTATCCAATCCATAGAAAGTTCCACAACTGTTGCCAATAGTCGCCATTTTTACACTAGCAGTTCCAACAAGAACCCAAACAGTTCTAAGCTAAAAAGCCCAACTGTTAGTACAAAAGCCAAAGGAAAGGAGAAAGTTGGTGAGGTTGTGTATGCAAAGAAGAAGTTGGAAGCTCCAAAATCTCAGGCTAAACCCAAGCCTAAGAAAAGGCATACTGAAATGCCTGCATGCACATGCCAAAAACATGGTGTCCAAAAGTTTCCTCAATCTGCAGCTGTTAGAGGAAATCAAATAAATAGGAACCAATTCTGGTCACAAAGAACTGGTTTACCTATTGTGAAAATCAAAAAGTGCTACATTTGTGGGAGATCTAATCATTTAGTTCAAGATTGTTACTATAACCCACAGACCAATGGCACTCAAAACAAAAGTCCCAAAAGACAAAATAACAGTTCTAAAACTGTTAAGTCAAAGCAGATCAACAGTTCTAAGACTGCTAAGCCAAAACAGGCAAACAGTTCTACAACTGTTACATCCAAACCAACTAACAGTTCCAAAACTGTTTTAACAAAACCAAAAACTGTTGGTTTGGCTTGGATGAAAATTCAAAAACAAACTGATTCTGGAGAGGGTAAAACTGTTCTTCAAACTGAAATCAAAAGGAATCACAAGTTGATTCATCTGTTTTACCAACTCCACCAGCTGTTTGTTCAAAGGTATCCACTGTTGATCATAACAGTTGGAAACCACATGTTCTTACAAAGTATTCCTCACACAAATTAGAGAAATCTAATTCGGATGAAATCAAAAAGAACCAAACTCTGTTTAAGTATTATGACTTGAATGGTGTACCCAAGACCTGCATGGCCTGGGTACTTCCTGCTACTAACTGATTTTATATGTGCAGAGCATTCATAAGGCCAATCATGGATCTATCTGGCATGTGGATAGTGGATGCTCAAGGCACATGACTGGAAATCCACAATGTTTGAAGGATTTCAGAAGCATCAATGGTGGATTTGTAGCATTTGGAGGAAATGCTAAGGGAGGAAAAATCACAGGTAAAGGAGCTGTTGAGGCAGGTACACTTACATTTAATGATGTTTTCTTTGTTGAACAGCTTAAGTACAATCTGTTAAGTGTATCTCAAATCTGTGACAATGGAAACAAAGTTTTGTTTACAGATTCAGAATGCATTATTCTTTCAAAAGATTTTAAACTAAATGAGAAGGATGTTCTTTTGAGAACACCTAGAAAAGATAATGTATACTGTCTAGATACACAAAAGATTGCTAAACAGAATGTGTTAAGTTGTTTACTCTCAAAAGCATCTCATGATGAGTCTGCCAGTTGGCATAGAAGGATGCGTCACATGAATTTTAAAACCATGAACTTGTTAGCTAAAAACAGTTTGGTATGAGGTTTGCCCCAAAAAGAATTCTCATGTGATGATCATTGTGTAGCCTGTCTCAAAGGCAAGCAACACAAAACTTCTTATAAGACCAAAGAAGTTTCTTCCATTACTGCACCTTTAAAATTGTTACACATGGATCTTTTTGGTCCTACATCTGTGGTGAGTATAGGGAAGAAAGCATATTGTTTAGTCATAGTTGATGATTTCACCAGGTTCACATGGGTTCAATTTCTTAGAACTAAGGATGAAACTGCTGAGTTAGTTAAGTCTCTTATTCTTAAAATTGAAAATCAATCTGATTTTAAGGTGAAAGTCATTAGATCTGACAATGGTTCTGAATTTAAGAACTATGAGCTAAACAGTTTTTGTGAAAGTAAAGGTATTGAAAGACAGTTTAGTGCCCCTAGGACTCCCCAACAGAATGGAGTTACTGAGAGAAGGAATAGGACTTTGATAGAGGCTGCTAGATCCATGTTAGCTGATTCTAGGCTTCCAATGACATTCTGGGCAGAAGCAGTGAACACTGCCTGCTATGTTCAGAATAGAGTACAAGTAGTCAAGTCCAAAGGGAAAACTCCTTATGAGTTGTTCCTCAAGAGAAAACCTTTAATCAACTTCTTCAAACCATTTGGTTGTCATTGCACTATCCTTAATACCAAATCACAATTAGGCAAGTTTGAGAGTAAGGCTGAAGAAGGTTTCTTTGTAGGATACTCCACTCAAAGTAAAGCTTATAGAGTTTTTAACAATGTCACTAGAATCATAGAAGAGAGCATGAATGTCTCTTTCAATGAGAATAGGATCAATATTGCAGGCAATGGGCCTGATTGGTTATTTGATATTGATGCATTGTCTAAATCTCTTTCTTTTGAGTATTCTACTGAAACAGTTACAGGTACCCCAACAACTGTTGGTGAAAATCAACAAACAGTTTTCTCCAGCCCGAACAGTTTTGAAACTGTTAGCTCAAAACCAACAACTGTTGGTTCAAACAAAGTTACTGAAGACTTTGTTGTGATTCCTATGCTTCAACAAGAGTTCTCCAATGCTGTTGATCCATTGATTGATGCTGAATCTTCAAAGGACATGGAATCTCATGATCCTCAACAACACACTGACTCTGCATCCCAAACAGTTGCTGATCAAGTGTGTGATAATGCTGAAAATTCAAGTGAATGTGAGTTTGATCTGTCTAATCTAGGGAATGAACTGACTGAAGAAAACATTCCTACATCAAGAGTTCACAAGATTCATCCAATATCACTAATAATTGGTGATCCAACCACTCCTATCAGAACAAGGAATATGCTGCAAAATGAAAACAGTGGTGTGAATCTTGCCCAATTTGATGTGAATTCTTGCTTTCTATCTCAAATAGAACCAAAGAAAGCAATTGAGGCATTGAAAGACCCTTCATGGGTGGAAGCAATGCAAGAGGAGCTCTTACAATTTCAAATTCAGCAAGTTTGGAAGTTGGTTGAGCTTCCAAGAGGCAAAAGAGTAATTGGCACCAAGTGGGTGTTCAGAAACAAGAAAGATGAAAGAGGGATTGTAATCAAGAATAAGGCAAGACTGGTTGCACAAGGCTACACACAAGAGGAAGGAATAGACTATGATGATGTTTTTGCACCTGTTGCAAGGATTGAAGCCATTAGACTATTTCTTGCTTTTGCAAGCTTCAAAGGATTTAAGGTGTATCAAATGGATGTCAAGTCTGCTTTTCTCTATGGAACTATTGATGAGGAGGTATATGTGTGTCAACCCCCTGGCTTTGAAGACTCAAAGTACCCTGACAAGGTATATAGGTTGGATAAAGCTCTATATGGACTACATCAAGCTCCTAGAGCTTGGTATGAGACATTATCATCCTACCTTCTTGAGAATGGTTTTAAGAGAGGCACAATTGACAAAACATTGTTTACAAAGATTGTTAAAACAGAGATTTTGCTTGTTCAAATCTATGTTGATGATATAATCTTTGGATCCACTAATGACAGCTTGTGCAAAGAATTTGAAGTCATCATGCACAAAAGGTTTCAGATGAGTTCAATGGGTGAACTCACATTTTTCTTGGGATTACAAGTCAAACAGAAGCCCACTGGTATTTTTCTAAGCCAATCTAAGTATGTCAAAGACATATTGGACAAGTTTGGCTATCAAGATGTGAAGCTGGCAAGTACTCCAATGGAAACACACAAACAGTTGGGAGCAGATTCTGAGGGGGAGTATGTTGACATACATCTTTATAGGTCAATGATAGGTTCATTAATGTATTTAACTGCTTCTAGACCTGATATAATGTTTGCTGTGTTTGTTTGAGCCAGATTCCAATGCAGTCCGAAGATGTCACACTTGTTTGCTGTAAAGAGGATCTTTAGATACCTCAAAGGCCAACCAAAATTGGGACTTTGGTATCCTAAAGATTCACCTTTTGATTTGGTGGCATATTCTGATAGTGACTATGGTGGAGCCAATGTGGACAGAAAATCAACCTCTGGAGGATGTCAATTCTTTAGATCAAGGCTGGTTTCATGGCAATGCAAGAAACAAACAACAGTTTCAACTTCAACAGCTGAAGCTGAATATATTGCTGCATCAAGCTGCTGTTCACAAGTGTTATGGATCCAAAATCAGCTTCTGGATTATGGTTTGTCTTTCTTAAATACCCCTATTTATGTTGATAACACCAGTGCTATTAGCATAGTTAATAATCCAGTGAAGCATTCTAAAACCAAGCACATTGAAATCAGATTTCACTTCATAAGAGACTGCAATGAAAAGAGATTAATCCAAGTTATGAAAATTCATACTGATGATCAATTAGCTGATTTGTTCACTAAAGCTTTTGATGTGAGCAGATTCAACTTTTTGATTTCCAACATTGGAATGATTAACTTGGACTAACAGTTGTTCATTATTCCATGTTTTCACACTAACAGTTTGCAACTGTTAGTTACGTTTTCTAACAACTGTTGTCTTTTAAGTATTCAGAGAAGGAAATGCAATTTCACACATCAGTTTTGGCCATATCTGCTTACCTGTCTCACAAACAGTTTTCACAACTGTGACTGTCCTTGTTAAGAGGTAAAGGTAAATTCACTTTCTTGAAACAACAGTTCCAGACTGATAAAGGTGAGTCATTTTGCTTGTAATATAGTGAATTTGATATGACAAGTCACTGCATGCTATTAATGGAAATTACTGGACATTAATGGTCATTAATGGCTATTAATGGACATTAATGCCTCCCAGTTTATCTATAAATAGCCTTGCATCCATACTTCACAAATCACTCCTACATTTGCACACACTTCTCTCTGCAAATGGCTACTAACTTCTTTCTCATAAACTTCAAAGAAATTAATGTTAGACAAAGTTATGTAACCATCCCTGCCTCATTTGTTCGAATGCATGAACTTTGGAAATACTCATCTTGTGTCCTTGAGATGCATGATGATCGAGATAGGTTTACCTTGACACAGCATCCTGATCCACGTAGGCCAAATAAACCAATTGATCATATTCGTATAAGAGGTGATTTTGAAAATTTCACTCTCTTCCATGAATTGCCTACACCATGTTGTCTAAGATTCGTCTTGAACCTGGCAGGCACTACAAACTCCGTAGTGTGGTTCAATGTTCGAAGATATAATACTCATAACCACCAGAGGGCCTCGGATGATGAGGCAGTGGAAGTCATTGTAATAGATGACTAGTTCCACTGATGTTGAATTGGTATCATTCACCATCTTCCCAAGAGGCAAATTATGACAATCGTCTCTGGTGGTGCATATGATGAGAAGGTCTACTGTACACCCATTGGTGGGTTGTATGTTTTGAAAATTGTTTAAGGCATGTCAATTGTTAACGGAGAAAGTTGTCTACACTTACGGTGTAGATCATTGTTCTCCCACACCTACGAGACGGCCTTGCACAATTAGATAAGCAGTACCAACAATGGCTTGTGCATTACATGACCACTCTTTAAAGACAGGCTTCTCAGTAAGGCTATAGCGGCACTGTAGAGGCTATTCTGAACTCGATTCTTAAATAATGAAGACATTCACGAGCAAGAATGTGATGATGATTGTCTTCCCTTAAAGTTCAGATTTGATGATACAAAATGTTAACGATAATTTGTCAAATGTAGATCTCGGAGTTAAGACAGTTAATATAAGCTGTGTTTAGATCTATAGCAAAAGACAGTATTGTTTTCTCAAAATTATTGTAGCTCAATTATGATTATCATGAATAAAATACATCTTATGTTGATGACTGTGTTCACTAATGGTTTGTTATTGTTGCTTCAGCATTTGACATATATGAGCTAAAGTTTGTTTGACAGTTGCACAATTTTGTTTCAATAAATACTAACAGTTATCAACTGTTAGTATATGGCTTTCACAACTGTTAGGCAAAATCCGTGTGCAACTGAGGGGGAGAAATTTGTCAACTGAGGAGGAGAAATGAGAACAGTTGTAAACACTAAACAGCTGTTAATCCAAATAAATGATCAAACAAAAGGGAGTTAACTTTTAAATAACAGTTGTCACTTTTTATGAAAACAACTTTAAAACTGTTAGTTTATTTTGTCCGTCAACTGTTAAGCTATTAAAGGGTGTTTTGGTCTTTGTAGAATTTTGGAAACTTTGAATTGCATTCAACATTCGAAACATATATAAGGCAATTCCCTCCTTACCAAGCAACTCACACGTCCAAAACGAACTTCGATCAGAAACAAACCCTAACCCTCAACAACTCTCAGAGATCGAAATCAAAATGTCTCCTCTTCCATTTGTCAAAGAGCACAATGTGATCGCTTATCTTGAAAAACCAGACAATCTTGACGCTTTCCACGTCATGATTGATTATCTCACGGTATCAAACATTCATTATGCTCTAACTGCCAACCCCACAATCTATACCTCACATATTGAGAACTTCTGGAAGAATGCCAAAGTCCAAGAAGTTGATGGAGTGCAACAGATTTCTACAACTGTTGATGATATGGAGGTTTCTATAACCGAAGACACTATTCGCCATGCACTACAACTGAATGATCTTAATGGTGAGTATTCTGATTCGGTTGCATTAGAATATCTACACACCGAGTTACTGAAACTTGGGTATGAGGGCCCTGGGGGTAAGGGTACCTTCTACAAAGGGCAGTTTTACGCACACTGGAAGTTCATTATCCATACTCTCCAGCAGTGCATAAGCCCTAAGAGAACGGGCTGGAATGAGTTTGGGAGCAACATTGCTCTCGCACTCATCTGTCTAGCCAACAACTGATGTTTTAATTTTTCAAAATTGATATTTAATGGTATGGTAAAACATCTGGGGACCAAGTATGGTCTATTTTTGATGTATCCACGGTTTGTGCAAACTTGTTTAAACTTTTTGATTCCAAACCTTAAAATACACAAGAGGGTCATTATTCCCTCTGCTCATGTGGCTTCCACTTTGAGCAAACTGTTGGTTAATGGCAAGAGTTTCTCTGGTGCCATAACTCCTCCACTCTCTGAAATGGTGGAGTTTCTTTCAAGAAACAGGACTGCCAGTGTTGAGCATGAAGCCCAACGTATTGCTACACCACCAACACTGGAACCCACAGTCCAAGATACTCAAATAATCCCTTCTGCTTCCTTTGAACGAGCTACAACACAAGCCCCTGCACTAAAAATATTTCAAAAGAAGAGGAAAAGAACTGTTGGTGCTCCTTCTACCACAGTTCATGAAACTGAAATTGTTAACCCTGCACAGGTGCATTCACCTATGCAGAATATCGAAAGGGAATCCCTTGTGCTGTCTCCCAGGCACAATGAGGAGGTGATCACTCCTTTTGAGGGTGATCATATGGTTTTTGAGGCTGACACTACTGTTTTATCCGCAAAGGATAACCAGGACAGTGTTAACATAGCTAAGACCTCAACCATGGCAACAGAGACTGGTAAAACAGTTTCTAGTAATCCCCAGAACCAAGAAAAGAGGGGTACTGATGGGGAAACTCAAGTGAGTAAACCACCAGTTAAATCTGTCAATGATATGCTAACAGTGGAAACACTGGATGACATTGAGACTAGACTGAAACAACGAGCATTGACAGATCCTAACTTTTCACCTTACTTTGCTGCTCACCTACACCTAAAGAAGAAGATTGCTTTTCAAAACAAGAGGATAATTAAACAAGATGAGAAAATAAAAGAGCTATCTGAAAAGTTGGAAAAGGCAAAGGAAGTCATTAAGGTGATAGGAATGCATAATGAGGTGCTGATCAGACAAGACAAGCAGCTGAAATTTCTGGGAGAAACTCTTATGAAGGCAACTGATGTTCTTCATAATCATGAACAGCTGCTCAACAAACCTAAAGCCACAGTGAGATCATCTTCAACCTCTCAAGCAACTTAAATGTATTGTTCAATACTTTAAGTTAGGGGGAGATTGTTGGGAAATTAGCTAAGTTATTGCACATATTATACAAGTAAAGATAAAACTGTTAAGTGAAGGTTGGTGTAACAGTTGGAAACTGTTAGTTGAAAATATGAAAACAGTTGAGAACTATTAGTGTAAACGTCTACAACTGTTTGAAGACCTTGAAGCTGAAGACTGTTAGAAGAATCAAGAACTGTTGTATTCATTAAACAGTTTTTGTTGAGCTAAATATGGAAAAATTCTATCTTTGAAGATATCTCGAAATACTTTGAAGATCATCAAGATTATCTCAGAAGATAGAAGATTACCTAACTGTCAGCAAATCAAGGAAGATCAAGGAGTATATAAATGATAGATTAGAATTCATAATTTGTACGTACTTACTCATTGATTATATTTTTGCATTCGTTCTTCAAATTGTAATTTGCTTTCTGAATAGTGCTAAGCCTCTAAGTTTCTCGTTGAAACCTAAGAACAATCTGTGTTCTTCGTCTAACATAATAAGTTAGATTGGGGGTGAAGTTTGCTTTTGTAATCATTCTGGTTGGTTAATAAAACTACTGTTTGATTGAATTGATTTGTGTTTAAAACCTTCTTTAATCAATTAAGTGTGATTCAGCAACTTCTTAGTTGATTGTGATCATAGTTAAAGATTAACTTTTATTCTACTCTGATTTATTATTTAAAAGTTAGTTCTTGTTATTTGATATAATCTATATCCGATCCTGACAACTATCAACAATGTCATTCACACGCTTTTGTTTCAGGCTCATCTACCCCTCACCTTTTGTGTTGAAGCTCTCATCATGGCCACCTTAATACTAAACATTCTTCCATCCACAACATGTAATAACAAAATTCCTTCACCAAAATTTTTCACGCAGATCCAAACTACTCTACTATTCACACATTCGGATGTCTTTGTTATCCTTATCTTCATACATTTCACAAACTTGCACCTAGATCCACACCTTGCATCTTTCTAGGATAACCCTCTAATCAAGTTGGTTACCGTTGTCTCTGTTAATCCACCAACAAATATTTATCTCTCACCATGTCACCTTCGATGAGAATGTCTTTCCAAACTGCTCCTTGTCGCCACACCAGCCACCCTCATATAGTTTCTTAGATCCAGCTGAAAATGAACCAAATCTTATCTCCCGCCAGCCTCTTACCACCCGGTCAGTCCTTCTCTCGCTAACTCCACTAATACTACTCCAGATCCCTTACTACCCTACCGGCTCCTGCCCACCCATCTTAGTCCATGGTTACTCAATTTAGGGTAGGAACATAAAAACCTGTCTAACATTTTAACCTTCATGTCTCTACTATATCCAAATCTCCTATTGCCATTCTCTCTTATCTCAATTAGCGTAATGCTATGTTTGACGAATATGGTGTATTAATTAAAAATAATACACGAGTTCTTGTTTTGAGAACTCAGGGAACTAACATTGTTCGTTCCATGTGACTTTCTAAGCATAAATATCAAGCACATGGTACCTTGAGTCTCTACAAGGCTCGCCTTATTGCTAATGGTCGGAGTCAACTACTGGGTATTGAGTGTGATGAGACTTTTAGCCCGGTCGTCAAACTTGCTACTATTCATACAGTTCTCAGCCTTACCATTTCTCGTGATTGGCCAACTCACCATCTAGAAGACAATAACACCTTCCTACATGACCATCTTTATGAGACAGTCTACATGTTTCAACCTTCAGGGCTTCACTCATTCACAACACCTTTACTATGTGAGCTACTTATAAAAGTCTATTTATGGTTTGAAATAGGTTCCGAGAGCTTGGTTTTAACGCTTTGCAGCATTTTCTACCACTTTCGAATTTCGTCATAGTTGCTTTGATACTTCACTATTTATATTTTACAATGGTTATGACACCGTCTATTTAGTTATGTATGTTAATAATATTGTGCTCGTTGCCTCTTCAACTGATATCTTACATCGGATCATCACATTTTTACATGCAGAGTGTTCTATGACTGATCTGGCCCTTAAGCTACTTTCTGGGTATCACCGCTCTTCGCACCCAATCAAGCATGTTCCTTTCTTAACGCAAGTATGCCATTGCCATCTTATCCACGGCGAACATGCTTCAGTGTAACCATTGCAAGACTCCAGTTAATGGCGACTCCAAACATGGTCCTAATGGACCTACGGTGCAAGACCTTGCTCTTTATAATAGTCTTGTTGAAACTTTACATTGTACTTTCCTCAAACTAGACCTGGCTTATGTTGTGCTTCAAAATTTTCTCTTGACGCATGGTCTTAAAGAACTCATTTGTCATCTATAAAAGGCATCCTTCACTACATTAAAAGTACTTTAGATCATGGTCTTTACCTCTATGCATCTCCCTACTCCAAGTTTGTAGCTATTTTCTCTATGCATCTCCCTACTCCAAGTTTGTAGCTAATTTCGATGCTGATTTAGGCCGATGTCCCTCTATGCGGTGTTCTACGTCTAGATATTGTGTCTTCTTGGGTGATAATCTTGGTCATCAAAGCGTCAACGAACAAGTTCCCCATCTAGTACAAAGGGGGAATACCGAGGAGTGGCAAATGTGGTTATTGAGGCTTCTTGGAATCATAACCTTCTACATGAACTATACATACCTCTAATTTCAGACACCATTGTCTATTACGATAATGTTAATGGTTTACATGTCCTCAAATCATATGCGACATCGGTGGAAAAACACATCAAGATTGACATTCACTTTGTTCATGATAAAGTGGCGACTGGGAAAAATTCTTGTTCTGCTTGTTTCCTCTCGTTATCAATACACTGACATCTTCACCAACGGTCTTTCATCATCTATTTTCAATTAATTTAGATCAAGTTTGTGTGAGCGGTCATCACTAGGTGATGGAACTAGTATTTATAGTTGTAATTTGTGCATGTGTTTGGGTTGCATCATTATCGTTATTATGCCTATGTAATTGATGCATGTGTTCTCGTTTGTTGGCCCATTTGGGTATCATAGTCATGCACTAGTATTTATATTTATAATCCTTTAAGTGACAAGAAAGTAAAATTTATTCTCGTTGAATGTGTACACCTTAATATTGATGGTGGTGTTGTGTTTATGTAGACGGTGGTGATGGTAGTGTTGTGTATGTGTGGACAGTGATGATGGTATGTGTGTGTGTTTGGCTAGCAATAGGCAACGATGGTGATGGTGGTGATGTGTGTGTCTCTACTTCTCTCTTTTTGTAATGATGGTGGGTCTATAATTATGGTGTGAGTGTTATCGTCCGATCATAAATGGTGAAATAGAGATGACTGAAAACTAGGATGGAATGAAATGTTTTTTAACTTGAATTGTAAATCTATGAAAATACCCTTAGTGTTTACTATAATTTTGAGGGTAATTAGTCTTAGGACCATGATCACTAAAATAAAATCTATACATTAGAGACGTTGTCCGTATTACGAACTACACAGACGGAGTGTAATTAAAGGTATATACCATATGAACTAAATGTGTAATGAATTCTACTATTCAAACACATGAATCTTAAATTGAAGATCATGGTTATCATTAATTTATACAATGTTCACCTACCCGCTATTGTTCAAAATCTAGTTATACGTTTTTAATATCCGTGACGCAGTTATTATACCTATATGTTTTACATTAATGCTAGGTTCTTTTCAAGTAAAAAACATGTACAGTGTAAAGAAGCAAATTATTCCAGCTAATTCCCCAAAGGGGATGTTTAATGTACAAGCAAATTAAGCAACAAACTTTAATGGTGATAAGGCAAACGTTGATAACGTGAGTTCTCTAGAATTGAAGTTTGTAGGAACCAAAACATTATCCTTGTATCAGTTAATCCATACAAGGATACCACATGCTCTACGTAGGTGTTAGCCTTTTCATATTCAATGGTAGAGAAACTAAGAGACTGTGTGTGTTTTCCATAGCAGAAAATTGTCTAGAATAGTCCTCTACATATCTCTTGAGGAGGTGTGATGAAAACGGATAGTAAAAAGTGAAATTTATAAAGACTTACTTCTAGTAAAACACGTTTAATATTATAAAATACAAACAAAAATATTTAATTTCAAAGTTAAAAAAAAATCTCAAAAAGTAAAATTTTGTAATATGAATAGGTTTCAATCGGTTGCAAGGACTTTCTGGCTTATAAACCCCTCTGGACTTTTCGTTAAAATCGGAGTCTAAATTTGTCTCCATAATTTAAAAACCATTGGTAGACAATGGGTGTGTAAGGGTGACATAAATGGCGGCGCCATGGTCAAAGGGTTGCCACACCAAGACGTGGTGGGAGTGAGGGTATGGGTGAGGACTGGATCCAGTTTTTTGATAACCGGTGACACCAATAAAATTAATTAAGATGGAGGATGTTTGTGTATTTTTTTTTGGTTTTCAGTTAATCGAGTCGGGTTAATGAGGTTTCAGCAGTTGTTTCAGTATTTTAGTGCCAAAATCTAAAATTAAAACATAATTTATATTAAGGTATTTTATTAAAATTGTTATTTTAGGGTAAACTAAAATATTTTAAATCAAATATTTAACTTTATCTTATCATTTTTTAGAGTTAATTACAAAAATAGTCCTTGTGTTTGTCGCTGATTTTCACAACTTTACAAATTATGAAAATAGTCATTGTGGGTGTCATTTTGTTTCTTTACACAAAAGTGCTAACAGTTTCACAAAAGTAGTGTTAAAAGTACTCTTTTCGAAGGCTTGGAGCTATCCAACTGTGCAGAGCACTGGGGCCTTACCCTTGCTGAAATCTGGTTCACCTGCAAGCAAAACATACTGAAATATAAACTTTCGCTTAGTGAGCATACTAACTGAACTGAATAAAAACATATATAGCTTATTTGAACTCTATTCAGGATGTCTCATCATCCAAGCTGAACGCCTGCAAAACTGTTCAAACTGTTAACTAGTCTAGGGGTAGAACCACACCTCGGTGTAATCAAACCTGTAACATCCTAAATTAGGGCCTAGTTGTATTGTGTTGTACTATGTGCTTGTGTACTTGTACATTGATTTTAATCAATGTATTTTGTTGTTAAATGTATTGTTTGTTAATTATACGTGATAAAAAGGTGTTATGTAAAATAGTAATGTTAATAAGTAAAATTGGTATATTAGTAACTGGTTTTAGATAAGGGTTCCAAATATATCCCCGTTAGGTGAAACAGGTAAACGGGTATTAAGTTGTAGGTTGAAAAGGGGAACAAAATACCCGTGATCTAATTTATAGAACACAAAGTCGGTTTATGCTTCTCCCTTATCCCCTGGAGAAACACACTACACACACTAACACACACACTATCATACGGTTTTACACACACACTAAAACCCTTTCCAAATTCAAAGAAGGAAATCAAAGAGGGAAGCTGTAGATTCAAGTTTGGCTACTGATTTCGTTGTTAAAATCTTCATCTTCAACTGAAATCATCAATAAATTGTAAGTGTTTTGGGGTTTAAAAGTGTTCTTGAGTTCATGAATGAGATTTACCATTTTGAGGGTTCAAGTGGTGTTTAAGTGTCTTTCTTTTGTGTCAATTGTTTTGGTAAGTTGAAATGGATGTTAAGTAATAGGTATGGACTGTTAAAACTAAGTTTTGGTCGAATTGTGTGGCAAAAACGCGATTTACAGTCGCTGTCCAAGAACAGGGACGAAGTCTGCTGAAACAAGGGTTACTACGGGCGTAGGAAGAGTTCCCTACGGCCGTAGTATGTTGTCATTGTCACTACGGCCGTAGGCAGGGTTCTCTGCGGCCGTAGTAATGTGTTTTGTATGGTTTACCACCTACGGGTGATGGAAAGAAGCCTGCGGGCGTAGGTACATAACCTACGACCGTTGGTACCCAAAGAATCATTCCTACGGGCGTAGGGTATGGTCCCTTCGGCCGTAGGATATGGTTTCTTGGAAAAGAACTCTTGCGGGCGTAGGATGTATTCCTACGGCCATAGGAGGTGTTTGGAAGGTGTCCTGCGGCCGTAGGACACATCTACTGCGGCCGTAGGAGCTGTTCCAGGTTGTTTGTTTCTTGTTGTTCGTTGTACGTTTCCGTAGAAGCATTGATAGTATTTATAGACGTTGACTGAACCTACACATGATGTGTTAGGTGATTCGGACGATTCCGTGTGCTCCTGGGATTCCCGGATTCATATTTGCCTCATGTGATCTCGAGGTGAGTACCGGTTAACCTTAGGTTTCGTGATAAACATGTTATAACCATGTTTAAGGTAAGTTATGGTTTATGTGTTGTTAAATTTGCTATGGTATACGTTGCTATGTACTTATATTAGGCTTGAGTAGGCCAATCATGTTGTAAACTTGGTATATGTTATGTTATGGCTTTTGTAGGCCAATATGATATGTTATGGCTTGAGTAGGCCAGTTATGTTTATGATGCGGCCAGAGTCGGCCAATACGTGTTCGTGCCGGCACTTTGTTTTATAAAAGTAAGCTTGTGAAACGGCGGCGTTACAAGTTGGTATCAGAGCCTTGGTTTGAGGGAATTGGGTACTTTGACGAGTATTCAATCTCAAACCCAGGCCCGACCATTATTAAGTGTTCCCTGGGTGGCATTGGGGTGTGATGAGAGTTGTATGTAAATTGTTATGTGCTAAATTAGTACAAGTATGTAGTAATTGTTAGATTATTAGAGTTATAGCTAGTATTCTTGTTTTGGTATAGAAATTGGATCAGATGGCTAGTTCTTCCGATAAAGAAGACAGGGATGCTTACATACGTCAGTTGGAGACCCAGTTGAAGCAAGCAAATGATCGAGAGTCGTTACGAATCGCTCATGAAGTCTCTAAGTCTGCGGGTTATAAGAATTTTATGAGCTGTAAACCTCCGGTTTTTAATGGTGTAAGTGATCCGTCGGTTGTGGAAACTTGGATTCGGAACATACGAAATGCTTTCGAGTCCAGCGAGTGTGAAAAGAAGAAGCAGGTTACTTTTGCCAGACAGATGTTACGTGATCGTGCACTTACCTGGTGGGATACTGTTGTGAGTGTTACACCGCCAGAGGTTTTGGATGCTTTAACTTGGGAGAATTTTTTGGTAAAGCTCCGAAAGAAATACTGTTCAGATTACGACATGCAAAAGATCGAGGATGAGTTTCGAGCTCTCCATAAAGGCGATAAACCAGTAGAGGATTTGATATCCAAGTTTTCAGATAAGATGAAGTTTGTTCCTCATTTGCTACCGGACGAGAGAGCTAAGATTAGCAAGTTTGCCAACACTTTACCTGTTGAATACCGATCTGCTGTGAGGTCTGCAGCAACCTTGGATGCAGCCTTTGATCTAGCACGGCAGACTGAAGATGATTATAGGCAGAAACCGAAGGCACAACCACAGCAACAGGGAGGAGGGTACAAGAGGAAATTCGATCAGTCGTCTGGTAATAGGAGAGGTGATAGTGGGTCTGGAAATAGGCCAAGAGGTGATTCGTTCCAGAGGTCTGGAAGCTGGGATGTGGTAAAGTGCGGTAAGTGTGAAGTGAAGGGTCACCAGACGCGTGACTGTAGGTTCAAAGATAATGTTTGTTTTAAATGTCATAAGTCTGGACACCGAATAGCTGATTGACCTCAGTGGCAAGGTTCGGGAGCTGGTGGATCGTCTGGAGCTGCTGCTCAGAAAAAGGGAGGTGCTCCACGTCCTCAAGGGAGAGCCTTCCAAATGACTACAGACGAAGCAAAGAGTGAAGGTGATGTTATTACTGGTACTTTCTTAATTAATTCTGTACCAGCATGTGTTTTGTTTGATACTGGTGCTACTTATTCCTATGTGTCAACCATTTTCTGTGATAAATGGCAACTACCTGTTATAATGATGAAAGACTCTGTTAGAATAGAAGTAGCTGACGGTAGTCGAGTTCGTGTTACGTTGCACGTACCTCAGGTTTCTATAACTATTGATAGGCACTGTTTTGTTGTTTCCCTACTCCTCATGCCGATTACTGGTTTTGATGTCGTTATTGGCATGGATTGGCTTACCAGTCAAAATGCCAAGATATTGTGTTCCAAAAAGTTAATCAAAATCCCACTACCTGATGGTACTTATTCGGTGGCGCGAGGAGAAAGACCTAGATCTGATATTCCGTCGATGACAATGATCAAAGCACAGAAATCCATTATTAAAGGCTGTGATTCTTACTTGGCATATGTAATTAATGCTGAGGCGGAAGGAAAGACTGTCAAAGATATCAGAGTGGTTTCGGAGTACCCTGAAGTGTTTCCTGAGGAATTACCGGGTTTACCTCCTGTCAGGGATGTAGAATACCGGATTGATCTTGTTCCTGGTGCTACACCTGTAGCTAAATCTCCGTATCGTCTTGCACCGTCTGAGATTCGGGAGATGATGACACAGATCCAAGAACTGCTTGATAAAGGTTTCATACGCCCGAGTTCTTCACCATGGGGAGCTCCGGTTTTGTTTGTTAAGAAGAAAGACGGAACCTTACGCATGTGTATCGATTACCGGGAGCTGAATAAGCGAACGGTAAAGAACAAATATCCGCTACCCCGTATTGATGATCTGTTTGATCAGTTGCAAGGTGCTACATGTTTCTCGAAGATTGATCTTAGTTCTGGTTATCATCAGGTCCGTGTTCATGATGATGATATTTCAAAAACTGCTTTTCGAACTCGGTATGGGCACTATGAGTTCATGGTGATGCCATTTGGTTTAACCAACGCCCCTGCTGTTTTCATGGATTTGATGAACCGTGTGTATCGTCCTTTCCTTGATAAATTTGTTATTGTTTTTATTGATGACATTTTGATCTATTCCAAAACCGAAGCGGAGCATGAGCAACACTTACGTGTGGTTTTAGAAACCCTTCAGCGGGAACAACTTTATGCTAAGCTGTCCAAATGTGAATTTTGGCTCAAAGAGGTGCACTTTCTGGGTCATGTTATTTGTAACAAAGGTGTTAAAGTCGACCCAATCAAAATTGAAGCTGTGATGAACTGGGAAACTCCTCGTAATCCTTCAGAGATTAAGAGTTTCTTGGGTCTTGCTGGGTATTATCGGCGTTTCATTCAAAATTTCTCTAAACTTACTAGTACGTTAACCCGATTGACTCGCAAAGATGTTGCTTATGTGTGGGCTGATGAACAAGAGAAAGCGTTTCAAACTCTGAAGCAATTATTGTGTCAAGCTCCTATTTTAACGCTGCCTAGTGGGTGCGAAGATTTTGTTGTGTACTGCGATGCTTCATATGCAGGTCTCGGCTGCGTTCTGATGCAACGAGATAAGGTGATTGCGTACGCTTCGCGTCAATTGAAACCTCACGAAAGGAATTACCCGACCCATGATCTTGAGCTTGCAGCCGTGGTGTTTGCTTTGAAGCTGTGGCGACATTACTTATACGGTACCAAATGTGTGGTATATTCCGACCACAAAAGCTTGCAGTATGTATTCACACAAAAGGACCTTAACATGAGACAACGACGCTGGTTGGAGTTGATCAAGGATTATGATTGTGAGATTAAGTATCATCCAGGAAAAGCCAATGTTGTTGCTGATGCACTGAGTCGGAAAGGTTCTCCTGGAGTTGCTAAGTTCATGAGACTTACGATTGTGTCAAATATTATTGCTAGATTGAAGGAGGGACAACAGGAAGCACTACAAGAAGCTAATTTGAAGGCTGAGACGATGGTTAAATTGTCAAAGCTATTAGAAGAAGATAGTCGAGGTTTGAAAACATTTCAATCTCGAATCTGGGTACCCAATGTTGGTGGTAATCGAGAAATCATTCTGCAAGAGGCGCATAAGTCAAAGTTGTCTGTCCATCCTGGCAGTACCAAGATGTACCAGGATTTGAAGACTTTGTATTGGTGGCCTACCTTAAAACGTGATATAGCTTCGTTCGTTGAAAAGTGTCAGATCTGTGCTCAAGTCAAGACGGAACACCAGAAGCCCTATGGTAATTTACAACAGTTAGAAATTCCGGAGTGGAAATGGGATCATGTTACTATGGATTTCGTTACTAAGTTACCTCGTACTTCTAAAGGGCACGATATGATATGGGTTATAGTCGATCGACTTACCAAAAGCGCTCATTTTCTTGCAACTAACGAGTCTGCGCCCATGAATCGATTAGCCCAACTCTACGTTAACGAAATAGTATCTCGTCATGGTATACCGCTGTCTATTGTTTGTGATCGAGATGCGCGTTTTACGTCTCATTTCTGGAGTAGTCTTCAACGTGAGCTTGGTACGCGGGTAAATCTCAGCACGGCATATCATCCTCAAACTGACGGTCAGTCCGAGAGAACGATTCAGACGCTTGAAGATATGTTGCGAGCGTGTATACTCGAATTTGGTGGTTCGTGGGATTCTCACCTACCCTTAATCGAATTTTCTTATAATAATTCTTATCATTCGAGTATCGGTATGCCGCCTTATGAGATGTTATACGGTCGGCGATGCCGTACTCCTACCTGTTGGTTAGAGCCTGGCGAAAAGCAATATGCGGGTCTTGATATTGTTCAAATAACTGCTGACAAGGTGAAGATAGCACGCGAGAAGTTGAAAGCTGCACGTGATAGGCAAAAGATGTATGCAGATCCTAAACGGCGACCCGTTACGTTTGAAGTAGGTGACCGTGTGTTTCTGAAAGTTTCACCTTGGAAAGGGGTGATACGATTTGGTAGTAAAGGAAAGTTAAGTCCCAGGTATATTGGTCCGTTTAAGATTTTACAACGCGTTAACGATCAAACAGTATCACTTGAGTTGCCACCTGAATTGTCTGGTATTCACAACACTTTTAACGTATGTTATCTGAGAAAGTGTAAGGTCGAAGATGACCAGATCTTACCTCTGCAAGAGTTAAAAGTTGATCCAGCTAAACGCCTTGTGGAGGAACCTGTTGAAATCTTAGATGCTAAAGTCAAAAAGCTACGTAAAAAGATGATTAAATTGGTTTTGGTAAAGTGGAAGCACAATTTGGGTCCTAACTCGACTTGGGAGGCAGAGGATGAGATGAAAGCTCGATACCCTCATTTGTTTCTGGTAGAAGAGATTCCGAGGACGGAATCTTCTTAAGGGGGGTAGATTTGTAACATCCTAAATTAGGGCCTAGTTGTATTGTGTTGTACTATGTGCTTGTGTACTTGTACATTGATTTTAATCAATGTATTTTGTTGTTAAATGTATTGTTTGTTAATTATACGTGATAAAAAGGTGTTATGTAAAATAGTAATGTTAATAAGTAAAATTGGTATATTAGTAACTGGTTTTAGATAAGGGTTCCAAATATATCCCCGTTAGATGAAACAGGTAAACGGGTATTAAGTTGTAGGTTGAAAAGGGGATCAAAATACCCGTGATCTAATTTATAGAACACAAAGTCGGTTTATGCTTCTCCCTTATCCCCTGGAGAAACACACTACACACACTAACACACACACTATCATACGGTTTTACACACACACTCAAACCCTTTCCAAATTCAAAGAAGGAAATCAAATAGGGAAGCTGTAGATTCAAGTTTGGCTACTGATTTCGTTGTTAAAATCTTCATCTTCAACTGAAATCATCAATAAATTGTAAGTGTTTTGGGGTTTAAAAGTATTCTTGAGTTCATGAATGAGATTCACCATTTTGAGGGTTCAAGTGGTGTTTAAGTGTCTTTCTTTTGTGTCAATTGTTTTGGTAAGTTGAAATGGATGTTAAGTAATAGGTATGGACTGTTAAAACTAAGTTTTGGTCGAATTGTGTGGCAAAAACGCGATTTACAGTTGCTGTCCAAGAACAGGGACGAAGTCTGCTGAAACAAGGGTTACTACGGGCGAAGGAAGAGTTCCCTACGGTCGTAGTATGTTGTCATTGTCACTACGGCCGTAGGCAGGGTTCTCTGCGGCCGTAGTAATGTGTTTTGTATGGTTTACCACCTACGGGTGATGGAAAGAAGCCTGCGAGCGTAGGTACATAACCTACGACCGTTGGTACCCAAAGAATCACTCCTACGGGCATAGGGTATGGTCCCTTCGGCCGTAGGATATGGTTTCTTGGAAAAGAACTCATGCGGGCGTAGGATGTATTCCTACGGCCGTAGGAGGTGTTTGGAAGGTGTCCTGCGGCCGTAGGACACATCTACTGCGGCCGTAGGAGCTGTTCCAGGTTGTTTGTTTCTTGTTGTTCGTTGTACGTTTCCGTAGAAGCATTGATAGTATTTATAGACGTTGACTGAACCTACACATGATGTGTTAGGTGATTCGGACGATTCCGTGTGCTCCTGGGATTCCCGGATTCATATTTGCCTCATGTGATCTCGAGGTGAGTACCGGTTAACCTTAGGTTTCGTGATAAACATGTTATAACCATGTTTAAGGTAAGTTATGGTTTATGTGTTGTTAAATTTGCTATGGTATACGTTGCTATGTACTTATATTAGGCTTGAGTAGGCCAATCATGTTGTAAACTTGGTATATGTTATGTTATGGCTTTTGTAGGCCAATATGATATGTTATGGCTTGAGAAGGCCAGTTATGTTTATGATGCGGCCAGAGTCGGCCAATACGTGTTCGTGCCGGCACTTTGTTATTGTTGAGGTACGGTGATTCGCGGCCGCGGATCGGGTTCTTGCAAAACCCCGTGCCTCAACCAGGGGCTCTCATTGGACTTCCCCGCTCGTTAAAGGGGCTCTCATTGGACTTCCCCGCTCGTTAACGCAATGGTGGACTGCTACCCGCTCCCCCACCAGCGCGATATTATGGATGTGTTCGGTTTCCCCCAGTTTGGATCATTGAGCCGGGCTCACAACCCTGCAAGACGTGACTCCTCCTGGGCACCGGAACATCACTAGCTGTTTGGATAGACTTGTTTGATACTTTGTGATACCTTCTGCATGCTATAACATTTTTGTAACGATACTTATGTTTAATCGTTACTCGCTAGCTATTTATAGCTAACCCCTCCATGTTTATGTCCAATGTTCAGGTAATTAGCTGTTGGTGAGACGGGGTGTCATGTTTTGGTTTATTCTGCTGAAGTTTTTGGGGAACACTACTTTCTGGTTGTTTTTGTTAACTCTGATGTACTGGGTAATGGTCGGTAGATATTTGGTAACTCCGCTGGGTTGTTTTGTTTAAACACTGATACAGTTTATGTAAATAACTAAATTTAGCTTCCGCTGTGTTTTGTAAATATATCTTTTGGTTAAACTCATAACTATATTTTATAAAAGTAAGCTTGTGAAACGGCGGCGTTACAAAACCCCTGACACTTTGCTTGGGTATAAGGATCTCAATATACCCCATCTCTGTCTGTAATGCTATAACTGGATGCTACTGTACCTTTAAACAATAATCTTAACTTATTACATAAAGATATCATAACACGGATATCATATTGTTCACCTTGTGCATATATGCAT
Source organism: Pulicaria dysenterica (assembly GCA_947179395.2). Lineage (NCBI taxonomy): Eukaryota > Viridiplantae > Streptophyta > Magnoliopsida > Asterales > Asteraceae > Pulicaria > Pulicaria dysenterica. Next base: position 69,299,075 of record OX359291.1, on the reverse strand, counting down.
ACTGATCATACTAAATACTACAACATAGTGTTACTGAACCTCACTTAATCAAATCACATATCAAACATACAATTGATATACTACTCACTTAATGCACATATGTATGCTAATTTGATTAATGGTAAGTACACTCACCTTAGCAGCAGTTGAGAATTACCCTCCTACCACAAAAGCGTCAATCTCTTATTGCCTACAAGCAATAAATGAGTACCGTATTAACTTCTAGACACTGCTGCAAAGATTCTGACTGACTAACAAAAGTCCTGCTAAAAACCACCTCCTACGGCCGCAGGGGAAAAACTCTACACCCGCAGCAGTTTCCCTCAGTACGGCCGCAGGGATTCATCCCTACGCCCGTAGACTCATTCCTTCGTCCTTAGAGGGTAACTCATGAAAATACTATCCTACGCCCACAGGAACCCTTTCCTTCGGCTGCAGGTGACAAAATATCAAAAACTCTAAAACACCCTCCTACGGCCGTAGAGAACCTTTCCTACGGCCGTAGGAACCAAAACAACCAAAACCCCTTAACATGTTCCTACGCCCGTAGGGAATAATCTCTACGGCCACAAGAACAGTCGGTACAGCAGACTACAGCTCTGCTCTCGAACAGAACCTGCAAATTCGACTTTTCTGCAACTAATCGACTCAAATCCAGTTTCAAACATTCATACAACTTCTCTAACAGCAAATCGAGTTTACTAACATCAATTAACATGTAAAACATGCTATACACATGGATTCAACCTTTGAATCCCTTCTTTGACTCTAAAACTACCAAAAACTTCAAATTAAGATCATACCTTCAAATTCTGATGAATTTGCTATCATTTCCAGATATTACACCATAGTAAAAGGGAACTTGAAAGTTGAGAGAATTGATCTCTACTGCTGCTCACGAATTTGCATATGAAACCTAGTAGTTTGACCAACACTAGTCAAAGGAAAGCCATGTAAATATACCTACTACTTTCATCTATTTACATTAGTGATCCCTGGACTTCAAGTTTCATCATTTGGCATTTCTAACCCCTCTATTTTAATTAAGAAATTTTCAAACTTTGGGGCGTTACAAATCTTCCCTACTTGGGACGATTTCGTCCCCGAAATCTACTGTATAATTAATTGTGGTTCAAATCATACTGAATGCTACCGAAACGTACTAATGGCAGTCTTATATCTCCTCTCCTCTGAACGCTATCACATCGCACTGACGATAGTCTTACATCACACCTCTACTCGCTACTAACGTAGAAGGTTTACTATATACTGAACATAACATAACATTAAATATGAATACACCTAAGTGTAACTGAACTCTTTATGTGCTTTCACTATAACTTTACCAAGCTTATCTGTATGTTACACAAACAGTCAACCTTACTCTAAAATACAATCACCGGCTGTTATATACAACTGAATTCCTCGTCTCTTGTCCCGTCCTACAGAGGGATAACTACGGATGCATCTGGTAAATACTCACAAGAGTAGTTATACATGTTATAAATCTGACACGTCTTTACTAGAAATTCTAGCTTGTACGTTACTCTCCCTACCCTTGCAATAATCCTAAAAGGACCATTAACTACTGTCATAGCTTACATTTCTATCTGAAGTCCTACTAAAATAATCCCTTCTTAGTCCTGCTTAACTTGTGCAACCTTAAACTACTCATATATCTATTACACTATCTTTACATTCGATCATCTGCTCAATTCTCTCTTTCTAACCAATCCCACCCTAACATACAACATCTGCTATCATGGCGTACCGACACTCTGCTGTTAACTGTTACTACATAAGAACTCTGAGTTCTAAAAATATACTCTAATATTTGTATAATCATCTCATATTGTCCGTCCGCCTGAGGGTGGAACATTGTATCAAAATATAGCCCAGCCGTCATATATCTTTTCAACTTACTTTAGTGTCTGGAGGTAAATCGAACGTCTCTCTGAAACTGAAACTCTCTGTCCGACTATTATCTCTTTCACATATCATTTGTCTTTCTTTTTTTGAAGAGTACTATTCCCTTATCAAAATAATATGCAACTCTTCTGAGTCTATCTATTGTTACCCAAATGGAATCAACTCATGTTCCCACCCTCAAACTGGAACATCAAGCAACTGTAATTCTTTATAAGGTTTCTGGAGCTTTACCTTTATCTATAGACAGGTCAAACATTAATCAACCTATCTCTCTATATCATGTGTCATCCCTGGTCACTAAGAATTCATCCACATATCTCTGTACATCTCTGTCGATACTGGCGCGTTGAAAGCTGAAAGCAATCTGCTTCCCTTAAAAGAACTTGTTTCACACATTCCTTTAACTGGGTACCTATACTCGGTCATACCAGATCAATAGATCTCGACTATCTCTTACTAACTTTACCACCTGGTCTTTAATACACTGAATCTTGGGCTGCTATCTGAACTACTTTAATATTATCAAGAATTGCAGTGACAACTGACCTTCTTACTCGATGTTAACTTATCTGTATGGTGCCTAACTTTCTCCTCAAAGCATCTACCACTATATTAACTTCATCTAGTTGGTCTAAAACTACACTTTACTAATCCTTTAATAGCTCTAACCACCCTCTCTGACGCTTGTTCAGACTCATACATTTCAATTCTAAATCATGGGAAGGGTAACTACTTTTATTCATATCTAGCTGAGGAAAACATAAGTGATAGCTTTACTACTATGTATAACGTATCACAACAACTGCCTCGTCTCTCATTTCATCTATCAACATATGCGTTGAAGCACCACATAACTTATACTTCAAAGTATCATATACTCTCTAATGTTCACCTTCCCAGTTAAGCTTTGCACCCCTATTTGCTACTCACGCAGGGGTAACACTAGTCTGGTCCTATTCTCTTCTCTAATATTTAACTGATGGTATTCTAACTGCAAATCTATCTTTGAACATCATGATGTATCCTAAAGTTGACCAAATAATTCATCTATCCTGAGAAGCGAATACTTGTTCTTGCTTGTAGCCTTGTTACACTTTCTACAATATGGACACATTTTATACGCACTACCATCATTTCTCACAATCTGTACTATTACTCCCCCACAGTAAATTACTAAGTGAAATGAAACCTTTATCTGTCAATTAATTGCAGCTGAATAATCAACCCTTACATTTCTAGCGGGGCTAATCTGTATGGGGACTTAACTTTTCTGGTGTCATTCCAGATACTACATTCATTCTGAATTCCACTTATCAAGCCGGTATAATCTCTGGTAAATCATCTGTGTAGTCACAACTACCGGTATCTCTTAAATCTTTTGTAACTTTCTTTTCATGCTACCATCTTTCATATAAGCTAAAACATTATACATTTGTGCCCCGGATACTCTCATTTCTGCTAACAAGAAACTAGAATACCTACTCTTTTACTGTCACTTTTGCTCAACAGTTCTTCCCCACTTGGGGTTTGAACCCATACTGTTCTCTGAAAACTGTGTACTTGGAATTGCTACTAACTTAACCAATTAATCTCAATAACTGCTCGAAACTCTTTCATCGTGGTTTACGTATACTTAATGGAAACTAACAATTTCTATCTTTATTACTCTTTATCTACACATGTTATTCACAATAGTAGCCTCGCCTGCTGTATCTACCTGTTCTACCTTTACTTCTTTAGCTATAAACTGAAAAACTCGGCCCTTTTTGGCCAGGGCAATTCTACTCTCTGGTACTGACCCTCGTCATAACAAACTAGGGTAAGTATTTTATTGACTTTCTCTCTATTGCTGATAACTTAGAACAACGAACTTACTGTATCCAAACTAATAAACTGATAGCACACTTAAATTGAGCTATTTCAAATCTCTGGTCGCATGTCTCTGCTTTTCACACTTCATGCATCTGAGTGGGGAAGCTAACTTCCCCTGTTGTAATACAACCGCTAACCTCTTACTTAACACACTAGTCGGCTCAACCTTTCTCTTTTCATTTACTATTCTTTTCTTACTCAGCCATTGCTCTTTCTCTTGAGCAAGACTTATCATCTTCCCTACTCTATTACAAGTAACTATCATTAAGCTTCATACATATTACTTTTAACATCAAACTATAGCACTGTATTTACATAACCCGTGTATCAACTTGTTCTGAATAAATCGACACATTTCTAACAATTCTTGGTGATATCATTCACCAATTCTATCATCTGTCATCAATATTGAATCTAGTCTGTGATCCGGTCTACACGAGCTTTTAGTACAACTATAACAATTCTTTAAACTAGGCCAAGTCATGGCCTCAATCTGTGCTTTTAACTTTCTCTACTAATCATCACTATTTACAATTCATTCTATAATTTCCCTCCAACGAGGTAGTTCGGATGCTGAACAATCTTTACATATCTACCCCTACAAGGGGTTCTTTCTTAGATTTAACTCTTTATAATGCTTTGGCTGTAATCTATACTACTGTATCCACATACTGCGATAATATAACTTTCTTTCCTTCTAAAACTTACTCAACCACTTGGTTGGTAATATCAGGAACGTTGCATATAGCACTTTACTCTACTTCGTCACTGTTGTCTCTTTTACTAAACTGATCTCAAGGTCTTGCAATTCTTCTGTAACAACTCCCTCTAAAGGATTACCCGTAGGTTTACTGGTTTAAAATAGGAATTTCCTAAGAAACATGGGCATCTCTGGTCTCCTGAAGCATACTAGCCTCAAGCTGCTATATCTAACTAGTATCAATTTACCATATACTATATACTCATGTTCATATATCTTTAACATATACTACCATAACAACTTTCTCTGTTTATCATAATAAGGTATGTAATATCGTTAATACTACATCTATCCCATATTCTGTTCTTGTCTTCTTCACATACTCTCTACAGTCACGTATTACCCATTACTTGATTCACAAGGCACTGCCATAACAATCTCAAGCTCAACTGCATACCATATGTTACACACACTGGCCAGGTGTTGTAAGGGACATATTATACACAACTGTTCTTGGTATCGTCATGGAATACCCTGATTAGCAAGCTTAGATCACGTATGGCAAAGTCAACTACCCATTTTTGACCCAGCTTAGTTTCGTGTCGTGTTCAGTTCGTGTCTTTTAATTCGTGTTCGGTTCAGGTCATGTTTTCGTGTCGACCCATTTTTTGGAGAAAAAAATCAAGTTATGTTTTCGAACAAATAACTTGATTTTCATGTCGGGTTTCATATCAAATTATTTATTATAAAAATATTGCATGTATAACTTTCTTTTATCAACTTTACTAAACTTTTATTACGCATTTTAGTTCTTTATTTGTTCAATTTAGCAAGCATCAAAAATCAAAATCATAAAGGTCAAACACATTTAATTGTCACAATGACAATAAGCTTTATACACCTTTAAAAACGATATAAAGAGAAATATAAGTAGGAAAATATGAGATGACATAATTTGCATATTTCAAATCTAAAAAATTAAATAACATATTCCTTTAAACAATTCTCAGCTTCACACCACGTATTTTATAACACCACTTTTCTAAAATAGCTTTTAAAATTTAATTACTACTGATTAGCACCCTGAAATATCAGAGCTTTGCGGAAAAACAAGTTACTTTACATAAGTGCTAACAGTTTCACAAAATTAGTGTTAAAAGTACTATTTTCGAAGGCTTGGAGCTATCCAACTGTGCAGAGCACTGGGGCCTTACCCTTGCTGAAATCTGGTTCACCTGCAAGCAAAACATACTGAAATATAAACTTTCGCTTAGTGAGCATACTAACTGAACTGAATAAAAACATATATAGCTTATTTGAACTCTTTTCAGGATGTCTCATCATCCAAGCTGAACGCCTGCAAAACTGTTCAAACTGTTAACTGGTCCAGGGGTAGAACCACACCTCGGTGTAATCAAACCCCTGACACTTTGCTTGGGTATAAGGATCTCAATATACCCCATCTCTGTCTGTAATTCTATAACTGGATGCTACTATACCTTTAAACAATAATCTTAACTTATTACATAAAGATATCATAACACGGATATCATAATGTTCACCTTGTGCATATATGCATACTGATCATACTAAATACTACAACATAGTGTTACTGAACCTCACTTAATCAAATCACATATCAAACATACAATTGATATACTACTCACTTAATGCACATATGTATGCTAATCTGATTAAAGGTAAGTACACTCACCTTAGCAGCAGTTGAGAATTACCCTCCTATCACAAAAGCGCCAATCTCTTATTGTCTACAAGCAATAAATGAGTACCGTATTAACTTCTAGACACTGCTGCAAAGATTCTGACTGACTAACAAAAGTTTTGCTAAAAATCACCTCCTACGGCCGCAGGGGAAAAACCCTACACCCGCAGCAGTTTCCCTCAGTACGGCCGCAAGGATCCATCCCTACGCCCGTAGACTCATTCCTTCGTCCTTAGACGGTAACTCATGAAAATACTGTCCTACACCCACAGGAACCCTTTCCTACGGCCGCAGGTGACAAAATATCAAAAACTCAAAAACACCCTCCTACGGCAGTAGAGAACCTTTCCTACGGCCGTAGGAACCAAAACAACCAAAACCCCTTAACATGTTCCTAAGCCCGTAGGGAATAATCTCTACGGCCGTAGGAACAGTCGGTACAGCAGACTACAGCTCTGCTCTCGAACAGAACCTGCAAATTCGACTTTTCTGCAACTAATCGACTCAAATCCAGTTTCAAACGTTCATACAACTTCTCTAACAGCAAATCGAGTTTACTAACATCAATTAACATGTAAAACATGCTATACACATAGATTCAACCTTTGAGTCCCTTCTTTGACTCTAAAACTACCAAAAACTTCAAATTAAGATCATACCTTCAACTTCTGATGAATTTGCTATCATTTCCAGATATTACACCATAGTAAAAGGGAACTTGAAAGTTGAGAGAATTGATCTCTACTGCTGCTCACGAATTTGCATATGAAACCTAGTAGTTTGACCAACACTAGTCAAAGGAAAGCCATGTAAATATATCTACTACTTTCATCTATTTACATTAGTGATCCCTGGACTTCAAGTTTCATCATTTGGCATTTCTAACCCCTCTATTTTAATTAAGAAACTTTCAAACTTTGAGGCGTTACATATTTAAATGCGTGACCTCATTGACGCTAAAATTTATTTTCTCATTGAAATTCCGAATGAGTTCATCCATATTCACTTCCGTTACAACTACAATAAAAGAAATAAAAATAGCAAAATATGAAATATATAATTTCAAACATATAAGACTTCAAAATTTTGAATTTTCCCCCTTCGTTTTTATTTTCCCTCTTTTCTTCTCCCCAATTTTCTTATTTGACTTAAGTTATTAACTTTTTTTAATTTTTAAATTTTTCAAAATGTAAAATTTTGAATTGCATCTGGAAGTAAAAGTGTAAAATACTAAATGAGTTTGCCACCATATTTATATACTAATATTAATTATAAATTTTAATTTCTAAATATTTTTCTAAGTTAAAATTTTTGTGGGATTTTTTATTATTATAAAAAGATCGTGTTAGAGGGGTTTCTTTCGGATTATCGTGTTCATGTCGAAAAGTTTCGGGTCATCTTCGGATCGACCCATTCTGATCCAATTCAGTTTCATGTCGTGTTCGTGTCAACCTGAATCGTGTTCGGTTCGGATCGGGTTTCGGATCATGTAAGGATTTGTCAGCCCTAATCTACTACTTTTATTAATTTGGTCATTAAGATAGACTTTTACAACCTTATCACAATTTCCATGACATCCAACCCTATAGGGGTGTTCAAAAAAACCGCAAAACCGAGAAACCGACCTGCCCCGTATGAACCGAAAACGAAAAAACCGAAACCCGAAAAACTCGTAACCCGAAAAACCCGAAAATTAGGGTACCCGTTAAACACGGGGCGGGTTCGGTTTTTATAATTTGATATCCGTGGGTACCCACCCCGCCCCGCATGCTTTTAGATTATATATATATATATATATATATAACAAGCTAATAGAAAACCGAAATTCCTCAAAACTATCTAACTTACTTCTTTAGCCCCCACTGTCTCTCCCAATTCTTTTTTTTTTGAGTTTACAAATCGAGACATTGCAAGCTAGCAACAATCGAGAGTGCAACAACGAAACACTAAATCGATCAACAGTGTCAACTTCAATCCTATCGGGTTTTTTCTCTACAAGGCTCTCATCAAAAGAGAGATTTATTCATAATTATTGACGTGTTTCTACTATTGTTTATTGTTTTATTATGAATCCAAACATGTTGAAGATAGAAAAAAACTTAAAACAACATAAATTTAGGGTACCCGTGACTCGAACTGTGGATACCAGCCTCCCATAGGGTACCCGCACAACGGGCACCCGCTGTTTGCGGGGCGGTTACGGTTCTTAAAATTAACTACCCGCCCCACAGTGGCGGTTTATGAAAAATCTACTACCCATCTCTCCCCGCCTCGTGAACACCCTTACAACCCTACATTATTCAACGTACGATACCTCCCTTCATATTTAATTATACGGTTTAGTATCTAAAAGTGTATCAAACTTGTCAATTTTTGCTATTGTGTATACTAATTATTTAAACAACCATTTAGTGTACCCAACTTATCAAAACTACCATTTTATGTATTCAAAAACCTATTACACAAGTTGCAGGTAATTTAGTTAATTTTGATTTATTTATAAATTTCACATCATATTTAAAATTGTCATGTTATTTAAAATGCCAAATAAAAATTTAAAATCCTAAATATAAATTTTATCATGACGAAGATTTACTTGATGAAGAACGTATCTGAAACAAAATCATAAGAACCCTAAATCATCTGGGTTATAAACTCATCCTAATCGATCTGTGAAGTCTAGCCTTAATCGATGTGTGAAGTCGAGCCTTATCGATCTGCAAATTCGAAGCCTTAATTGATCGGTTCATAAGATTTGTTTGGAAAGGGTCACAAATCTTCATATGATCCATAAAGTTTATATTTTGTTTTTTATTTTATTTTATTTATTATTATTTTTTTTTTAACGGCAAAGGGCGCATGGGAAGCAATGCTTCGAATCGGCCATCACATGTCCTCGGGAGCCCAGAAATATATTGCAACTAAAAAAGCTAGCCAGGGACTAGCAAAGAAACAAGAGAGTACATAATACAACAAACCAAAATGGAACACGAATAATGAAAACAAAATACATAAATTCTCCAAGACAGCCCTATTCAAGAATGAAAACACGAGCTGGGTGACAAAACCCAGCAACTCCACTCGAGAGTTGCCACCTTTCTGCTCATCCTATGCTTGAACCAAAAATAAGTGTATGCCTGAATCTGGTTGTATACTAGCTGCACGTTGCCTTTTTTAGTAGAAAAGACGACTTCGTTTATGTGCTTCCAAATCATCCAAAGAAACACGTATAAAACACCAGTAAAAGCTTTCGCAACATTGGGTTCAAGGACCGAATGAGGACCCCAGTCATCAACAAGAAAAGCCATGTCACCTGTCATCAACTACCACATCATCCATAACCTTTGTCATATCACATGTAACCTACTATCAAAGGTAACAATACACTAAATGATAATTTTTGAGACTTTGATACATTAATGGTACTTTACAAAGTAGAATATATACAATAGCAAAAAGTGACAAGTTCGGTACATTTTTAAATACTAAACCCTTAATTATAAAACTGACAATATATGAAGATCATATATATATATATATATATATATATATATATATATATATATATATATATATATATATATATATATATATATATATATATATATAAAACCCTTCAATTCACTCATGTTCTTGAAAAAATACCGGAAATAAGAAATTACACAAGTTAAATCTATTTATTGAGTCCTATATGTTACGTACGTTTATAAGAAATAAAAATAATAATAAAATAATTATAAATTCTTTAAATAACAAAACCTCATTCGGTAAAATTAAATTAAATTACATTAAAAAGTCAAATCAAGATACATATTAAGACGACCATATGAACATATATGTAGAAGAAATTAAAGCCCGAGTCTTCAGATGAAATACTCATTATACGGTAACTTGTAGTGACCAGAAACTAAATTTAGAAACCGTTTGCTAAGGAAATCTAGTTCATTTGCCACCAATGGTTTTTTTAGCCATCAAGCTATAAAAAGGTCAGCAATGGTGATGCACTTAATCTATTATTATCAGTGCATAACTTCCTCTAATGGCTGCTTGGGTAATCAAAACATACTTCCTTTTCCTCCTTCCTATACTGCATGCATCTTCTACCCTTGCCGCCCCCGATATCGTTGACCCGGGTAACCCAGATCCCGCGATCAACGATGGTGGATCCGATTACACTAAGCCAGCTATCGAGTCTGCGTTCTTGGGCCAGTGGGCAATTGATAACCCGAATGCCGGAGTGGCCGCCATGCAACTACAGTTGATGCCTAACGATCAGGTGGTGTGGTTCGATACCACATCGCTCGGACCTTCGGGACTCAAACTGCCTGAAGGAACTCCATGCCCTGAAAACCCGGATGCAAATAACCAGCCTGATTGTTACGCTCATGCCATTGCTTACGACTGGAAGACCTCAAAATACCGCCCACTTACGGTTTGTTTGTCTTTGTTCTACCTATATGGATTAGGATACTTTCAATTAGAAGAATATAACTGTTCATGTTGTCTCATGACAAAAAAAACCTAATGGATACTTATAAACATCTTTTGTAGGATCCACTGATTTATTTATGTTATGAATCTCAACTAGGATTACATGTAAATAATAAAGTTTTTCCTGCATTTTGTTTGATGCAGCTAAAAGGTGATGCATGGTGCTCGTCAGGAAACTTATGGCCGAATGGAAATCTAGTTGCAACTGGAGGGACTTTCTCCGGGAATAAAGCTATTCGAGTGCTGGCGAATGATGATCTTAATGCGGATTTCGACACCCGAATTGGTGTTCTTGCTGATGGTCGATGGTATGGTGAATTTGTGCCTTTTAATTAGTGTGTGTGCTTACTTGATCGAATACTTACTCTTGTTCTTCGTAGTTCTTGTTACTATTTTAAAGATTCTTCAGTTGATACTTGATATTGGACCTACAGGTACTCGTCTAACCAAGTTTTGGCGGACGGGAGCGCGGTGGTGTTGGGAGGCCGAGACTCGTATAGTTACGAGATTGTACCACCGCAAATGGAATTCAAACCACAGCGGTTCGATCTACCTTTCCTCCAGGAAACAACCACACCCGCTTTAGGACCCGGAAGACCCGTGGAGAACAATTTGTACCCGTTTCTCTTCCTCCTTCCTGACGGTAATGTGTTCCTCTTCGCCAACAATCGGGCCATAAGCTTCGCTCCACTCACGGGCAAAGTTGTCAAAGAGTATCCCGAGCTACCAGGCGGGTCTCGTAACTATCCACCTTCAGGTATGGCGGCACTTCTTCCATTGAAGCTCACACCCGACAATCAAGCCCTGAATCCCGAGATTGTGATCTGCGGTGGTAATCTTCCAAATGCATACGAAGTTGTTGACGCGAAACATGTGACCGAAAAGGAGTTCATGCCCGCGCTTAAAGACTGTCATAGAATCCTACCCTTAGCTCCGGATGCGGCATGGATAGATGAACAAGAAATGCCGTCACCAAGAACCATGGGTGACTTGGTACATCTTGCTAATGGTGATCTTTTGATGCTTAATGGCGCTCAAGCGGGTACATCAGGTTGGGAGGACGCTAAAGACGCTAATCTTACCCCTCTTCTATATACACCCTATAAACCGATGGGTAACAGATGGAAACCGTTAGCTCCGACAACTATCGCAAGAATGTACCACTCTTGCTCAGCTTTGTTGCCTGACTCGAGAGTATTGGTCGCAGGCAGCAACATGCACCAGTTCTACACGTTCGACACTGAGTTCCCAACAGAACTACGGGTCGAGAAATTCTCGCCTCCATACTTAGACCCAGCACTCGATAAAGAAAGACCGTTGATCGACCCACTAGAGACAGACATGTTACTGAACTACGGCAAACCGTTTAAGATTACAGCTATTCTTCAATCTCAAGAACCTTTGGTGTTGGGTGAGGTTAAGGTAACCATGTTGTACCCACCGTTCACCACTCACGGTTTCTCTCAGAACCAAAGGATGCTGGTTCCGGCGATCACAGGCGTGGAGAATAACGTGATCAACGTTGTTGCGCCTGGTAGCGGAGCGATTGCGCCTCCCGGGTACTACATTTTGTTTGTGAGTCATCTCGGAGTGCCGAGCCCGGGTGTTTGGGTCCGAATTCAGTAAGAGAGATTTTAGTTCTACTGCATTAATCATGCCAATTTTGGACGTATGTTGCCTCTCAACAATAATATAGCAATAAATCCATCGGTTCATATGTACGTGTTTTGAGTTAGTTTATGCCTTTTTGTTTGTTGGTTAACGTAGATTAAGAGTTGCATAATTAAGTATTTATTGTATTTTTATCTTACCTTATTAATTAATACCATCTGCGTACATTTTCTTCAATATGACTTTCTAATTTCTATATATAAATCAATCTTAATTAGAGTGTGTGCCGTAATTATTTGGTCATAGCAAATGGTCATATTAGAAACTTGGAATTATACCATCAACGTACAAGAGATCATATCATGTGCTTATATCTTATTATATCAAATTTTAAAACACACTTAACTACAACACGTTAATCAAATTTGAAAAACAAAATAACAAAAGAAATAACATCACACAATAAATCAGACATGATGGTCACTACATATATACATTACTCACATGGTGGTATACGTTCACCATGTTTTTGTGCACTACAAAAAAAGAGAGATTCAACAACCTCCAGTTCTAGCAATCGAGGACATATGTCCTCGTAAAAAACTCACTAAACAACAAAAATAATATCTTTTTTACTTAACAGTGGTTGAAAAATCTACCACCACAACTAAACCACACCACCATACTGTGTACTCTTAAAAGTTGAGTATATATAATATGTGTTAACAATAAAGAATATATACTTATTTAAAATTAATATACTAAAAATAAGCTTTATTATAAGTAATAGTTCATTATATTGTTTGAACAATTATTAAACTTATAATATAAATAAAAACTATTGGAGAAAAAATATATGTGAATATTAGTCATTCTTTTAACAAATTATATTTTATTATACGATCTTAACCATCCATTTATTTAGAATTGAAGAATCGATTTTGATTTTAAAGATTAAATTTAGACAAATTGTGACTTAGATTTGAAATTCTTATTTCTTTGTTTGGAAAAACATGTCATTGATAATGTTCAATTCATCAACTTGTACATTCTTAATAAACATTGCTAACTCTCAATTCTATCTAAATCTATATGTTCATAGTTGTTAGCATTAAATTTAAATTATATTATTATAAATCAATGTTATTTCACAATTGTGTATGTGTATATGTAGATATCACTTTTATGACTATTCTTTGTTATATGACATAAAATTTCAATTTATATTATATTAATATAAATATATTATATTTGTTACATGGATATTACATTTTACATGAAATTGCTTGTGTAATGCATTTATTAAAATTATTCGAGAGTACAAATATTTTTCTTTTATCAACTACAAATAAGTAGAACTTATTTAATCTTTTAATATATATAAAAGAATATTTTAAAAAATAATTATTAGATGATCTGGACCATTCATTTAATAAAAGATTTAATCATAGCAAGTAATTTCTTTAATTCTAAAATTTTAATTTTGACTTTTTAGAGTCTAACTAATTTGAATTAAATAAACATTATCAATTTTAACTTTAAATGATCAAATAAAATCAAAGAGAAAATTTTTTATTTAAAAAAAATTCAACTATAATTCAAACCACACCAAACTATATATAAATTTAAAATTACGTTAATTACTATCATTTAAAACTTCAAAATACTCAAATTTTTCCAAACAATATTTCATTTAAAATATTAATCACTTTGTTAATAGCTTTTAGTTAATGAATTTTGTAAAATTTTCTTCTTTATTATAATTAAATTGTTTATTTACATAAAAACATGTACTTTTAATAAATTCTTATTAATATTAATAAAAATAATATATCCTCCTACTAACCTCCTCCACTTAATTAGAAAATTTCAACCTTCTATTTTGTCAAGATTAAAATCCTAACTATTCATTTTGGTTAAAACTGAAACTCAATTATAACTTTAAATCAACTTGATTTGCGTTAAATTATTTTTCTAATTTGAATTTCTTATCCACTATATTAATTTAGAATAAATCTATTACTAAGGCTATATCAATAATAGAATATTATACATAGTGAAATTCTTTTGTCCTTATTTATGTTTATTATATATACTACAAATCTTATTGTAATTAAATTTTACATCTTTCATAAAGTTAACATTATTTGCTTTTCTATATCAATTCAAATTAATACAAAATTCTTTCATTTCATAAGAAAATTTCAAATTAAGCTATTTTTCGTCCAAAATAATTATATATTTAGCTAAATGAATATAAAATAATATTTTCATATAAATAACTATGAGATACCCGTGTGTTTACACGGGCAACTAAACTAGTTTATTAGATATACAACTACAATTGAATATTTTTTCCTTTTGGCGTACAGATAATGACAAATTCATTTGGTAAACTTAAAATCAGTATATTTCATTTTATTAAATCTAATAGTTTTTTTCAAATTAGTCTTTGAAGATTTTTACACAAATAAAACAAAATTCATAGACATGCATATATCACGGTAAACTACTTAAAACACGAAACATATATATGACAGACGCGAGAATAAACTATGACATTAAAATGTTTAGAATAATTGAATCTAAATAACTATGAAAGGAGAAATGGGTATTTAACTTTTTTTATTTATTTAATTACTAAACTTACCTGATGGGGGCGTAAATCAACCCAACACCCTACCAGATTTTTTTTTCCTTACCTCATAAGGGTGGCCTAATGTCTAAACAAAATTATAATTGAATCGGATAAAAACCGAAGCTTAGAATTTTTGGAGAAAATTTTACACTATATTGTAGGCTCTATCATGGTGTCGTTAAGGCCGCCGTTGTCGATTGCCGATGATGATAGCCAGTATTTACTAGCCGACTGGTTTGATAGACAATTCAGTGTTTGCTTGTTTGGATCTTTGATTACGGAATGCGCACAGGTTAGCTATTTAGCATACAAAAAGCGAGTGGAACAAATGATTCGACTATTTGCGATTAACAAGACATAGGCCTAGCAATTTAGCAATGAAAACATGATTTCTAGGATGCTCATAACAGATAAGCGTTAGTGTTGAAAGTGTGAGTGAGAAGTGATAGATTGATTGTCGTTTGCTTTACCGAAGAGGTTGCTATTCTCGACTCAAGTCCCTTTATATTCAATGGACTCTTTAGTCTATGGGCCTCAACATAGGTACACCTTGCATACAGATACTAGAAATTTGGGTCTTAGACGGTTGCCCTGGTGGCCTAGCTCATGGTAGGCTTTGCTAACCAATAAATGGGTAAATAGAAGGCGGTCCAATATACGTGCGACTGTTTCATCATCCCTAATAAAATCCTAATAAGACTAGAACTCTTGAACTCTCTATGGAGTCAAATGCTTTTACCCAATAGGCTATGATAGTTTTGAATGCTAACAAAGCATAGAGGAATAAAGTTGTGATTATATTACACAACTAAAGAAATCAACAACATTGTTTGAAAGAAAATAGCACTTAACTAAAATCACACACGTAGCATCCATGTTCTTAGGATCAATAATGAAATCTAAAACATATATTGTTGATTCTATGTAGTTATTAATGACCTTAAACTATTTCTAGAAAATCTAGCGTTAAGATTTTCCCTTATACTTTAGCCACAAATATTTTAGCTAATTCCATGTATAAAGGGTATTCTGGTTATGTAAACAACCAAATTGATGCAATGGATTTATTATTCAAAACCTACGTCCTCTTCTTAATCCTCCTCCAATTCTTTTCGTCTCGTGTTCTTGCCGCCCGTGGTGGACGAAAAGCCCCTAACAATATTCTTCTCAAGGATGGAACCGCGGATTACACAAAACCCGAGATCGAGACGAATTTTAAAGGAGCATGGGTGATTGATCACAAAAATGTGGGTGTGGGTGCAATGCAACTACAATTGATGCCCAACGATAGGGTCGTGTGGTTTGATGCCACAACACTAGGAAAGTCCGCCGTGAGATTAGACCCGAAAGGAACCTGTCCTCCTAATCCAGATACAAATAACCAGCCAGATTGTTTTGCTCATGCTGTATCTTATGACTGGAGAAACAGAAAAATTAAAACCCTTGTGGTATGTTTATTTTACCAAATTATTGCCCATATATGAGGGTTAGTTAAAGAAATGCATCATTACAAGTTGTAAGAGAGCTTTTCAAAAAAAACAAGTTGTAAGAGAATCTAAATTGAAATTTAAAAAGGGAAGTCACCAACCAATTATAAATTGAAACATTAACTTTGGGCTACTAAAATAGCTAATTGTGAAATCTATCAAGATGTTTATTGTTGCATCAAAACAATAATTAATCTTATGTTATTGTAGTTATCAGGTGAACCTTGGTGCTCATCAGGAAACTTGTGGCCTAATGGTAACCTTGTGGCTACAGGAGGTACCTTCAGTGGTGTCAAAGCAATTAGAATGTTGCCAAAAGATGATCTAAATGCAAACTTTATTGAAAGAAAAGATGCTCTGGGTGACTTCAGATGGTATGTGAGCAAATCTATTAGTTACATTTATATAAAAGCATGTATTCTTTGATTTATTATTAGTATGAATCAAAATGGAATCAATCACAGGTATGCATCTAATCAGGTTTTGGAAGATGGGAGTGCGGTTTTAATTGGGGGTCGAGAAGCCTTTAGCATCGAGATCGTGCCACCATCACTCGACTTCAAACCAAGGAGAATGGAATTCCCTTTTCTCAGAGAAACATGTACACCCCCCAAGGGGCCGAATCGATTCATCGAGAACAATCTTTATCCGTTTGTTTACTTACTTCCAGACGGAAACATATTCCTTTTTGCCAATGATCGTTCAGTCAATTTAAACCCGCAAACGGGAAAAATTCTTAGAGAACATCCGTTGTTGCCAGGTGGTTCACGTAACTACCCAGCTTCCGGCATGTCTGCTTTGCTTCCACTTAAACTATCTCAAGATAATGCTCAACCCCTTAATGTCGAGGTTGTCGTTTGTGGGGGTAATAAGCCGGATGCATTTGAAGTGGTTGATGCCAAACATGTTAAAGACAAGGTGTTTGTACCAGCTTTGAAAGACTGTCATAGAATACATCCAATGAAGGAAGGTGCAAAATGGGAAAATGAACAAGATATGCCAACACCAAGGATCATGGGTGATCTTCTACACCTACCCACGGGAGATCTCATCATGATCAATGGTGCCAAAAAGGGTACTGCTGCTTGGGAGGATGCAATAGATCCTAACTTTGTTCCTATCATATATTCTCCATTTAAGCCAATGGGACAAAGGTTTAAGGAAATGGTTCCTACAACTATTGCTAGGATGTATCATTCTAGCTCAGCTTTACTACCAGACACCAAGATCTTGGTAGCTGGAAGCAACCCACACCAGTTTTACGATTTCAAAGTGAAGTACCCAACGGAACTGAGGGTCGAAAAATTCTCCCCTCCTTACTTGGATCCTGCACTCAACAAAGACAGGCTTGAAATATGCGATCCGCTTACTGATAAAGTGTTGAAGTATGGAGCACCTTTTAAGGTGACAGTTACATTCAAATCTAACATAGCTTTGCAACTGGGTGAGGCTAAGATAACCTTAATATATCCTCCTTTCACCACGCATGGTTTCTCCCAAAATCAGAGATTGATCGTTCCAACGATAAAAGGGATAGATAAGAACGTCATTACGGCTCTTGCACCACCTTCAGGAAAGATTGCTCCTCCTGGGTACTATATGATGTTTGTTAATCGCCTTGGCATTCCTGGACCTGGTATTTGGGTTCATATTGATAAGTAGAAACCCATGTTTAGTTGCAACAATAGAAATTTTTCTAGAGCTTATAATATGTTTATTTTTTAGAATTTAGTTCATCATCAAACTCTCTATGCAGAGAATTAGAGTAGTGTTGTTCCATGACCATGTAAGAGTTGGAGTAAAGATTTGATTGTATTATAAATTGCTTCCATATGGATGTCTTGTGGCCATTTGATGATGATGAATATATTGTATATATAGATGATCTAACCAACCAAGCTAGCAATTTGCCACCCTTTTAAATATTTACCCACAATCTACATTTGATCTTTAACTACCATCCAAGCCACATGTTTGACAATCTCCAACTTGGAGATGGGACTGAAATATAATCAATCTTCACAAAATTATTCTTATTTCGCCATTTATATGTTGCTCACCTTTCTGCTACGACGCACCATAATGAATTGAGGATCATACACCAAAAATCTTTTGAGAATTGATTATCTTCGTTAAAAAGCCTCGTGTTCCCATTGGAATTAATTTTCGACACACCCATGATTCTTCTTCCAATTCTGACAAAGATTATACGGAATTGTTTGTTTTTGTCTTTAAATGATATATTGGATTCCTTGCAAGGAGTAAACTAGGCACACAAATTGTCACAAAATAGAGTAATCTTCTCTTACCAAATGTACCTTTAGTTTATGCAACGTTCTTTGTTCAATCCTACTACCAATATGTCGTCTACCATAGAATAGCCAAATGGAAAATCATTGTCACTAAGTCATGTTAGGTTTTCTTGAACATGTATACTTTTACTATAGTAATGTAGTTTTTAACTCATGAGCAAAAACATCCTTTTCCCGACAAAGATCCAGACAATTGCAAGTATACAAGGATCAAAATCACCCCCACAATTTATACTTTTTTATGTATGAAAGAAAAGCATTCAAGTATGATCCCATGCATGTGTGTGTCATCTTTGTGCGGGAATTGCTATCAACAACAGCAAAGTTATAGCATTATACAACCAATAAACACCGTCATCTGCTAATAACTTGTCGAATTTGGTTATCAAGTTCCTTTTAATGGTGGCAGTAATTTTACCTCCCTGATATGATTAAAGGAAGCATAAGATGAAAATAACATAGAAGGAATACCAAATTGATTTATTAGGGTATCTGGTCAATCATGAATTTATGATAGCACCTCTGAATACAAAAGGCAAAACAGCTGTTGAGGCTTAAAATACTTGCATAAGAATTAAAAATGATGATTATCATATGTCTATACATGAAAAGATAATTGAAAAGGTTTTGTTTGTTGTATCTATTGTAATACAAATGCTTGATATGTGCACATTACCAAAGTAATAAAGATTGGTATTATTGGAAGTTATTAAAGAGGGAATTTTGACAGAGATGAACAGAGGGGAAACATCCTTAATTTTTCTTTGGGGAATTTTGACAAACATATGGAGTGTATGGTATAAACACTTGGCGTATGTTTGGGGAAGCTTTTCAGAGCTACTAAGAGATGGAGCTTTTAGTTTTTTAAAAGTAATTAGCTTCATTAGTTATATTTGTTGCAGGAGCTTTAGCTTTTATTTTTAAAAAAATAAGCTAACGAAGCTTCAAAATGAAAAGCTAATTCAAGTAGCTTTTAGGAGCTGTTGGGAGCTTTTAAAACCCAAATTATATAAATAACCCTTTAAATTTTTGTTTTTTATTTAAATGTTTATTTTTGTGTCTTTTTATGTCTTTTTATAATTTTAAGCTACAGCTATATCTACTTTTTCAAACACTTTCATACAAATAAATGTCCAGCTTTCTGCTCTTTATAAAAGCTACACCTTAAGCTCCTAAAAGCTCTACTCTCAGCTTCAGCTAGTTACGCCAAACATACTCTAAATAAAACATAAATTTAAGCCTAATAAGCCGACATGATAAGAAGATGCAAACACCAAAAAAAAACATATGTAAAGTAAATAACGAAACTCAAACTCATCTGTTAGATATTTGACTGTCAATATAACGGTTAAAACGACCTGATAAAAATAGAGCGTACCCTTAGATGGGTATACTACTCAATATATAAGAAATAGGTGCCGCCGCCTTAACCTTAGAATTTCTTTTTAACCTAGTGGTAACACTTTGATACTAACATTATCCATTAGTGCCATGTCAATGTTGTTTCTTTGAAGGCTTCAAGTAGGTATGCTAGTTCCAAGGGCTGTTGAAGATTATATGTAAACGTATATGAATTCAATAGCATGATAATTTCTAGATCATGGAAGAATCACTTTCCCATATTGATAATTCGACCCGTACACGAGTACCACAAATTTCAGTTAGGGACAATCTAAGATTCCTTCTTCAGTACGTATGTATCATTTTCGAGCGTTTATCTATTTATAATCACCTTAAAAACGATCTGTATAATCACAATTGTTGGTTACACAGTAATTTACAAACAATTATTTATTCTTAAATTCAAGTAGATTACGCGTTATTTATTAGGCACCGTATTTATATTTTATTCTACGGTAGACAAATTATTATAAATTAATTAGTACTATAAAATGATGATGTCAAACACATGTATTTTTAGAGACTAATACCCATGTTTTCACATCTCGTTCATATATGGCCTTCAATTCAATTCTGTCTGTCTAGTTTAATTTGTTCATTCACAGCTGTCTAATATTATAAACCTCTCTCTCTCTCTCTCTCTCTCTCTCTCTCTCTCTCTCTCTCTCTCTCTCTCTCTCTCTCTCTCTCTCAATTTAGTCCTATGCACGTTATTTTCCTCTCAAATATTTTGAAATAAAGAAATAATATGGGCAAAGAGTCATCAATGGCAAGGAAACATGCTACAAGCGAAGGCTATATAATGTATCAAGAAGTAATGAGAATAGCATTCCAACAAACAGTGGATATATATAGCTAGAAGAATAGTGTCTGCATATATAGCTGAGATGACAAACTTCAAGGCTTTATTAGCAGCTGTATTTATCTCAGTAGTTGCATTACAATCATGTCTGGTTCATGGAAACTTTTACGGGGATACATATTTCAACTGGGGTGCTGAGCATTCCTACATTTTTGGCAATGGTGAACATCTTAATCTGGTGCTAGATAATGTTTCAGGTACATCTCATGTTTACTATATGGAAATGTACTTCTAATTTTGAAATTTCTTAACTTCAAATGGGTCGAATTATGTCCTACAAATCAAACATGGATTCTAACTTGATATAAGTCTAACTACAGGATCTGGTATTCAATCACACAAGGCCTACCTTTTCGGAAGCATTGAGTTGTTAATCAAGTTGGTTCCCGGGAACTCTGCAGGAACCGTCACAGCATATTATGTAAGTGCGATATGAAAATGAACTTCCATGGTAGCGTCTCTCTGTTTACCGTTTAATATGAAAATAGACACTGGTGATGGTTGCATTCTCTCGTGTTCATGTTTGGGTTTAGATTGCTGCTTAAACCCTATATATGATATATAATACACAACATAATAAAAAGTTAATAGCTAATTACTCTTTTATCTGGACCCATTAACTGCAGCTTTCCTCTACCGGCGACTATCATGATGAGATCGACTTTGAGTTCTTAGGGAACTCCTCCGGAGAACCATACACCATGCACACAAACATTTTTACCGAAGGCAAAGGAAACAGAGAGCAACAGTTTAAGTTGTGGTTCGACCCAACTGCCGATTTCCACAACTACACCATTCACTGGAACCCGACCGCAGTTGTGTAAGTTAATCAACGATAAGGAGATTCTAG
Organism: Pulicaria dysenterica; assembly: GCA_947179395.2. Taxonomy (NCBI): domain Eukaryota; kingdom Viridiplantae; phylum Streptophyta; class Magnoliopsida; order Asterales; family Asteraceae; genus Pulicaria; species Pulicaria dysenterica. The sequence continues at coordinate 69,277,199 of OX359291.1, read as the reverse complement.
ATCCTTTTATTAAATCTTCTGACTCGTCCTCCTAACTAGATTAAGACAATTGTCAAAATTAAGAGAATTAGAAGATGAGGAAAGATATCTTAGAGGATATAGAAATTTGTATCAAAGATATATGAAGATGCTGACTTACTATTTGCCTAAAGAAAAACCTTGGTCTTTGTAAAATTTGCAAAAATGTATCATAACTTTAACTAAACTCTTAACTTAGTTTGTGTTTCTTGATAAATGCAGATGGTATGTTGATAGTATACCAATTAGAGTTTACAGAAACTACAAAAGTGAAGGAATTGGCTTCCCTGACTCACAAGGAATGCAGGTGTACTCTAGTTTATGGAATGCTGATAACTGGGCTACGAGAGGCGGGTTAGTAAAGATCGACTGGTCTTGTGCACCTTTCAGGGCTAGCTTACGTAAATTTAACGCAAGAGCTTGCGAGTGGAATGGACCTGTTAGCATTTACCAGTGCAGCTATCCTAACCAGGCTAACTGGTGGACCTCACCCGAGTACATGCAACTGAGCTGGTACGAGCAGGGTCAACTCAAGTGGGTTCAAGATAACTACATGATCTATAACTATTGCACAGCTTACGAGCGCTTCAATTGGCAAATGGCTCCTGAATGCTCCAAGCCACAATACTAGAGAAACCATACCATATATCTCCAATTCGTTTTTGAGGCTGCTTAAAAACTCGATATTCTTATGAATTATTAAGTGTTTTCTTTCTATGTTTACATTTTAAGTATTTTCTTCTTACCAACTGTGTTAAACAGACAGATCTAATTACGATGTTTGCATTCTTATATATGATCTGAAATTATTAAAATTAATCGGTAGTGTGATCTAAAGTGTTATAATAAGTTGTGATAACTGTTGTTTTCTATATAGGAACTTATCAAAATAGTTGGCCGATTCCCTAACTGTTCTAACTATTAGTTAACCGTTGAATAACCAGATATTTCAACCATTTATATGTCTATAAATAAATAAATCAACTCCATTCCATTACAAAATAGGATCTCTATATAATCTCTAATTGGAATTGATGATACTCAATTAATACAGGTTTCAAGTAACTAGCTAATTCCTATTCATACTACCCAATAGGCCGGCCAATAGAACTTCTATTTGTGTTAGAGGAACTAAGCTTAATTTTACTAACTATTATATATGAAGAAACTTTCAAGCAATTAATATTATCCTAAACAAAGACCAATTGTTAGCCAATTATGTAATTTATTATCAACTCGTAATAACCTAGAATGTATCGGATTTAGTTTATTATGTGTCGCTGACATTCCTTGCTTCATCTTCGCATTACCAACCATCTAATCATGAAAACCTTATTCTACGTTGAGGCTTTCTCGTACAATATGTTAGATATATAACGTGTTGATCAATGCAGACGTCGTCTTCTTGCTGACAATATTGTACCACTTACATGTTAGATAAGATAACGTCTCAATCCTCATGCTTCATATCTTGTTTTCTTTCATTCAAGGATTTGTGTAACTTCATGTGAAATAAATATATAGACTTTTATCTACATCTTGCAAAGCGAAAATCTTAGACGAACTTATCATTAATCTTAATCTTCGTGTCTTCAGCCATTCTCATACCTGTTGTTAAGGATTGAGAAAGATAACAACTGATAAACAATGCTCGAAAACAATCAAGAGCACACATTTACATGGTTCACATTAGGGATGTTCATGGGGCGGGGCGGGTAATGGCTTTTTTGCAAACCGTACCTAGTTTTAGGAAACAAAACCGAACCACAAGCAGCGTACCCGAAGAGAGGCAGGTATCCACTGTTAACCTAATATTGAGTGTTTTTCATTTTTGTTGTTACAACAAGTTTAGATTCATAATAAAACAATAACTTAACAATGGTAGAAACAAGTTAACAGTAATGAAGTAATCACTCATAGAAACAAAAAACTGATATGATTGATGTCGGCATTGTTGATCAATTAAGAAAAAAGAATTGGGGAGATGGTGGGGCTACTAGAGGTAAGTTTTGTAGTTTTAAGAAATTTAAGTTTTCTAATGGCGTTCTTTTTTCATATTAACACAAACACACAAATATATATGTATATGTATACACGCTTTTTATATTTCATTCACGTGTTCTCTCTTTCGATCTTCGGTGGGGGTGATCCTCACCCCCCCCCCCCCCCCACCATCCAAATTCGACGCCCATAGGCTAGTTTTTGGATTTGTTCCATTCAACAATGTCTTGTATCAAGAGATGAGAACGTAATATCATTAGTACGATGTAACTAAGTATATGACAAAACAGAAAAATACTAAAGATACGACGGCCTTTTCATTTGTAAAGAAAAAGTGAATTATATGGGACACCTCGAATTGATCATGATCCTCATTTTCTTTTTGATTCACTTGTTCTATCTTCGGTATAGATTCCTATATAGTCTATATTCCTAGTCGATTCTTCCCCCTCGTTCTTAATATCTTGGACATCTTTCCATGCAGCGCATTCTTTTCGATCTTGTACGCACTTGCTTTGCACGGGCTACACAAGCGGTACACTAAACACTAACCCAATCTCGATAAATAAAGTAGAAGAAACTAAAAGTAAGAAGTATGAGGAAGTTTCTTTGCATCCCATAGTGCTGCTGACTAAGCGACTACCATTCCAGAGTCATAGAACGAAGTGATTAGTATACCAGAGTGACACAAGGCTCTAAGCTCGTATCTTGTAAGTAAGCTCTTTATGCTCTCTCCACTCGCTCCTTTTCGTAGCGTAGATCTTTCTTCTCTCAAGAGATTTTGAGAAGAGTGAGTGAGCTTTCGAAACTTTCGACTTTTCAATCTTTCTTCCCTTAGCGCACAAGCACTAAGCAAGTAAACTACCTTTTTTCTTCTCTTTCGTCCCATTTCTTTTTCTATAGATTTTTCGTGTGTTGGAGAATAAGCTTCTACATGTGCCGGTTCAAGTAGTCGAGTACGCCCGACTCGCTGTTGTCCAGTCCAAGCCTTGCATTTCCATTATGTCTGCTTGCTTTATTTAAATAAGTTAAAAGCATGCAGGGCGGGTACCCGCAGATATCGAATTTTGAAATCCTAACTCGCCCCGTGTTTAACGAGTACCCTAGTTTTCGGATTTTTCAGATAATGGGTTTTTCGAGTATCTGTTTTTTCAGTTCCGTTCATGCATAGCAGGTCGGTTTTTAGTTTTTTTTTAAAACCCCTAGTCCACATGATTAAGAACTAGGGTTACATGGGAAATTTAAACAAAATCTAGGGCAACCTATGTACATGGAGATATATTTATAGACTAAGAAATGGTTGTCCAAAATTAAATTCTTGGTCATGGCCTTCGAGCCTAATATGTCATAACTATTTCTCTCGTTAGTAATGGATACTTTTACCAGCTTCGCGATGTCGGCCCTTTTCAACATCAGCAGTGATACCCTTCATCAATGTTGATCTTCTTCAGCATCAACCTAATTAGTAGGCTCTATTTCTTTTTCTTTTTTTGTTAATTGCACAATTCACACACAATAGAAGGTTTATGGTTTACCACATACACACATTAGGGGTGTTCACAGGGCGGGCGGGTAGTGAATTTTTTGTAACCCGCAACTACGTACGGGTCTGTCGGGTACCTAGTTTCAGGAACCAAAACCAAACTGTAAACAGCGGGTACCCGAAAGGAGGCGGGTATACACAGTTCGGGTCACGTGTACCCTAAAATCGAATTATTTTTCATTTTTGATGTTTTCAACAAGTTTAAATTCATAATAAAACAATAAATAGTGGTATAAACAAGTCAACCTCGTAGAAACAAAAAACTGATGATTAAAGTTGTCAATGTTGATCGTTTCAATGTCTCCATGTTGAACTCTAGGTCGTTGTAGTTTTAAGAAATTTAAGTTTTCTAATGGTTTTCTAATTTCATATTAACAAATATATATATATATATAAGTTAAATGCATATGGGACGGGGCGAGTACCCGCGGATACCGAATTTTAAAAACCAAACCCGCACCGGGTTTAACAGATATCGGTTTTTTCGGTTTCGGTTTATGCGGAACAGGTCGGTTTCTCGTTTTTTTAAACACCCCTAAAACACATACAATTGAAGGTCAGGCAATTTACCATATAAAATCATACTAATCTTTATTTCTTAATATATATTAAAATAAATTAGAGTTATAAAATGCCATCATTCTATTAAAGAATTTTTTTTCCACCAATAATTTTCCTTTATTGTACTAATCTTTAATCTTTAATGTATATATTAATGATAATAGATTAATATATATTATAATAATATGGTTATGTGTCATCATCCTATTTTAGAATTTTTTTTTCCAATGGTCATGTCCATTTATTTACTCAAATGTCTTTAAAACTAATTGTTTTTGCATCAAAACCTTAACCTTGCATATTATTCAAGATTTTTATTTTTAGATAATTTAATTTTTGAACACTAAAATATTTCAATAAAAAAATTTGCTCAATTATTTTATAGATACAATTTTCACGGTTAATTATCGAAATACTTAGACTAATTTGAATTAAAACATTGTATTTACATTTTACGATTTATGATACTATTTTATTTTGGAAATTAATTTTCAAAAATTATGCCATAACATATCAATTACAGTTACTTCTTTCTTTGTTATTTTTGTTTTCTATGATGGAGATCATTAAAGATAATCACGATTCAAATTGCTATGATTTCACATATAGCAGTTGCTTTTTTTGTTCAAGTATATATTTGCTAAGAAACTCAATCATCTTCTTCATTGTTTTGTTTTCAATTATGAAGAAAAAAACAGTCTTCATCAGCTCCAAAGAGAAATTTAATGGGATAGTCTTCAAGAAACACGTTTCACCAGAATTACAACAACAATCATTTCCAGAACTTAGCAGTATCAATGCAAATGATGGAAGAACTTCATGCATGTTTTTAAGCGATATATCTAATTGAATGTTTAATATTAATTCATAAACTTCTTCCATATTCATATATTATCTGTTTGATATTTTATTATCTATTTCACTAAACCTAACTACAAATATTTTTCTTTTATTCATATCCATTATTTAAAAAACAGTATTGATGGAGAATACAAAAAATGCTCGTGACGTTCATTATTGCAATATTTTTTATATGTTTTACAATGGCTTTACTATAAATGTTAGTATTGTTTAACACTATAAACATTTAGAATTTACTTTAATTACTTTAATAATCTCTTGTGATCATACACGGAGTGCTAAGTTAGTAACCAAGATAAGAGAAAAGAAGAAATATGGTGGCCGGTATAGAAGTGGTTGTAGTTTCGAAAGATGGAGATGAAGTAGAGTGCATGTTTGCTTAGTAATGTTTAAACTTAATTATTACATGAGTTATGTTCAATAAAGTCCATGTAAAAAATATAGTCCTAAAATTTTAATATGTAATCACTTGTGATTCAGTATACAATCACATCTGAACTATGAGAATGCCCTTCTACACAAAATTTAAAAATTCAATCTGGACCATTAATTTCATTGATTCTATGGCAAAAATTATTCTCTTAAGACTATGAATTAAGTATGAACTCTTTTGAACATCTTTTATACTAGCAATGTACCCGCGCAATACGGCGGCGATGACAATAGTTTACTCTTGACAACATGTTTGATTTTAAATGTAGGGTATGGTATGTGTGAAATGCGGTGTTAGTCAACCTATCCATGTTTTTTCTACTTTTTCTAATTTCTTTACTTTTTTTACAATTAAAAATATTATTATTAATAAATAATTAGAGAAAAAGATACTATAACCTTAAAATTGTATTGATGTAAGTAATTTAGCCAAATTAGATAAATTAAATAGTTATTGTGATGTTTAATGATTTATTAAAGTAATTAAATTAGTTGAGATAATTAAGAGAATGATTTGTTAGACTATTGCTTTAAATGTTTGTATCTTAAGCATAAAAACTTGTACTATCTAAAATTAAGTAGTTTTAAAAATTGTAAGAGAGAGAAAGCTAAATGTTTTATAATATAGTATAGATATAGATAAATAGTAGATATTTTAAGTTTCTTGTTATTTTTTGAATGATTATTGAATTATAACTTAAGATGTTAAACAATATATGTCCATAAATAAACGTTTCTGCTTATATTATAATTTGGTATTTTATATATTTTTATATTATTACAAAATTATCTGATTGTATTTACTAGTTCAAGCCAACCGATTAACTAACCACTAACGACAGATATATAAATAATATATGTTGAATTTTCAAAACAGTATATCTTTTATGAGTTGTGCTCAATATAGTTTATAAAATAATATAGTCCTAAAATGTTAATATCCAATCGGACCAATCATATGTGATTCAGTATACTATCACATGTGATTGTAATATCATCACATGTGAATTACTAAAAATGTTACTTCGTTCAAATTTTTAAAATTTAATCTGGACAATTGATGGGGTTGATTCAAAGACTATAATTAATCCTTCAGGATTATATATTAAGTATGAACTATATTAAACATTTTTCTATCTTTTGTACATCAAAAAACAATAATTACATTAATTTCTAAATAATTTAAAGCTAGAAAACGTGTAAAAAATATAATAATAAGAAACCAGCCCTAACATATACTAATATACATACCTTGATGTTAACATGTTACGTGTTATTATATTATAAATTGTAGATATTTAATATTTAATTATTTGTTAACAGAAATATATAAATTAAAATAGAACAGATATATCGTAAAATTTAGATATAACATCAGATTCAACTATTTTTAAATTATGATCAACGTTACGTATATAAATTGTCCATATATATTGTAGGTATATTTCATAATATAAATGTTGATAGCTAACCACAAACTAACAAAAGTTTTTTTTTTCTCCTCGTGTTCATGCCCTTCTGTGCTGTTCATATCATTCACAGCTGTCTAATAAATTAACTTCTTTCTCTAGTCCTATGCACGTCATTTTCTCCTCAAATCTGAACCACTCAAGGCACGTTTTTTTAAGGTAAATTGTGTAAACATATAACCAGCTTAATTTGACCTACGTACGTACATTTGAAGTCAAAAACTTATTTTAACCAAAAAGAGCAAATTCTTAATTAAAAATTACATAAATTTATGAGAAATATATATAGATATTATTTTTGGTAACCATCTGAGTGTGCCCAAAATGGTACTTTCCACGCTAAATTTACAAGTTATTTATATCAAGTTTATGAGTTATCCAAATTATGGAAAATAAAAGTCAAAGCTCCTTACCATAAGTTTACTAGTTATTTCTAACTATTTTCTGAATTATGATAAAGATAATTAGTTATTGAGGCTTTGAACTATGACAAAATGTGCAATGGGACAAGGTCAAGACACATTACATATTAATTTTAAAACAAACTAGAAATAGTGGGGAAAGTGTCATCCATGGCAAGGAAACATGTTAGAAGCCAAGGCTATATATATAAATGCATCAAGAAGTAATGAGAATAGCATTCCAACAAACACTAGATATATATAGCTAGAAGAAAGCAAAGAAGAATATATATTGTCTGCTGAGATGACAAACTTCAAGGCTTTAGTAGCAGCTGTATTTATCTCAGTAGTTGCACTACAATCATGTCTGGTTCATGGAAACTTTTATGGGGATACATATTTCAACTGGGGTGCTGAGCATTCCTACATCTTTGGCAATGGTGATGATCTTAATCTGGTGCTGGATAATGTTTCAGGTACATCTCATGTTAATTTATTTCAATCCAGAATTGAAGTTCATGTATGCTTTTAGTCTCAACATTTCTCAACTCCAAATAGATTGATTGATTAATTTCTCTCCTAAATTTCAAACATGAATTCTAACTTGCAACAATGAATATTGATCGATATAAATAACTCTATTACAGGATCTGGTATTCAATCACACAAGGCATACCTTTTCGGAAGTATTGAATTGTTAATCAAGTTGGTTCCTGGGAACTCAGCTGGAACCGTCACAGCATATTATGTAAGTGCAATATTATGAACATGGATCTATCTGTCTACCATTTTCTATGAAAATAGAGGGTTGCATTCTCCTATGTTCATATAATTTGGGTTTTGATTAATGCTTAAACCCTATTATAACACACACACACACACACGCACACTCTACAATACTAAAAGCGGATAGCTAATTACATGTGGAACCATTGCAGCTTTCCTCTACCGGTGACTATCATGATGAGATCGACTTTGAGTTCTTAGGGAACTCGTCAGGGGAACCATACACCATGCACACAAACATCTTTACCCAGGGCAAAGGAAACAGGGAGCAGCAGTTTAAGTTGTGGTTCGACCCAACTGCCGATTTCCACAACTACACCATTCACTGGAACCCAACTGCAGTTGTGTAAGTTAATCAAAGATAAGAGATTTTAGATCCTTCTCTTTCTCACTAGATTAACATAATTGTAAAAATTAAGAGAGATCAAAGATGAGAAAGATAATTAGTAGATTACACACGTTATCATTTAGTGAGGAAAGATCCCGACTTACTCTTTGCCTAATGAAAAACCTTGGTCTTTGTACATTTTGCAAATATGTATCATAACTTTACCTATACTCTTAACTTAATTTGTGTTTCTTGATACACGCAGATGGTATGTTGATAGTATACCAATTAGAGTTTACAGGAATTACAAAAGTGAAGGAATTGGCTTCCCTGACTCACAAGGAATGCAGGTGTACTCTAGTTTATGGAATGCTGATAACTGGGCTACGAGAGGCGGGTTAGTAAAGATCGACTGGTCTTGTGCACCTTTCAGGGCTGGTTTACGTAAATTTAACGCAAGAGCTTGCGAGTGGAATGGACCTGTTAGCATTTACCAGTGCGGCTATCCTAACCAGGCTAACTGGTGGACCTCACCCGAGTACATGCAACTGAGCTGGTATGAGCAGGGTCAACTCAAGTGGGTTCGAGATAACTACATGATCTATGACTATTGCACTGCTTACGAGCGATTCAATTGGCAGATGGCTCCTGAATGCTCCAAGCCACAATACTAAACAAGCCACGACATATATGATCTATATACACCTACAATCAATATGAACTCTTAATTATAACTTATTAAGTGTAATTTCTCTATATATGTTTACATTCTAAGTATTTCGTTTCCCAAATTAATATTTGTCAATCATATGATTAGAGTATCAGACCGATCGATCCAGTTATGATGTTTGCATTCTTATAAACTTGTTATAGTTTACAGTGTACGTCCATGACATGTGCATGTTAAGAAGAATTGTGAGAGCGAAAATTAACAAGTTTTTGAGAACTACTTCAATTCTAGATGTTTTACAGGAACTAAACTTCAATTTATTGACCTGCATGTTATGACTTATGAAGAAACTTTGGAGCAATATCATAAAGAGGGACCAAATAATCTTTAGCGAATGATCTAAAATTGATTGTTAGATAAAATGAGCCTCATAAACAATGATTATGCTATGATCTTTCGGTTTAGAGAAGCAGAGACACTTTTAGGATCAAGACGTTTACCAATAGTTCAAAAGAAATTTCTTATGTTTAAGACGCTACGTATGTTTTTATGCAGTTTAAGTCTTCCATGATCAAATTATTTCCAAGAGCGATAATATAGAACTGCTTGATCGTCCTTTTATTTTTCACCATGCTACCTTTTTTTTCCCATAACCACCGACAGATGAGTAGTGGGGGTTAGGCCCCAACCGACCAATGCCTAAAGTAAAAACCGACATAGACGTAACCTAGTCTCGCAATCGATGTTTAACGTTGAGTTCTTAATTAGTTTTAGATATGAAGAAAAAAACATGTTGGAATTATGATAATGTCCAAGACCAACATTGGGTATATTTATTTATTTTGTAGCGTTTTTTATTTCTGAGTTAATTTTGGTGGTTTGTAGGTTACCTGTGCAGAGCTAAAATGGGCTGGATGTTGAATGTTGGGCTCATGAAGATTGATAGTTGTTTTTGTGATTGAAGGGGGCGAGCTTGAGACCGGGTTGAGATCCGGGCGGGTGCGCACCTAGTGCTTGTGTAATACGTAAATGGGCCTTAGCTTTGTTTAGTTTTATTTGGTTTATTTTAGTTTGTTAGTCTACGGTTGGGCTTCATTTGGACTACTGGGCTTAATGGTGCAACAGGCCTAATTGTGCAAAAGGCTTAACTGATGGATGGCTGGACACATCTGGAGACTGTCTTCGTTTTTCTTCAAGTTTTGTTCGTACAGTGCAATAGTCGAGATATACAGTTACAGCTTTAGATTCATGAGAGGATTTTTAGTATAATTTCCAGATCTGTGTTTAGCACTGGTTTGTTTTCTTGTTCTGCACTGTTGTTCGAGAATTACACATTGTAGTTTCTTTGTTGTTCTGTTTAATCTTTGTGAGTTTGAATTTTTCTACATGGTATCAGAGCCAATGGCTCTTTGATCGATTTGTTAACTGATCGTGTTGTTCGTGTTCGTGAGTTGTACGAACCCTAAAACCGACTCTACAATCTGTTTGACTGGTTTATTGTTGCAATCTGTTCGTGACTACCTGTTCGTGACTACCTGTTCGTGAGTCGACTGATTTCGATTGGTTTTTAGAAAACCCTAAGTCGTTCTGATGTGTATCGATTGGATTTGAGTTCGATTGGTTCTTCTAAAGATCGGTTGGATCTTGATCGATGTTAAACATTGATCGTATTGTATCTCGATTGGTTCTGTTCTTGTTTGAGTGACTTGATTGACTCACTGTCAATTGTATCTCGATTGTTTATTTCGATTACTCAACTGACGATTGTGTCTCGATTGATACTCAACTGGTTCGGTTGGTTCATGGCTCACTTGATACTGAAGATTGACTGGTTTCTTTATTGAGGGTTCGGTATTATCCCTAATCCTAGTATTGATTGGCTTTGTTTGGGTGATGATCCTGAGATGATTGCGCATCCGTTTGATTCTGATTTTCTGATTTATTGGCTGTAAATCTGAGAGATCGAAGGAAATGGTTTGTGTTCTTGCTCGTATCATCCAGAGCAAGACTCTGTAAGTCTTCTTCCTCCTTTCTTGTTACAGTTATTGATTCGTATATGTTTCTTATACTGTTCTTGGCTGCTGTTTTGTTGAGGTATTGTTGTGTTTTTTTGCTATTACTATTGTAGTCAGTAATATGATGCTATTGAATCTGATTTGTTGCCATTGAATCTGTTTTTTTCTTGTTGGGTCAGTTTAGTTGTTCTGTTACTGTTTTCATATGTTTCATACACTATTTTTTGTTTCATTAAAGATACTATTGTTATTGTGTTTTGCTGAATTAGTGGTTTTTTTTCTTTATTTGGCTGTGTTCTTGTTTCATATGAAACTTGTGAATTTGTTAATGTCCTTTGTGTGGCTCGTATACTGCTTGCGTTTACTGTTTATTGTTCTTGTGGTTTTGCTTCATTATGTCTAGTCCTAAAGATACTAGTCCTAAGAGATCCGGGTTTAAAGAGATAGTAGATGTAGATGATCCGTTATTTCTGCATCCTTCTGATAGTACTGTGGTGTCAATTATTAGTATTAAGTTGACTGGGTATGATAACTTTAGGGTTTGGAAAAGTTCTATGATAAGAGCCTTGAATGGTAGAAATAAACTCTGCTTTGTTGATGGTTCCTATACGATCCCGGAGGAAAAAGATGAAAAAAATTATAACAAATGGGAGAGAGTGAATGTTGTTGTTTGTTCTTGGATTCTTGGTTCAATCTCTGAATCCATTTACTCTAGTCATGTTTGCTCTGAAATTGCCTCTGAGATTTGGGATGAATTGACCGAGACTTATCAGAAATCTGATGGGTCAATTACTTTTAATGTTCATCAAAGGATAAACTCATTAACGCGGAATGGTTTAACTGTATCTGAATACTTTTCTAAACTTGATTCATTGTGGAAGGAGTTTGATTCCCATACCAACCTAACTGAGTGTACTTGTGAGGCTAATACTAGTCTTAAAAATCATTCGAAACTTATGAAACTGATGCAATTTTTAAATGGTTTGGATGATGGGTATAATCAAGTTAAAAGTCATATTCTTCTTATGGAACCATTGTCATCGGTTAGAACGGCCTTTTCAATTATATCTAGGGAGGAATCACTTCAGAAGGGTGGTTCCCTAACATCTAGTTATAGCAAGGTTATGTTTCAACCCAATGCTTTTGCAAGTAAATTTAGTGATCCTAAAAGAAATAACAAAGGACAAAATTTTAATTCTGGTTATAGCAGTCCTTTCAATAATATGCAGTGTAAACATTGTGGTATTAAAGGTCATACTATAGAGAGATGTTTTAAACTCATTGGGTATCCGAAAGATTTCAAGTTTAGAAATGGAAATGATTTTCAAAGTAAGTCTGAGTCTCGAGGCAACAACAGATCCTTTGCTAATAATGTTTCTACTTCTGACTCTATTAAGGGTTCTGACAATGATAAGTTTTTTCTTACCGGTGAACAATATGCTAAATTTCTTGCCTTGATCAATGCCAATCCTCGAGTAGAAGGGGTTACTGCTAATATGGAGGGTATGTGTTGTTCTAGTAATGTTGAAGTTTTTAGTGATTCTGGAAATAAGAAATGGGTTGTTGATTCTGGTGCTAACCAACATATGTCTAGAACTGAATCAAGTCTTGTTGACCTTGTTGATGTGACTAAAAGACCTAGCGTTATTTGTCATGCCTCTAAGTTTCTGTGGCATTGCAGACTTGGTCATCCTTCTGATCAAGCTCTGTTTTGTATCAGGAACAATCTTAAATTGGGAAATGAATCTAGTTTACCTTGTGATGTGTGTCATAGGTCCAAACAGACTAGGAATTCTTTTCCAATTAGTGATCATAAAGTTTTTTGGTTAGGTGATCTCATTCATCTTGATGTGTGGGGTCCTTATAGGAAAGCTACTTATGATGGATATAAATACTTTTTAACTATTATGGATGATTTTACTAGGGCTGTTTGGGTTTACCTTTTGAAATCTAAGGATGAAGTGTTCCATTGGTTTAATGTTTTTTATAACGTTCTGTTTACACACTTTAAAACTAAAGTCAAGGTTGTTAGATCTGATAATGGAACAAAGTTTTTAAATCACAAAATGAGAGAGTTTTTTTAAAGAAAAAGGTATTCTCCATCAGACTAGTTGTGTTTATACTCCACAACAGAATGGTGTTGTGGAGAGAAAACATAGGCATATTCTGAATGTTACTAGGTCTTTATTGTTTCAGTCTAGTCTTCCATTGAGGTTTTGGGGTGAAGCAGTTTTAACTGCTGTGTTCTTACTAAATAGAACCCCAATGGCTGTTTTAAATGGTGTTACTCCGTTTGGAAAAGTTTATAAGTATCCTCCAAAATTTTATAATTTGAGAGTGTTTGGTTGTTTGTGTTACTCTTCTAGATTAAACAATAATGACAAGTTAGAGGTTAAAGCTGAGAAATCTGTGTTGTTAGGTTATTCAAATCAGAAAAAAGGGTACAAACTTCTTAGTCTTGACTCAGGTGTTGTTTTCTTTTCCAGGGATGTGAAGTTTTATGAAGAAATATTTTCATTTAAGATGAGGTCTACTGGTCTTAGTGTTGATTCTGAGTCCCTTAAAGATTGTTGCAATTTTTTTGGTGAAAATAATATGTCTGTTGTTTCTGACGTCCCTCCTGTTGTTCCCAATGATGAAAATTGTGTTAATTCTGGTGTGTTATTTGAACGAAAACCTGTGAGTAGTGCTGGTGATAGCCACCAGTTTGAGGATGTTAGTGCAGAACACTCGGTGGATAACCAGGGTGTGGAGGTACTTACTCCTCAGTCTCAGGTTGGTAGTCCCACTGCTCCTATTATTTCTGAGGGAATTGTTTCTGGTAGTAGAGGTTTGTCTAGTGATAGTGTTCCTGTTAGGTCTACTAGACCTATAAGAGTGTCAAGAATTCCTGCTAGGTTTAATGACTTTCTTGTAGTAGGGAAACATAAGTATGGGATTGAGAAGTCAATAAATTACTCTTGTCTTAATTCTGAGAATTTTTGTTTTATGTCTAACCTTGATATGTTTTATGAGCCTGGGAACTATAACGAGGCTGCATCTAATCCAGATTGGGAAGCTTATTTATTTGACTATGGCTAGATCTTATATTTCTTACGTGGTGCAGACTCTGAGTCAGTTTATGCATAGTCCGAAGAAGTCGCGTCTTGCTGTTGCATTAAGAGTTTTGAGATACTTGAAAAGTAGTCGTGGTAGTAGTGTAAATGTTGGGAGAGGTGGTATAAATCATATGACTGCTTTCTCTGTTGTAGATTGGGCTATATGCCTTGTCACGAGTACAGAGCTCTTGGCTCTGTTATTTGTGAAGTCGTTTGGATATTGAAACTTCTTTGGGTATAAAAAGCTTTGAGTCTTGTTGTAGTTTACTGTGACAATGAGTCTGTTTTAAAATCTGAGTCTTTGCCCTCAATATAACTTGGTGTCCTATGCTCTGATATGGGTCTTATTAATCCTTTTCAAGAGTGACATCAAGTCCCGTGTTGGTCTTGAGGGGGGGTGTTGGAATTATGATAATGTCCAAGACCAACATTGGGTATATTTATTTATTTTGTAGCGTTTTTTATTTCTGAGTTAATTTTGGTGGTTTGTAGTTTATCTGTGCAGAGCTAAAATAGGCTGGATGTTGAATGTTGGGCTCATGAAGATTGAGAGTTGTTTTTGTGATTGAAGGGGGCGAGCTTGAGACCGGGTTGAGATCCGGGTCAGGTGCGCACCTAGTGCGGATGTGGCTCGGATTCTTCCCTTAGCTGCCTTTTGTTTAGGTGTGTTACATAGCTTGTGTAATACGTAAATGGGCCTTAGCTTTGTTTAGTTTTATTTGGTTTATTTTAGTTTGTTAGTTTACGGTTGGGCTTCATTTGGACTACTGGGCTTAATGGTGCAACAGGCCTAATTGTGCAAAAGGCTTAACTGATGGATGGCTGGACACATAATAAGGTATCCTGGAGACTGTCTTCGTTTTTATTCAAGTTTTGTTCGTACAGTGCAATAGTCGAGATATACAGTTACAACTTTAGATTCATGAGAGGTTTTTTAGTATAATTTCCAGATCTGTTTTTAGCACTGGTTTGTTTTCTTGTTCTGCACTGTTGTTCGAGAATTACACATTGTAGTTTCTTTGTTGTTCTGTTTAATCTTTGTGACTTTGAGTTTTTCTACAAAACAATTAAGGAGAGAAAAGAAAATAGAAGATATGATAATAGTTTTATTTTTTTGTATTCCCTTGAAAGAAAAAAAAAAAAAGATATTCTTTTTATTTTATGTTCCGGAGTTAGAGACATAGAAAAACGAGTTTTATTACAATAATACAATTATTTTCTAAAATTGTTAGTTGTTAGTAGGTGTAATTTAAACACTAATGAAAAATTATATAACATTTCCTTCTCTTTCCATCCAAATCTTCCCACTTTTGGGAAGAAAGTTTAGAAAAGAAAGTTAATAAAATTTTTCTTTCACATTTCTTCCAAATCTTTTCTTATTTCCTTAAAAATGCTTAGGAACACAAAATTTAAATCTTTCCTCCTTCCTTCCAAATTCTTTCTGTAACACCACTTTTTCAGTTTAACTTTAAGACATTTTTTACTAATAGTTAACACAAAAAGATATTAGAGTTTACAAAATATTAATTCACATTTACATATGTGCTAACGCTTTTACAAAAGTAGTATTTAAAAGTTGTCTTCTCAAAACTCCAGAGTTATCCAGCTGATCACTGCGTTGGGGCTTTACCCTTGCTGGAACATGAACCACCTACATGCACAACAACACTGAAACGTAAGTTTTCGCTTAGTGAGCATACTAACTGAACTATAACACACAAAGTAGGAAAATAGGGTCTTTTCACGATGTCTCGCATCCAAGCTGAAACACCAGCAAAGCTGTTCCAAACGGTTAACTGTACTGGAGTATAGCTACACCTCTCACATAGCCATACTTTCTAATACTTTACATGGTATACAGCTCGATGTATACCCTGTAACTGCTCTTGGTACAAAGCAATACCTCACGCGTAACAATGTACCCTGTTGTTGTTATTGTGCATAGTTATACCAACCTGCATAACTATACACCTCTGCTACACGATGTGTGTGTGTGTGTGTATATATATATATATATATATATATATATAAAACAAATATTTCACTTAACACGGATATCACATGACAAGGACATCATACTCATCCTTTTGTGCATACTCATGTGCTAATCATACTAAAGGAATAGTATATACTCACCTCAGTATTCAGTTATAGGTCAAACAATGCTAATTCAGTCGTATCACAGAGAATACGTCATTACTTATTACCTACAAGCTATATACAATCAATGCGTCAAGCTTACAACTCTTTTGAACAACTGAAAACTAAACAGGGTAGAGGCATGCCCGTGCTTCACCCTCAGGTCCGGTCGTGACCTCTGCAGAAAAGGGCGTACCTGCAGACACGCCCGTACCTTATATAGGTACGCACGTGCCCTAGAATGTCCGTACCCAAGAACTAGTGTTTGTCACGGGGCTCTAGGCACGCCCATACCCTCCTTGGGTACGCACGTGCCTCATGAACTACAACAGCAGTTTTCACCGACTGTTTGTTGTTTTCTTACCAAAAATCACAAACAAACACTACACAAGTGTTTATAACACTTGGTTATCATACTAAAACTGCTAGAAACACTAAACAACAACAATTAACACATAAAACATGCCAAGATCAATGAATCCACCTTGGAATTACCTTTTGACCCACTAACACATAAAAACACACAAACAATTCATACCTTGCTGACTTGGAGCTAATATGATGCTAACACAAAAAAAATCTTGATCAAAGTATCAACTAGAAAAGTGCAACCCTTCTCTTGTGTGCATATACATGGGTGTGTCTGTGTAGTGTATCAAGTGTAGTCAAACAAAGTCAAACAAGAGTACATATATATCTATAACTTTCTAGGAATTGCAAAACATACCCTAGACTTATTAACTTTCGAAAATGGCAGCTTTAACTCCTCTAGTTTTAATCACATAAAACACATAAACACAGAAGAGCAACTTACAACACATAAACACTTATCACTTACAATAATAAAGAAATCCAGACCTTGGTATTACACTTTCTTTTCAATCCAAAATTAAACTCTGGAACAAAGTATAATTTGCATAGACCGAGCAATTTCCGGTTCGTTTATAAAGTTGAGAGTTTAAACATCATTTTACAAAATCTTCTACTTATCATCTAACTTAAAAGATCAATCCAAACCTCAAAATCAATGGTGGATTTGACGAAAAATAATAACTTGATGAAGTAAGAGGATAAAATAGAATAAAAAAGTAAGAAAAAATAGAACTTTCCTGTAACTTTATATCGATTTATGCCTGCAATCTATTTACTTCTTCGAAATGTTTGGTGTGTTTTTTCTTTTCGTGACTCTTTTGGTAATTTTCCAAATATGTCTACTATCTACTCTCCGAATTCTAAATCTTTTAATAATTTTCTAACCTAAAACCTACTTGAGTAGAAACTATATAAACCTAAACTTATTTGGGTGCATTAACAATGTTATATTGGTTATTTGGGTGAATTTTGGACACTTCCGCATCGAACTGAATTGCTAATTTTAGATTGCTTATTCAATGTTAGGGTTAGATATGACTTTGCCATTTTCCCTTGCTAAATATGATGGAGTTAAAAATACGTTCACATACTTGGAACTGACTTTTGTTTTTAGGAGGATTTGTGAGTTAACCTTATTCATATTTTGATAGCAGTCCTCTTTCGAGTAGAGGTAAAATCCAAACCAAAAAGAAAAGAGAAAGGGAAATTCAGAGAGTACAGAGCTTTTTCTACCATATCCATTCTAGAAGACCTCCCCCCTTTTAAACAAGATGACAAGAAAATAAAAGAAAAGAATAATTAATAATTAATAGAGGTGAATTCTGTTGAAACAGATCCCTCTCTTATTCCTCCACCCTTCTCACATGACATAGTCAGTTAGGTGAGGTGGCACTCTAGTGGTCCTTCTGGAAGATCTTGTGGTTGAGTCACCAAAGGTTGTATCATTCCCCCCTCCTTCAAGATTGACCTTGTCCTGAAGGTCAAAGTTAGGATACTTTGTCTTGAAGTCTTGTAAAAGTTCCCATGTAGCTTCAGTCTCAGGTAAATTAAACCATTTTACCAAGATGGTTATGGGAGTAACATCTTTGTTTATTGCTAGGATAGCTTCAGGTACGGAGAGGTTGGCTGGATCTCTGAGGAGGACCTTTGTATGGTTTAAGAAGGGAGATATGAAAAACAGGATGGACCGATGAAGTGGCCGGCAACTGCAGTTTGTAGGCCACATTGCCTATCTTTGCTATAATCTTATAGGGCCCAAAATATCGTCTAGATAACTTCTGGGAGCTCCTAACTGCAATCGACTGCTGGCGGTATGGTTGAAGCTTCACCCATACATAGTCATCGATGTTAAAGGACTTGTCTTTCCTGTGTTTGTATGCCTGCAGCTTCATGCGATTTTGAGCATGGAGAATATTTGATTTAAGGGTGGAAAGGAGAGTTGTACGATGTGTGAGCTGCAGGTCTAAGTCACGATTGGTGGAATGACCCTGTATGTAGTGTGGTATGTTAGGTGGTGGTCGACCGTAGACTGCCTCAAATGGGGACATACGAATAGCTGACTTCCATGAAGTATTATTGGACCATTCTGCCCATGGTAAATATCGAGTCCATAATCGTGGTTCCTCTGATGTGAAACATCTCAGATAATCTTCAAGGCAACGATTGAGTACCTTCGTTTGACCATCCGATTGTGGATGATAAGCAATGCTCATGGCTAATACCGTTTTATTAATCAAGAATAATTCGGACCAAAATTTGCTTATAAAAAGGGGGTCTCGATCACTGACTATTGATTTAGGGAACCCGTGAAGACGAATGAATTCTTTACTGAAGATGGAAGCTAGTTTGCAAGCATCAATTTTAGTTGGTAGAGCGATGAAGTGAGCAGCCTTGGTTAATCAATCTACGATCACCAGAATTGAACTTTTTCCTGCTGAAGGAGGTAATCCTGTGATGCATAGAGATTTCATCCCAAACGAATTCTGGGATCTGCAAAGGTTGTAATAAACCTGCTGGAGGAGTCGTAGTGTACTTGACCTGTTGGCATTCTTGACATTTGCTTATGAAGTCTTCGACCGACTTCTGAAGATTTGGCCAGTAGTAACTTGCAGCAGTTCGAACCAAGATCCTTTTTATGCCTGCATGCCCCCCGATTGGTGTGATGTGATTTTCTTTGATGATGTTTATCCGGTGATATGCTATTTCGGGAACAAAGATACGGGATTTGAAATACACCAATCCATTTGTAACTGAAAATGAGCCTGCTGCTGACTTTGCTTGATCCATGATTCCTGTGATGGCCCCCTCATTGGCCCAATATCGACAGAAATCCTCCAAAAATTCAAATGATGGTGAGGAGACATTAGATATTGCCATTAAGTGTTGCTTGGACAACGCATCAGCTGCCACATTACTAGTGCATGCGCAATATACTAGCTCGTAATCATACCCGAGCAGTTTAGTTAGCCACTGTTGTTGCTCTGGTGTTTGTATCGTTTGTGTGAGCAATGATTTCAAGGATTTGTGATCGGTAATGATAGTAAAACGATGACCCTACAGATAGTGTCTTCATTTTGATACGGCTGCGGTAATAGCGAACATTTCTCTAGCGTATGTCGAAGAAGCTTGTTGTTTAGAAGAAAACTTTTTACTGGAAAATGCAATTGGGTGTTTATTTTGACATAAAACAGCTCCAATAGCAACACCAGAAGCGTCTGTCTCTATTACAAAAGGTTGTGAAAAATCAGAAATGGCCAAAACTGGAACCGTGGACATGGCTTCTTTCAAGACTCGAAATGCGTTTTCTTGTGAAGCTCCCCATTGAAAGTTATCTTTCTTTAACAACTCTGTTAGAGGAGCTGCTAAAGTGGCGTAATGCTTAACAAACTTACGGTAGTATCCCGTTAAGCCTAAAAATCCACGCAGTTGGCGAATTGTAGAAGGTGCTGGCCAATTTGCGATAGCTTCAAGTTTGTCGGGATCGGTTGCAACTCCATCTGATGAGATAATATGCCCCAAAAATGCTATCGAAGTAAGCCCAAATGAGCACTTTGATTCCTTCACAAAGAAACTGTTTTTTTGTAATAAAGATAACACATGAGACAGATGGTGCAAGTGATCAGTGAATGTCTTGCTGTAAATTAGGATATCATCGAAAAAAACCAAAACAAAATGTCGTAATTCATTGCGAAAAAGGTCATTCATGGTTGCTTGAAAGGTTGATGGAGCATTTGAAAGATCGAATGGCATCACTACGAATTCAAAGTGGCCATCCGTTGTGCGAAAAGCAGTTTTGGAAGTATCACCAGGGTGTAATCTGATTTGGAAGTAACCCTGGCGTAAATCCAACTTTGAAAAAAATTTAGCTCCATGAAGTTCATCAAGCAACTCATCTATAGTAGGAATTGGGAATCTATCTTTTATAGTAATGGCATTTAAAGCTCTGTAGTCAACACAGAATCTCTAACTTCCATCCTTTTTTTAACAAGGAGAACCGGTGAAGAGAATGGACTTGTGCTTGGTTTAATAATTCCTTCTTTCAACATTTCATTGATCAATTTGGTTATTTCTGCCCTTTGAAATTGAGGATATCGATAAGGTCTAACATTGACAGGGTTGGAGTTTGGGAGTAGATGTATGTGATGGTTATGTACTCGATGTGGTAGGAGTTGTGATGGGGGTTGAAAGAGAGTTGGGAATTGAGATAGGATGCGACTAATTTCAGGGGGTGGGTGATTTTGTGAACTATTTGTTGTACGGGAAGTTGTGAGGGAAAGAAAAGTAAAAGCAATAATGGAATCTGTTTCTAAGGCTCTACGCAAATGAGGGGGAGAAATTTGAGTGACAACTTCTTTGTGGTTTCCATTTATGGATGTGGGTTTGCCATTATGAACGAAAGACATGGTGAAGTTAGAATGATTTGTGAGTACAAGTCCCAGTGTTCGTAACCAGAAATTGCCTAAGACCAAGTGACACCCGTGAATGGGTAGGATATGCAGATCAGAAATGAATTGATTACCTTGGATGTTAAATGGTATAGCAGTAAGTAAACTTTCAGTTTCAAGTATGTCTCCGTTTCCAACTCGAACTGAGAACGAAATAGAAGTAGGGCAAGGAAGGCATAATCGTTTGACACATTGAGGATGAATGAAATTTTGGGTGCTACCACTATCGATAAGGGTTGACAAAGATTTACCGTTAATGATGGTGGTGCATCTGAAGGTTGAAGACTGAGTTGCTTCGGTGAACGATAGAAGAGTGATAGAGAACATAGCTGATGAAGAGTCTGGTGGTGTGAGAAGATCATTAAGGGGGTCAGATGAATGAGTCTCAGATGGATCAGACTCAAAGCTAATAAGGGGCTCAGTTGGTATTGGGTCTGGATAAGGGACTATTGAGTAAAATTGGGCTTTGCATTTGTGACCAGACCCAAATTTGTCATCACATTTAAAGCATAAACCCTTTTCACGTCGTTGTTGGACCTCGACAGGAGATAAACGGCGGAAAGGAATGGCAGTAGGGTTAGCAACTTGTGTGCTGTTATGATTTGTACTCTTAGCTTAGAGAGTTGTACTTGATGGTGTGTTTGCCAAAAGAGATTGGTGGTTAACAGGGGTTGATTGATATTGCAGGTTTGAAGATGAAAAACGATTGAAGGGTTTATAAGGTTGAATATTACCGGCTTGTGATACGAGCTTGTCCTCGATCAAACGAGCAAGACCCATGGCTTCAGTTGTAGTCGATGGTTTGAGGATTTGAAGTTCTCGATGAATCTCTGGTTTGAGTCCCGAGAGGTAGATATTGAGAAGAGTATTTGGGGAAGCCCGAAGACTTTGTTTGAGAGATTTTCGAATTCTGCTTGATAAATGGCAGTGGAAGAGTGTTGGGTTATCTTGAACAGATTTGCTTCGTTGTTGATAAAGGAAGATGGACCGAATCGAAGTTCTAAGGATAGACGGAAATCAGGCCATGTGGTGAGCTGTTGGTTTTGGTATAACCAGTTAAACCAACTTAGGGCCTCACCCCTGAAGAAAAACGACGCAAGCTGGATACGATGGTTCTCTGGTGTATTGTGAAGATTGAAGTAACGTTCTGTTTGTAGGAGCCAATCAGCTGGGTTAGATCCATCGAAGGTTGCAATCTCCAACCTCAAAGGCTGGATTTCAAATGGGAACTGTTCCGGAGGTCGTGGTGGCGGTAGATGATGGTTTGGTGGAGGGTTAAACGGTGGTGGGTGGATTGGAGGTAGATTAAAGGTTGAAGAAGAAGGGCCTTCTGGTTGTTTTTGGAGACGAGCTATATGGACAGACAGATCGTTTACAAGAGCTGAAAGAGATTTGAGTTGGGTATTTGTTGCTTGGGACGATTGAAGGAGTTCAGCAATGGAAGCATCGTGGCTTGCAATTGCTATTTGCAATTGGTTTGTGACAGTGTTTAGGGAATTGAGATTTTCTTTTGTGTTTTGCCACCTTGTGGGCATGATGGAGGTGATGGTACTCGATGAAAGCACCAATGATATCAGTCCTCTTTCGAGTAGAGGTAAACTCCAAACCAAAAAGAAAAGAGAAAGGGAAATTCAAAGAGTACAGAGCTTTTTCTACCATATCCATTCTAGAAGACCTCCCCCCTTTTAAACAACATGACAAGAAAATAAAAGAAAAGAATAATTAATAATTAATAGAGGTGAATTATGTTGAAACAAATCCCTCTCTTATTCCTCCACCCTTCTCACATGACATAGTCAGTTAGGTGAGGTGGCACTCTAGTAGTCCTTCTGGAAGATCTTGTGGCTGAGTCACCAAAGGTTGTATCATATTTGAATAATTGTTTTACTAAAACGTCAGAATGTTTATAAATACCTATTTTATCATATTTGGTATTTATCAAAGTTTTAATACAGTCGATCGACATCATCAATTTTTAAGTTGTAAAGGCGCCGGTGGCGGTTGCGAGTACGATGACAAGAGTCCGAAAGTATGATTACAACGGTGTATTTCGAGGAACGCAAGTAAGACGTCGATAGTCTGGGAATGTGAGAGTGTGAGAGTAGAGAAAACGGTTAGAAACTGTGAGTAGTGTGGCGATAGTTAGGGAGTTTGATTCAGTGACAGTTAAAGAGTTTGAGGTCGCCGGCCATAGGGGGTAAGGATTTTAGAAGACACTAGTAGTTTATAAGGTGTGAAATTGAAGTTTGTTACCAATGGTTTCTTAAAGTTTGGCAGAATATAACTTAGGTTTTTAGAGGTAAATGCATCTCTTATTCATTTGTGGCTTTTAATAGTTCTCTAATTAATTAAGTTCAATTGAAAAAAACAATTCCTTTTAAAATATCTTATCGAATCAGATTAAGATATATATATATTAATAAGGTTTATATGAAAATAACCCCTTACTCGTATATTTAGGAATACAGCAAACTCTGATACTAGAAATTTACATGAACGTAAAGTAACAGACTTTGCGATGATTTGGATAGATGCATAGTAAATTATTGTTTTAACTTTTGATGCCTGGACTTCAATTTTATAAATGGTTATTTGAGTTTAACTATGTTGATTATAAATGGGTCATAGAATAGTGAGATTTTAACTATTCTCACATAGTCACATGAAATTTTAACTAAATATCGGTATTGTTAATTTGAGTCTAGAAAACATTAGTAGTAATTGGTAAAAAGTTAGGAAATTAAAAAGTTATTTTCTTCTAACTTTAGATAATGCTTGCAAGTTGTTTAAAAGTTTGTACTTTCATTTTTTGTAACAAAAATATAGAAGTTTGATGAATATGATAATATTAATTATGGATTGACTAAAAAGACTCGATTACAAGTATATCTTCTTTGGTCGAGACCTAAAAGAACTTATAATATTGTAAATATGCTTGAGGTATGTACAGCCCAACAATACAGAAATCCAGAATTAAGTAGATTGGCTATAGATGTACTTTGTCTTTGACTTCAGTAATGGTATCTACCTTTCTAATGCAAGAACTTTTATATCAATATCGAAGTTTTGTGATTTATTGCAGGTTTATAATATTGATTCTTTAGAGAAAAATGTAATATTATATATAAATTTATTCATTTACTTATTAATTAATATTTTGTTTCACTTATTTCTTATCTATGTTCCTAAAGAGGTATCTAATAAATTAACTCGCGTGTTATGACGAGAAACAAAAAATAAGAATATATATTAAAAAATATATAATCATTCGCATAGTTTTTAAGATGACAAATTAATTCATTACAGAACTATAAAACTAAACTTAACTTTTCCTAATTATAGTAAACTTGATTCAAATTTAGACCATACAAAATAAAATTTTCTAATATTACTATTTCTAAAAGTACACTCTTTAGATAAATATGACGGTTATATATACATATTTATATTATATGTTAATAAATTATAACCAAAAAACAAATAAGATATATAATTAATTAATTTAATATAATAATAACAAAAAATTTAATTACAAAATAAAAATAAATGGGCAAAAAGGTAAACTAACAAAAAAATTAACTAAACAAGTCACATTGGACCCGCGCGTTACGGCGGACCAGGTTCTAGAGTGAATAAAAGTAGAAAAAAATTAAACAACGTGGTTCTAGAATGAATAAAAGTAGGAAAAAACTTAACAATGTAAGATTGTTATGATATTTGATTTATATTTAAACCGATTCACGTTATACCTCACACCCGAGAATTTTTGAACAAATTAAAAAAGGACTCTGATAAAGCTATTGAAATGTCAATAGCAAAAAGACAATCTTGAATTTTTTTGTAATTACACTAAATATCATAGGTTAAAATGTTTTAACAGAAAAATAAATAATATATGTAACTAATTATATTAATAATAAATATAAATAAGAATTGAAATGAGAATTAAAATATTTGCATGCATGCAAAATTAAGGCCAGGGGAAAATGGTAAACACTAAACACGAAGAAAATTGCCGCATAGGGAAAAAAATTAAGAAAGAAAAAAGAAATTGAAGGAAGGAGGATTCAAAGCCTTGAAATAAAGGTTAAGGGTCATAGTGTTTACCAACCTGTCAAATGAATGTTTGTTAACATCTGTAGCATTTAAATATATAATAAATACTAGAAATATAATAAGTAAGGTAAGTATTGAAAAAATAGCATTAAATTGGAAAATAGGAAGAAAAAAACCCCCAAGATTTGAACATTTTTCAAAGAAACTCTACAAGTTTTTCTTTGCCGCTCCATCTAGATGACAAGCATACATTGTGAGCAGTTTTAATATATATAATTAAATAATATGATGGTTACTATTTATTCGCTCCTTATAAATATTATTATATATAATGCGGTAAATCTTTAAGATAAAACTTGAGCAAGTAACAAAAAACATTATGGCTATAAAGTATGAACTTTGACAAGGATAAAAGCGAGAATAATTCTTAAGATCAATTGTGGATCAATTGGGAGCTGATCCGTACACAATAAATTTTTATCATTTAGGCTATGTGTTATACAGCGGGAGTTGCTTCGGCTCCGGCTTCGGGTTCTTCGGCTCTTTCGGGAACACCATTTCCGGGTGTTCGGGTTCTTCAGTGGGTTCCCTGGCTCGGCTTCTTTTACCCGAAAGACTTCACCCCCTCACCCACCCCCCACCCCCCTCCAACGGTAACTTTTATAGCCGTTACTTTTTTTTTTAATCCATATACACACACTATATATACAACCTATATTTAACAAAAATTCATCATTTCTTCTACTCTTTCTTTCTCTCTTCTTCTCTATTTTTATATTTTACACACTTTAGTTTATAAAAAATCTATGGATCCACCATTTGATGATGACGATTTTTTTGAAGAAAATACGAGGGTTATGGTTGCCATTGTGAGAGAAGCGGTCCGACTACTATTTGATGATGACGAAGAGGAAGAAAATTTGAGTCGACAAAGGAGAAGGCCTGCGAAAAATAGAAACTGTGTCGCTGGACACGAGATGCTTGTGCGTGACTACTTTTGTGATAACCCGGTATATGACGCGGACAATTTTAGGCGACGCTTTCGGATGAGCCGTCAACTATTCACACGAATAGTTGATGATCTTGAGCGAGAGTTTTCTTTTTTCCGACAATCGTGGGATGCAAGAGCCCGTATAGGGTTTTCACCGCTACAAAAGTGTACAAGTGCTCTTCGACAATTGGCATACTGGATGGCACCCGATTCTATTGACGAGTACTTGAGGATGTCGGATAAAACATCACGGGAATGCATAAAGTTTTTCTGTAGAGGTATTATTTATCTTTATGCAAGAAAATATTTACGCAAACCTACTTATGCTGATGTGCAGAGATTATACACCATGCATGAGAGTAGACACGGCTTTCCCGGTATGCTTGGTAGCATTGATTGTACACATTGGAGTTGGACAATGTGTCAGAACGCATGGAGAGGTCAGTATATGAGAGGTGACCATGATCGACCAACAACAATGCTAGAGGCAGTGGCATCTCACGATCTATGGATATGGCATGCATTATTTGGTGTTGCCGGTTCCAATAACGACATCAACGTTCTCAACCAGTCACCTATATTCAACGACTTGTACGAAAACAAAGCACCCGATTGTCCATTCGAGGTGAATGGAGTACTCTACAAATACGGATATTATCTTGCCGATGGGATATATCCGGAATGAGCAACTTTCGTCAAATTATTTACGTGCCCACTAGACGAAAAAAGAAAAAAGTTTAAGTCCCGGCAAGAATCGGCTAGAAAAGACGTTGAACGGGCTTTTGGTGTGCTTAAACAACGTTGGCACATTCTTCAATACCCGGCACGAGCATGGACTTTGGAAAAAATGAGGTATATTATGTACGCTTGCATAATATTACACAATATGATTCTCGAAGACGACTGCCAAGCGAGTTATGTATTCGATGAGAATGATCTTGTAACGGACGATATCGAAACAAATATCAATGAGGAACAATGGGCCAAAAACGTTCAAGCGATAAGTAACCGGGAGACTCATCTCAACCTTCGGTCCAATTTGGTCGAACACATTTGGAGTTCTCAAGGAACCGACAACGTAGACGAGTAGTTTATTTATCTTTTTATGTAATTTTTAAATTTTTAGTATTTTATTTGTAATTTTCGGAATTTTAGTTATTAATGGATTTTATTTTTAAATTTCGAAATAGTAGTTTTAATTAATTTATATTTTTCGTTATTAAATAAAATGTTATTTAGTTAAATAATTAATTGTTAAATTAAAAATAAAATTAAAAAAGAAAAAGGAAAAGGAAAAAAAAAGATGAAAGATGGGTGTAATACTAGTTGGGGGTAAGGAAAGGGGAAGGGAAAGAAAGTTGATGTGGCGCTAATGTGGCTGTGGATAATGAAAGATGAAAGATGGGTATAACGCCTAGCCTTACAACAATTTTATATTAAAGGACAAATTTATCCCTCTTGCTTTTTATCAAACTTTACAATTAACCCCCTCTACTTTCTGATTAAAATTTTCAAACTTTACAAAGTTATACATTCCTCGCTTTCTTTTCCTATTTTTTTTATTTTTTTATTTTTAAAACTTTAAATATTTTCACCCAGATGTCCATAGATGGCTCGTGGTTATGTGTCAAGTTTTTTACCTTAAAATACCAAGCACCATCACTTCTTTTTTGCCCTACAATTTGGAAGGGGCAATTGGTCAAACGAGACCCCGTGTTCTTTTTTCTTTCGCTTGAAATACATCGTATATCTCGATAGGAACCCCCTCGATCACATTGCAAAGTTACATGTTTGTCTTTTCTTGAATCACGAATAGATAACCCGTATCCTTTAGAATAATAAAACTCCCGAACACTCTTTAATAAATCATCATATAACTCAAATTTTGAGCTAGCTAAATAATCCTTTTCACTTTGAATGATCAAAGTTGATGAGTTTGTTGAGTTCGTCTGCTAAATAAGGTCACAAAGCTCAAATTACAACTTGTTGTTCTATACTAAGGTATTGAAGAAGCAAAATCAAAACTACTTCATGTACATCTGATTGAAGAATTAAAACTAGTTCAGGTATTGAAGAATTAAAACTAGTTCAGGAAAGAATAGTGTAAATTGAAGAAGCAGCATTAAAACTACTAAGGTATTGAAGAATTAAAACTACTTCATGTAGAAAAAGCTATCCCAATTTACAAGGTTACTTGATACTAAATACAAAAACAAACACCACATATTCAAATTTAAAACAAAATCGCAGATTACTATATAATTTTCATGCTACAAAATTGATAGAACCGAAGAAGAAAGATAATGACCACAAGATCATTAAACCATTAACAAAGCAAAATCAAAATCCACCAAATAAGCACTACACATAATCAAGCCTATCACAAAGCAATATCTCATGAAGCAGCATGTGCGATAGAAACATAGTCGCAAAAAGTCAAGAAAAATTCACGAAAGAAGCAAACCATTAGTAAACGATGTGTAGCCCAAGAATGTTGAAGCGAAGTACCGATTTGGCGGTGGAAACAACGCAGATCTGCATATACGATTGTGTTTGTTACGAAGGAAAGGAACTGAAATGTCTCGTGGGGAAAGGGTTTTAGAGGAGGGGTTAATTGTAAATTTTATTAAAAATGCAGGAGGGGTAAATTTGTTCTTTTATGTGAAATTGTTGTGAATGGTAAAAAGTTATTGTGTAAGGATCAGCTTCCCATATTTAATTATGCATAATTTTTTACTTGAAAGCTCATTTTGGAGAAGAAAATTAGAGAACAAATGAGTTTGGACTTCATTTGAATTTAAAGTTGATGTTCTTTTTGTTGGATGTGATTCTTACTTTGTGGTAAATTGGCATCTTTGTTATGCATTTGGATTTAAGTAGGTTAATGTGTAATTAAACCTCATTTGACATGTTCACATTTTTATTTAGACTTAATAGGTTAGGTACTTGAATTTTTTTCTCTTGTTCATTTTCACATCTTCTAAAATAAAAGAATAGTATGCTTCAAATTTATCAAGTAATATTAACCCTTTAATTAATAAAATAAATTTAGTTGTCCAATCTTTACTATTAATTTAATCAAAACTGAAATTTCAATTTTGACTTTTCTTGATCAAAATTGAATCAAAATTATTTTAGGAATTTCATATATGCCCTACCTAAATATTAAATAATATTATATTTGACCAAATTCTGAATTCCTATCATTTTAAAATATTTTATAATTGTTTTACCTTATTATAACTATAAACAATAAAGACCTGACCTTATTTTCCAAATTGTAACACTAATTATTGATGACTTACATAAGAAATAAAATCATGTCTAAAAAATTGTATCATGATACGTTGATGCTTCCACCACTTGGTTGATGCCATCATCACTATTTTTTTAAAATACTAATTTCTTTTACGTTTT
Organism: Pulicaria dysenterica; assembly: GCA_947179395.2. Classification (NCBI taxonomy): domain Eukaryota; kingdom Viridiplantae; phylum Streptophyta; class Magnoliopsida; order Asterales; family Asteraceae; genus Pulicaria; species Pulicaria dysenterica. The sequence continues at coordinate 69,247,596 of OX359291.1, read as the reverse complement.
ATATATAGTTCTATAATATCTTTTTGCTAATATTTAATATTTATCATTTTTAAGTAACTCATGTATTACGCGGACGTCTAATCTAGTACATGTACAAAAGACTCTTTGACAAACATAGGTGATAGGATTACATGATAAAAATTAGACATGTTGATCCACCAACCGGTTTATGACACAATAACCTGATTGTGAAACGAAGACTTGAAAATGACTCGAACATGTATAATGTAAGGGGTATTGTGGGTCGTGTCATATCTCACATATACGGGTTAAATTAAATGAGTCATATTCATGTCATTTGTTATTGACTTGTCAATCTATCAACTCGCAACATACGAGTTCAAACATGACACAATTACCACCTCTATATATATAGATCCGCCAATCGTATTTGATGTCCTCCCTTACTACTTTGCGAGTACTCACAACAATACCCCTCCCCTCTTAACAATTATCTGCCATCAATGTTAAGAAAGCATAATGAAAAAAAGTCTATTATATTGTTGTTAATGAAGTCGGTTTACCACTAATTGCCTCTCAAAATTGTCAAGGTGAGTTTTATTTTATTTTTTATTTTTTTTAAATGTTTATAACAGAGAATGAAAAAAGAAGGCAAAGATAATTTGGTCATTTTAGTTTAATCATAGATCAAATACGTAAGAAGTTTGCTATTGAGGATCAAATCTATAAAAATAAAAAATTACGGAATAAAACCGTAAAAATTACCTAACCACATGGATCAAAATGTAATTAATAATATGAAATTTGAAATACTTTATAATTATGTAAACCAAATCTATTTAAATACTAACAATTTGCAATGTTCATCCACAGTGTTTTATTGATATATATCTGTGTGTTTACAATTTATCCATTCAAACTCCCTTGGCTCACTGGTTAAGGCAATGTTGGAAACCCAATGCAGCAATAAAGCACCCGTGTTCGACTCCTTTTTTGATTTTGTTTTTTTTACTTTTTAATTGCTTCTCCAACCTGCTTTCTCCTTTACGCAACCCCGTACACTAGCCTGCCCATACCTCTGCTTTCTCCTTTACGCAACCCCCTAGACTACAGCCCTACCCATACCTTTCTTTTCTCTTCCTGTACTCAAACTCCATTTCATTTTTCATTACTTCCCCCATCTTTCCCGTTCATAGCATCCTCTCATTTCACTTTTCAGCGGGGAACTCCGGCCTACATCATGAAGTCGTTGTACATGGAGACGAGGTAAAGGGAAATCAAGGTTATTGGAAACATAATTTACGTTGTCGTCAGTCTAATCGCCGAGGAAGGGGGAGAAAATAAACGGTGGTCGTAGTCCCGTATTCGACATAACGCCGGTGGTGAAAGCCGCCATCTTCATTGAGGTAAGGCTTCTACCAAACATTTAATTTCTTTTATGATTTTGGTTACCTTTTTCCTACTTTCATTGTTGTTAGAGGTTGTTGGCGCCGTTCATCAAACCATTTTAACGTTTGCACTAATATCTTCCTGTCTAGGCCCTAATTTATGTTTAGATCAGTTTCTGGTTGTGCTTCAATGTGAGTATTTGTGCTTTAATTGAAGTCTGAACTTCACATTTAGTTTACATAATTCCAACCTTGGCTTATATTGAAACACAAATATACCAACTAAATAAGTGTAGGAAGGGAGTAAGCAACTTTGTCATACATAATACAAGCTACATTTTACTATGGATTTATTAATCTAACTCTACCACAAGATGAAGCTTCTCCACATTTATATGTGTAAGATCCAAACAACTTTGTTAAACAAAGAAAGGCATTGCAATATATAACAACACTATTTATAATCCCAAGCCAAATTCTTTGAGACAAATAATCAAACACATGAAGTACACTTTTAGAAACACAGCTTAATACTTCCATGAATAATAAAATTTTTGTTTGAAACAATTTGCAATTGGTAAAACATGAACACAAAATTTAATAGGCTATGGAAACAATAACATCAGACTAAAACCCCTACGTTAGCATAAAAGTTCCTATGGTTTTTATGCTTTTGCACATGTAGTGGGTTTCTTTATCCTATATTGTTTATTGCATTTAAGTTCTATGAATGCTTTACTCTTCTTTAAGTCCAAATGAATCAAACAACTTGACAGAGTTCCCTTTCTAAGGGTTCTTTTTATATATTATCTGACAACATGACAGTGTGTTTATGATAAATATAAGGTGCTTTATAAGGTTATCGCCTATTTTTAATAAACTTAAGTTGTTGAGTATTTATGTTCATGAATTTGAAATTAACTCACTTACATTTGATGATTATTAACCAGAGGAGTTGTATGTTTCAATTTTGATGAGCAAGGAGTTATAAATATGAAGGAAGAAGACATGACTGTGTGAGAGGTTTCAACTAAACCAAGTCTTGAAAATTGATACAGGTATTTATTTCCAATCTAGAATATTTTCTTTTCATCTAAATTTGTCAATATTGTTGATAACCAGTACAAATAGAAAATTTTGGGTCATTTGATTTGAAAGTTTCCCCAAAGTAAAATTCAAATACTTACATCCCTCTTTACTTACTTAATTTTTGATAACTCTGAGTGGCTTATGTGACACATTAGAATTTAGAAACGTTCATGGTGCCACACACTATCACTACACAGATTCATTTGAGAGTTTGATTGCTAGAGATATGTGGATTTATAGTTTATGTTGTGTTTATTATAGTTTATATTAATGGTGGGTGTTAATTTGGGACTTGGATAAGTGAAGTTGGCTGAATAATTATAGATAATACTATAATTATAGGAAGTAATGGTTGTGTTAATAGTCTCTTTCAAGTTTCAACAACGTGTTATGACCTATTTGGATCAGTTACAATTCATTATGAGTTTTTTTCTGAATGAATAGATTTTTGGAGGTTTCTCTATAAAGGACAAAGATACATATAACCATTTAAAAAGTCAACTGAGGCTCACATATAACCGCTTCAAGTGCTACTAAACTTCAAAAATAGTGGTAGTAAATGATTGGGTTTGTTGATTTGAAGAGACATTTTGTTTAAATTACACACACCAAAGGTGTTAGTGTTTTACTATAACAATTTCAAAATAAAGAAGTTTGGAAAAATATGTGATTATGTACAGTTATTGCAACTTAATACCTCTAACTATATTGTATGTTATTGCAACTGATCATAATTATTTGTAAGAGATTCTAATTTAGGTACAGTTATTAGTTCATTTCCCTTTATATGTTTATTCTCATCCCTAAATTAAATAAATTGATTTAGGTTGCTAGGTGGTAACAATTTATTGTTTTGTATTTAAATTTTTATTGTTCGATTTCATCACTCTGTTTTGTTTTGTTAATTTATTTACTCCATTTAGTATTTGCCAATTTGATTTAATAGCTATCTCGATTTTGTAAGAATTAGAAATGACAAGATACTTTTATATTTAAAAGTGTGATAAAGATGGTAAGTGCCTCATGTTTTTATGCTTATCGCTTGAAGTATCATTAACTTTCAACATATATTTGAAAGCTACATTTAAACCCTGCTTCCATTTTGTAATTTCATAACCATTTGGTTTGATCGATGTTGAAACAAGAAGACGATGCTAATCATGTTTCTCCAACTTGATATATCAACAATTTTCTTTTTAAAATCAGATTGTGTATAATGCTAACAATGTATTTCGTCTTCAGATCTTATTGAATGTGTCAGAGATATTAATGAAGAATCCGTGAAGCCGGTAGAAAAGGAGTCTGTTATAGACGAGAAGGTGTCATTTGGGTTGAAAAGTAGGAAAGCTTTCAAGTTCGGATAGATTGAAGAAGAAAGAGTGAAAAGGTTGAAGATAAGCAAGTGGTTGCTAAAGCGATAGATCGTTCAAAGAGTAAGTTGCATACTACATTATTAAGTTTGTTAATTCATTGTTGTGCTAATCCGTTTTATGGGCCGACTTTGGATTTTTATGTTTGTTAGAATATGCAAATACTCCATATTTAAAAAGGTAAAATCCTAGGCTCCGACTTTGAATTGTAGATGGGTTACTTGTTGCAACATTAAAAAATTGTTAGTGGTTGTTCTTATGAGAAGATGTATAGAACCTTTTACACAAAATACAAAGTTTAAAATAAAATTTAATAATACAACATATTGTTATAGAAATATAATACTCCTACCATGTTATCGTCAAAATAATTGTAACATGTTAAGTTCTTTTTAGAATTCAATTATTGAGTTTCTCATTATGTTGTGTTAAGTTTCTCATCATGTCTCACTTGTTAAGGTTAGCATGATGTAGTGATCAAGTGATATATCATGACATAGTTGGAATACATCTTTGTTTCGAAAACCATCTAAGATTAAATGAATGTTGATATCTATATTTTGCATATTCTTTTTATTAAAAAAAATATTTTTTAACCCGCCGCAACGCGCGGGCACCAAAACCTTGTTTTTCACATTTTTCAATACACGTGGTAGGCGAAGTGACAAAATCGTAACATCGGTGTTTTGTCATCAAAGTTTTAAAATAGGATCAATCTAGCCTGTAATCGAGGATCATCAAGCTTATACATCTAAAAGGAACCGAAAAATCGTGTAAGATACGTTTTGTTTGGTGGAATCCACCAAACCCAACCAGGTCACACGAATATTTAAACTCGTATAAAAGATGTAAGAAACAAAGATGTAGAAAAAGATAGATGAATTAACTATTAAACGACATATATATAAATATATAATGTACATGCTAAAAAGTCAAAAAGACTACTAGCAACAAAGTCACAAATGGCAATGGAGGCAAGTTGCGACGGTCCACCTTGCAATAGGATTGAGTTGACTATAGGTCAAAATCAACTAATGTCTCTCACCTTCTCCTTGCTTCGATGATTTCTAACAAAGGGGGCTTCATGATTTAGCTTTAGAATACGGGTGAATAAACTATTAAGTATAAGCATCAAAATCCAATTGTAGCTCTTTTATTTCAATATGGGTAACTTTGTTATAAAATAGTAAAAGACTCTATGTTGGGATTCAAAGATGATGGCTATTAACTTATTAAGTAATGAGAGGGTGTGTGTAAGTGTGTTTGGTGAGTATTCTCAAGGTGGAATTAATGAATGAGCAGGGACAAAAAGAGTATATATGAAACTCTTTTTAAACAATGGTTAATTTTAATAAACAAATTTTTTTCCGCTTTTGAACTACTTATACAAAAATAAATTAAATGTTTTTACCTGTGTAATACGCAAGATATAAAAAATTTAATATATTAATTTAAGAAAAGAATATGATTAGGAGGATGAAGTAGAAGGAAAAAGTAGGAGGATATATAATCACAAACATTTATATGGGTAAAATGACTAACATACCCCTTATTTTTAATTATTCATGAGTGTGGACGCACGTAAGATTGATGTTGCTAAAAAAATATATCATATCTCCATAACTTAAATAACCTTCGAACTAGTTATGTAATAGTGTAAGAGTAATAATGTTATTTTGTAGTAAATAACGATTTTTTTATATTTACTAAAGAGGATTTTCCTTGTTCAGGTTTCTTCGAAGACGTGAGTCTTTTACTCTGATAGTTTTTTAAAAGTGTCGTTTTTTAAAACAACCTCAGGCCCGGCCCAAGCCTGCACACAATGTGCAGGCTAGGCTTGGGCCCAGGACAACAAAACTTAGAGGGCCATCAACATATATGGGTCATGTGTTACAGGGTAGTTCCATTTGGGGAGCCCATATATCATATCTCCATATTACGGTCCAGTACTTGATAGTTCTATCATCGGCGATTATCGACACGCAACAGACTGAACAGAGGGCAACATCCGAAAAAAAACAGTTTGATGAAATTCCAAATACGGAAAGAGAAAAACAATCTTCTCAAAAAGCTTTTAGAACCGATTATTTTCTTGTGCTAGTGGATATGGCTCTTTCTCAATTGAAAACTAGATTTGAACAAATGAAATACTTTGAATTTATTTTTGGATTTATGTTTGATGGATCAAAGTTAGTTTCTTTATCTGACGATGAATTAAAAAGGTGTTGCTTAAATCTAAATTAGCCTTAACAAATGATGACGAATGTGATATTGATGGAAATTACTTGTTTGTGGAGTTGCAAATTTTGCAGGATATGTTGCCGGATGAAGCATCTGAAGTAGACAACCCTTGGACATCTATTCGGATCATGGATTTGCAAAGAAGATGGACATGTTTCCCAATGTTTTACTCGCTTATAAAATATTGTTGACTGTGCCGGTAACTGTTGCATCAACCGAAAGAAGTTTTTCAAAGCTTAAACTCTTAAAGTCGTATCTACGGAGTACCATGACTTCTATTTTGTCAAAATGATGAGGAGCTTAATCGAAGACCTTTCAATCACGAACCACCAGAATCGACGTCAAACTTTTTGGTCTCACTCGCTGCAGAAGAAAGTATGTGTTTTCAGTTGGACAGTAGAGCGCAAGACGTTGCCGGTGCTCGTAAATCTGGACAACAAAGGTATCGATGTACCATCTATTCTCTGTCCCAGGTGTTTAGCACAAGTTGAAGTTGTCGAACACGCTTTGTTCTCTTGCGTTGAATTGAATTCCTTGTGGTCTCTGGTCCATAATTGGTGGGGTCTGTAGTTCGTGGGTGGATCGTCGTATGAAGCCATGGTTCACAATGTGTCGACTGGTCTTAATGCATCCGCAAAAAGTATGTGGAAGGTCGTAATAAGGGCAACGACTTATTTGATATGGAAAAACCGTAACGATTTTCTTTTCTCCAATCTGTCGTTCAACCTGGATTTGTTGTTTTTGGATATAAAACTGAAGTTATATCAGTGGCTCAAACAACGGGATAAACATGGAAGAAAAGCGAGCTGGAGCACGTGGTTATCGATTCCAAAATCATTGCTTCAAAATTGGTAATCAGCCACAGTGCTAATCATTTCAGTACGTAGATCGATCAGAGTATCACTTGTAATTTTACAAAGGTAGGAAGAAATTTTTTAAAAGACTTACTTTGGTATTCTACCTTCACATGGTATACCTTTGTTAAGTCTTTGTAATTTGTATTACATCTTTGTAAGTTTCCTATGGTTATATATATAATTCAAATTGCCTTTAAAATAAAAGTGATTATCGCAGCAAGTAAATAACGAATAAGCTAACTAAAGTATAAACAAACATGCATTTTAAGGAATAAGTTGCATCTTACCACGTGACTAACCTAGTATTTTCATATAATACCCTCTGACTTCCAAATATTGACATCCCACACCCTTACATACGTATTATGACATCTTACCCCCCTTACGTATGTTGGCCTAGCAATTAACGAAGCCAAACACGGTACGACTGACTGCCCCAATCCCCGCACTCACGATTTTCTGTTTTTGGATAACAAAATTATAATTATATATAAAAATACATAAAATAAGCAAATATACACACAAAATCCTCTCATCTCTCCAATAATTCTTTCATCTTTATCCCCTTCAAATTTTTGAAGACGACCTGCTCTAATCTTCGTTTTTCGTCAATCTCTTCTGTTTGATCTCAAAAGCATATCTACATATATGGATAGGATTGTTGGAGGAAAGTACAAGCTCGGCCGTAAGATCGGAAGTGGATCCTTCGGTGAAATTCATCTAGGTTTTACTTTTAGTTTCAGTTTTTAATGTTCGTTCTTATGAATCCGTGAGTTTTATTGAATTTGAACTTAAAGGAGTTGAGTTTTTCTTTTTCTACAGCGACGCATGTGGATACGTTTGAAATCGTAGCAGTCAAGATCGTAAGTCTTCAGCATGATTAGTCGTGATTACTTATTAACTTTTCGTTTTATATTTCGATTATCTAGAAGGATTGCTTTTATTTGTTGAAGTATGCTTTTGTAGATTGGTTTCTGTGAAAATGAACCAAAAATGATCAACAAAAAATTTAGCTGCAGAGAGTGTTTGTATCAGTTTATAGTACATCGTAGCAGGGAGTAATTGTTTTGATTGATGCTTTAGATTACAAAATATGAAGGTCATAGATGTGAAATTATTTCTGTAGGGCTGGGGTTTTAAGGTTTAGGAGCTTGATCCAAGCTTTTTCCCAAGGTTTAGGGCTGGCAAATTAGATGTCTGCTCTCTATTTGATGCCAAATGATTGAGACATGTTCCTTGTGGTTCATAATGTACTACCTTTAGATTGTTATACACTTATGCTTAAGGTTAGGAAAAGTGAATCAAGCGAAAGACGATCCATAAGACATTATGATTTTCCCATAGCTTGTCTACCACTTTGACATGAACTTTAGTTGTGATATAGTTTTTTTTTATTCTGCAGGAGAATAATAAGACAAAGCATCCGCAACTTCTGTATGAAGCCAAGTTATACAATATTCTTCAGGGAGGAAGTATGTACCCTTTGATAGCAATATCACAATGCAGATATACATGTTTATCTTTTACTTCACTGTGAGCCATGTTTTCTGTTTAGAAATGATATATGTAATATCTATTGTTTGTTTTCACTTGTAGGTGGTATACCTTCCATAAAATGGTCTGGCGTAGATGGTGAAGATAACATTTTAGTACTCGATTTGCTGGGACCAAGTCTTGAGGACCTGTTTGTATATTGTGGGAGGAAATTTCAATTAAAAACAGTCTTAATGTTGGCTGATCAAATGGTAACGACGTGTATACATCATATGTGAACAATGTACCTCTTAAATATTCGATGTATGATATACTATCCTTTAATTTTTTTATGCTACAGCAGATTAAGTAGCTAATCCCTTTTTGCAGATAACAAGAATTGAGTATCTTCATTCTAAAGGGTTTTTGCATCGGGATATTAAGCCTGATAATTTTCTCATGGGTCTTGGTCGAAAAGCAAATCAGGTGACATTATGGACCTTACACTATGTATCACTGATTGATAAGTCATTTGCCATAATGTTATCTTATATCCTTTTCAAGTTTCTTTATCATGCTTGACTTCTATTGTATGCATCAGGTTTATATTATCGATTTTGGGCTTGCTAAAAGATATCGTGATGCAACAACCCACCGCCATATTCCTTATAGGTATTTTATTCATGTTGGATGAATCTTGCTAATGATTATCACTCATCTCATCTTATTTGTGTGTATAGAGTGAGATCGATGTGGGTTATAATTATATGCTTTCTCACCTTTTCTTATATGGGGTGAAGTTTGAGGATATCTTTTTGTTTCTTTTGGCTTGTGTTTTGTGTGTTTTCGTTCTTTCTTTTTACTAGTTCTCTATGGTAGCTACATCCAAGTTGTTACTTGTGTACATCTTAATGCGTCTCCTATACATTAAGTTACAAAGTTTTCTACCTATTTTTCTATAGGGAGAACAAAAATTTAACTGGAACGGCACGTTATGCAAGCTGCAATACTCATCTTGGAATTGGTAAGGATAGGTTTTACTAATCCTGGAACAAATAAATAGCACCATGATATTTGGATTTTTTTTATAAATTTAAATTCACTTTAATGGTCTCTTTTGCAGAGCAAAGCCGACGTGATGATTTAGAGTCTCTTGGATATGTACTTCTATATTTCTTGAGAGGAAGGTCTGTTTCGTTTTGATGTGTTGTATCTTTTTCTTCTTTCTATTTTTTTATTCGAGTAGTTTCTTTAACCAAGTTTAGAAGAGGCCTCTTTTGTTTGGTGGTTCATATTGTATTTGTGTTGTCATGTGGAACTCGAGCATTAGTTTTGTTGACTTGAAGTTTCTGTCTAGTCTTCCATGGCAGGGTTTAAAAGCTGCTACAAAAAAGCAGAAATATGACAAAATATGTGAGAAGAAGTTATCAACTCCAATTGAGGTGCATACATGCCGTTTAATTATCCACTTGAATTTGAGTTTATATCTTTATATATCTCTTTGTATTCTGACTTCAAACTTCAATTCGTGAAGGTTCTATGCAAGTCTCACCCTGTGGAGTTCGCTTCTTATTTCCATTACTGCCACTCATTGACATTTGATCAGCGGCCTGATTATGGATTCTTGAAACGTTTATTCCGAGAATTGTTCACTCGTGAAGGTATATGATGTGAAACTGAGTTATAAAAGATACTTGTCTTGTTTTATGCTGATGTGGATAGCAATTGTTATATATGATTCGAAATCTAAGTGGCGTTTGTAGGCTTACTTGAGAGTTTTAACAGAGTTGAATAAAGAAAATTGACGTAACAATTGTCATGCAGGATTTGAATTTGATTACATCTTTGACTGGACTATTTTGAAGTACCAACAGTCGCAAAAGAGTAAAACTCAGCCACATGTATTGGTTAATGTTCTTTCAATTTAGATCTTTTCTTGTGCTTTCATTTATTTCCCATGTTTTTTGCAACATGTGTCATTGTTCTTGTTTGTTATAATCAACACAATATCCATATTTTTTTCAGCCAGCTCATGGAGAAAGCAGCAGTGGAGCCATTCGAAAGGATACAGAAAAACATCAAGGTTAGAGATACCCATGTTATCAAGCAGTACCTAACATGTGTGTGTGTAATTTAATTGTTCTAGATTATTTTTTACATATCAAAAAAGCTTGTAAAGCATAGCAACTAACTTACGTTTTCTTTTCAACGGCAGGAAGCAATAATGCTACTTATCATACATCTGAATTAACAGACCGAATGAGGTCATACAATGCCGCCAGTCCTGGTGTCCGAATGCAACTAAAATCACCAGTGAACAGAATGACTTCGGACAATCCTGCCGAAAGAAATGTGAGTTTTTAGCTTGTGACTGCTTTACCAAAGGGCTATACATATGCATAAACACTTTTTGGGTGTATGGGATACTGAACACATCTCATATTGATAATGAGCATATTATTCGTACGTATCACAATATTATGTTTTGGTTTTTTGTATATATGGAAGATTGAATGCATAATTTTGATACTGCAGACATTAAGCCATTCACAGATGCCACCATCTTCATCTACTCAGGCTCCAGCCCCAAAAAGATACCCCACAAAAGCTGCTTTGCCATCAGACTCTACCAATCCTAATCATGCAGATAGTTCAGGTCCTTCTAGCAGTTGGATTTCCTCCTTGCGTCGCATTTCTTCTGCCAAATGATTTACCGGGTGGGTAAATTTATTCATATGTTTTTATACGTATGAATAGGAAAATTAGTTTAAAGGTTAGATTATCATTGAAATAATGTTAAGTTTTGTAATCATATTTGACACTACATGGCTCTTGTCTCTTTTCAGATAGCCTATGGTCAAGTTAGCGGTGATGCATCAAGCTCAACACATGGCGGGCAAAGAATGTGGTACCAGCTTGTTTTTCATAGAATTTCGGTGTTAAAACAAAATGTGTGTATTGTGAATTTGGATACCATCAATTCAGCAGCTTTCTTGGCAAGATTTTGTGCCTCTCAATGAAGGAGCAAGCATGCTATGAATGTAAATTGAATGGTTCCTGATTCAGAATCAGAAGCTATATATAAAGCTCAACGGCATTCAATACAGAAAACAGCTTCGTTCCTTTGCAGGTGCATAGATGTAACAAGTAAAAACCAAACCAACTTGGGTTTTGGCTTCTCGTGTAACGTAAATGTCCGTCATGAAGTGTTTTTTTTTCTTTTTTTTTTGTTTTTATCATTTTATTTCTTTTAGGTGTTCCTACATTTCTTCATGTGCACATAGTTCTAAACTTTCTTTGTTTGATTCGATCAATGGTTTGTGTTCTTGTGTTTTAACTTCTTGCTTTACACCTTTTGTATAAGCCCTTCCATTCATGTGTCGGGCCATTCTTTTGGGTTTCTAGTTACTGGATTCTTCTCACTGAAGCTCATGCTGTTCCCGTCACATGGCCAATTTCGTTCAAGTAATATTCGTCCCCTTTATCTGTTTTGTTGAATTGTTGTATGCCTAGACAGTAGTTTTGTCATGGTATTATTGTAGCAGTATTCTAAACATATGATTTAGTTCCCGATTGACATGGTTATACTTTGTGATCTGCAGAATATTTTATGGATATGCGGTCGCTACCTGACAATACAAAAACGGCACATTGAATGAGTCTTTGGGTTGACTCCAAGAGATGTTATGCGCATATGGTTTCTTTTTCTTTTGATGCTGCATTGAATTGTCTTTAATGAGATGATTACGTAGCATTTCATACTAGTTTTTGTTTCTTTTCGGTTTTGGTAACCATAGAATCTGATCTTTAGCAGACTAAGTTCATATATATCCAGTCAACCCAGACACAGTTAAGATTTTCTAAAGGAGATAAAGGCAATCCAAAAACGCATTTTGAACTTTGGACTTCCTGTTCTCGTAATTTTTTCCGTCATTTTATGTTTTTATAAAAATATAGATAATCAAGAACAGGACTGGGTCAGTTACCCTAATGGTTTGAGTGGCATAACCAATCAGCAAGAATTATGATCTAGATTTTGGTTGAGGATTTATTGTTAACAAGTTTGGTCCATATTTGTTAACATGGGTATGGTGTAAGTGTAGGTAAAAGGTGTTAGCAGACTAATATCTTACTTTTGGGCTAAAATTTGTTTCAGTTTGGTTTTGAGTTTTGACAGTATATTGCTAAAAGACTTCATTGATGCATTTTGGATGTTGTTACTGTTGGATTGGTAGAGGGAGGTTCTGTAATGACTTCTGGTGTGAGATAAAAATGTTTGATATGATTTTATTGGCTCTACAATGTAAAGTACATATAAATGTAACATGTGTTTGAAACATTCTAGAATGCTAAGGAGCTTAACTAACTTTTGGTGGTAGTTACAATATAAGAGGGATGGCTTTGATGAAATTAATATCTTGATGCAAGTTGATCTTTAGTGGGACAGGGTACACCAACTTGGATAAACAAGTGTAATGAGGTATATTGCTAAGACTTTTGGTGAATATGTCGGCTTTGTTACGAAAACGATGGCAATCAATCTCTGTGTTTCGTACTTATTGCATATTGAAAATGGTGTGAATCAATAGCTATGGTTGATGGGTTTAGGAGTCGAAACTTGTATCCGAAGATCATCGAGTAAAGAAGAAAGCTAGGTAAGTTTACAGGTGCGACATCACAACTCCTTGGAAGAAATTCTGTTTCAAATGGAGGAAGAGAAACTACAAATTGTTTCCTGGAATGGTAAGAGAAAAACAGGGTCTAATGAAGACCTTAAGGCCCAGAATCTTATACAGTATATTACTAAATGGGAAAATTAAAAGGGTAAAATTGTTATTTTAAACCCTAAGGACTAAAATTAAAAGAATAAAGTTGTCATTCTTTAGAAAAGTGAACAAACTAGATTAATAGAATTTGTTACAAAGGACTATGGATGTAAAAGAAAAAAGTGTTATTATTGGTGTACATAAATGGATCAATTGTGTAAATTACTTCACTTTTAGAGTAAATTACAAATTTGGTTTCATTAGTTTGTTTCTGGACTTGAAAAGTTCGGTTTAGTCCCTCCCAACCTGAATTTATTTCACTTTTGGTCCATGCTCCAATAGCCGAGTGTTAAATATTTGTAAATTACCATTTTGCCTTTCTTTTTTGGTCCTTCAAGAATGTAACTATTTTCAATTTTGGTGTATGATTTTTTATCTTAATCATATATACTCATTTAATTAACCATTTATTACTAACTAGACTTAATGTCCGTGTGATATACTGGTTGGTTTAAAAGATAATAAATATTAAAATTAATAAAAACGTATTAAATAATAATAAAATGCGAATTAAATGAGTATTTAAAAATGACGACGTACGATATCAACACTCTAACCAACGACGGAACCTCGACACAAGTGGAAGGGCTGATTTGACGGCAGAAACGTAGTTCATGATACGAGAGACGTGATTGTATATCTTATATAAGTCATCAATTATTATTTTTGCAATTAAGGGCAATAAAGTTAAATGTTTTTTGTTATAATTAAAAGATAATTTAAAATGATTATAAAATATTTTAGAATGATAAAACTATTAATTTGGTTAAATATGATATTTTAAAATATTATAAAGGGGTATATATGATATTTGTAAGTTAAGATGAAAATCTCTAATAATTTGACTCTAAAAAGTCAAAAGTGAATTTTTAATTTTAAGTGAATAAATAGTTAAGATTAAATATTTTTTTAATAAATGGTTCAGATTGCCTAATAAACTTTATCAAAATTAGTCTTTTATTTATATTAGAAGATTATATTTGATTTAATTATTATTAATACGACTCAACTAAGCTTAATTAAATAGATTATGGGTTAATACAATGTTTGCCACATGGATTTGATTTTGTCTTTCATCTAATCTAGAGCTCTAAACGAACTCAATATTACAGGTTGTTCTTATGTATGTTTATTTAATAAATGAAAAAACATGCACATAATTTTTGTTTGATTATTTAAATATATGAATACGAACTATTGCCTCATTTGTTCATTACTTCAATTATGTACGTTTTATATTTAAACAAACGAAAATAAGAAAACTGTAATACCTTTTTTCTTTTATATATATTTTTTAATTAATCAATAATCAATTAGAATAAATTAGTATCTTATTTTATTGGGCTCCTTTAACCATTATTCTTTTAAAAAGCACTATAAGGTAATGAACTTTCATTGATTAACAGTTAACACTATGTAACAAGCTTTATTTCTCTTGAGCTAAGTAAAATTAGTAACAAATAGAAGAGGTTTTGTTATTTGGGCTTGGACTTGCTAGGAAAAAGAATAAAGACCCACTTATGGCACAAGGCCTAAAAGGCATGAATAGTAGTCGCTCAAACATTTGTGCGTATAGTGTGTTTGTGTGTGTGTGCTTGCCAAGAGATTAAGCAAGAAATCGAAGGCCATTTCATCACCATTCTTGGAGGAATCAACTGTTTCAACTTCAAGTATGAATTACTACATTCTGCAACTAGTTACATGTTAAAATTTCAAAAGAAATACACAATTTATGCTCTTTCTACTATGCACCTAAATATTTCTTGATATGTTGCCCATTTAGTTTGTTAATTGATAGATAAAGTAATTTAAACCATATTAACTATTGATATGATTTTAAAATATCATTAATATAATACGAAGTTTCATACAAACCAGATTTATAATCTACTCTAAGTTTAATTATGTGATAAGTTGACTCAATTAGTAAGTATGGCATTTGAATTCAAACTCGATAAATTATGAATTTATGATCAGAATTGATCTATAAAGTTGAAAATATGTGTAAGTGATAGACTGGAGTAAACTAGGGATAAATGTGACATGTTTAACAGTGAGTGAATAATAAAGAAGAAATTTCAACCCCTTATTAATCTTATTAATCTCACTAGTTTATTGACCTGTGCACACATAGGTATTTTCGGAAATGTAATTGAGATATTAAAATTTTTAAATAAAAATTATACAATAAATGAAATATCACCGAAAACTTACATATAACAAAAAAACTAAATTTCTTGAAACACTTATTTGTAGACTACATTGTTATTTTGTTTGTAAATTGTAACTTTACCACTATTGTCACAAATCAAAGTTTTAATCATTTTTTACTTCTAACACGTGAAACATCAACATACAATTAATCATGTGTAAACACAAATTTCCTAAGGAATAAACCAACTTCTGAAAGTGACTGTCTTTGACTTTTGTTAATCGTCATAGCAAAACACAGCATCAAAGAAAATTGTCTTCTTTGAAACTTAACCAGAAGTTTTGTATCTGATGGAATCATTTTTATTCTAGGACTATATGTAATCTCACCGCCTTTCAAAATATATATATATATATATATATATATATATATATATATATATATATATATATATATATATATATATATATATATATATATATATATATATGTAATCTCACCAATGTTTTTTTCCAGAAAGATCTCAATAACATGTGTAACAAGCCGAACAATTTGTAGCTCTGTTCTATTGCATAAACCCTTAGACTGGTCGAGATCCGTAAGTAATATAACAGGGACACCAATCTTTAAAGAAAGATTGTGATGAGGAAAGCCAAATACTTTTGATGAGTTAAGTATCTCAAGAGAGTATAAAGACTCCTCAAATAAACTTAACAAATCTTCAGCACAGACACAATCAAAACTTAAATAAGTTGTTTCCTCATTGTTAATTTTATAAACTATGTAATCATTTATATACTCAACATTGTCATTTGTTGACATTAAAATTTCTCGATCCTGAAAGTAATTTTCACTATAAAGATGATCATCGATTGAAGGATATATAGAAGTTTAAAAATCAAAATATAATTTACTAAACCCAAAACAACAATAATCTAATTTGAAAGAACATGTATTACCTGATGTCATTTTTAGTAAATTCAAATATTTAAGTCAATCAAATAATAATTCTAAACTGAAAACTGACTTGAATTTCTAAACACATCTATTGCTCATATAACTTTTTTCACCATCATAAGAAATGATGCTACCAGATCTCATTGCTAGAGACTTTGCTAGTTTATAGACATGTGCACGCACGAATATTAGTCTATTAGAGAAGTAACTTGAAATGCATTAAAATCAAATAGAAAAATGTAAGTACCGTACATATACAAAAAATTCCAAATACAGACATAAGAAACCAAATTAATTTTTTTGAATTACTTTATACACAAGTAAACTTGAAAAATAACATAATTGAATATAAAAAATGTTTCAAGCATGTAGATAACGACCAAACTATTAAGACTGATACATAAAAAATAAAAAGTAGACATACAAATTATTTAAAATATATACAAAACAACAAAAATACATAAGAAGCTTAAGCATGCTCATATCACAGATTATGACATCTCACGGATTAGTCAATGGACGATCTAGAAATAAGAAAAAGAAGTGAATCTACTCAAGACACAAATTCTTAAATTAAGCAAAAGCAACAATATTATAATAAACAACCATTCTACTTTGTCAACCTCGTCATTGGGAAGGAGTAAAATGAAAGTCAGTATAAACTACAAACTAAATGACGATTTAAGCGCACATGTTTAACAGAAATAAAATATACATAAAGATTTGTACACACGAGCATTACATGACTAAACCTGAAATACAACATAATCCAATAGAGGATCGTTTGATAATTTAATGAATCAAATTAATTGATATAAAAACTCATCTCCATGCTTAAATTCACTACTAATGACCACGTGTCTTACCTTTTATACGGATCCATTGCGTTTCCACTTCGAAAGCCGAAGTTTCGTACACCTTGCAAGTAAAAGAAAAATAATGACTCCCGTGTTAAATATTAAAAAATCAAGAATGGTTTCCTGTTTTGTGTATAAAAAATTAACAATTCTATTTTAGTATTACCTTTGGCTAACTACCTACACTAATAATATAGTTTTAGGATCATCAAGAACAACTATCTTTACATCTTTGAATTTAGATTTTTAAATATATAATATATCCTTACTTAATGATACATTTTATTATAAGCCATAATTTATAAAAGATTTCATACATCTTTTTAATAAGATTGAAAATATTTTAAAATCAATAACTAAACACTTTGAATAACATATTCAAGTTGACCGCTAAGCTCATAATCATAATCCAAAAAAAAACCCACTCGGCTAAACAAAAAATTACCTACCCACTACTATTAATGATAACAAACAATTAAGAATACGCTAATTTTAAAAAGTGTCATATTGCAATAAAATTTATACCAAAACGTAGATAAATAATGAGACATTCGTAAATATATAATTATTTTTTCTTTTAACAAAATATATTACAAGTTACTAAACATAATTTATAAACAGCATATAATTAATTACATTAATATACAATTTTTATAAAATCCCCTCACATTTTCTTAAAAACCCCTCACATATTTTATAAAACCCCATCACTATTTTCATAAAGCCCCCTCCCCATTGATTTAAAATTGAGTTTAATTTACTGATCAGAATCTTTCTAAAATTATTTTGAAAATTGAATAATTTTGAAATTGGAGATTGTGATTGGTTGATTAAGTCTCAATTTATGGTTGTTTTAGGAAAATTTGTAAGTCTTATCTATACTATATTATAAAGCGTTTAAGCGTTTTGCTTAAACTCTTAAATTTTAAGTGTTTTGAAACTACTAAAGTGCCCATCATATAAACTAAATGAGTAACTATTAAATATAGTTAATAAGATTCTTATTTTCTATTTTAATAACACATATTTAAGAAAATCAAAGTCAATACAATTTTTTTGAAAGTCAAAGTCAATACAAATTAACTTAATTATTTAAAAATATTTTATAACATTTTTTTAAAATTATGGAGAACAAAAAAGTAAAGGAAGTGAAAAAAAGTAAAGAAAATAGACATGTCACCGAACGAAAATTATTCGCCATCACCGTATTACATAAATATTATACTCCTTTACGTCTTGAAAATGGACATGTTAAGGAGTAGAAATTATTCATTGATGCCACATTACGTGGGTATCATGTTAATATGTATATATATATATATATATATATATTACCTTTTAATTGTACAACTTAGTCCCTATACCCACTATATTTTTCTTTATTCTTTGTAGTTCTAAATTATCAAGTGACACAATAAATATCACCAATCAACATAAAAGGATTCTCCATTAATATAAAATATACAATGATATATTCAAAAATTTTGATCGTTATAGATATCCACACTTTACTACCTTTATAGTCAAAACTGTTTTTAATTTTGACCAAGTGAAGGGTTGAAATTGCATAAGTAATATATAGTAATTTTAACTTAGACTAAATGAATTATTAAAATTTTCTATTGATCCATGTTAGTCTTTTGTTAATATTTTTATATTATATTATTTTAAAAAATATAAGCAATGAAGTAAGTTTAAAAATGTTCATAGTAATATGGGTCTTTTATTAGAAAATTAAATAAACAACATTCTACAAAACTAGGTAATATTAAATTAAGACGACTTTTACATTTTTTAAATGTTTAATTATGATGTCTTAAATCAAGTTTGAGTGCGTAAATATGTGAGATTATTAAACAAAAAAGAAAAAATTGGATTTTAATTGTTGTCGAAATAGATTGTTTAGATTCAACAATTCAAATATTTATTTAAACCAATGATTATTTAATAGATTCTATTTAAATTAGTCTTTTATTTAGTACTAAAAGAAAAATGGTGTGTTTGGCAACGGGCGTACGGGAGTTTATAGGAGTTTGAGATTTTAGCTTTTATAATCTTCAGCCCTCTAACTTTATCGGGTGTTAAAATCTTGAGGGAATTATCAAAACATAATATCTCATAATGACTCAAAATAAAAATATTTCCAAGTAGCTTAATTATGAATTAGGCTTCAGATTATCAATTATCCCCAACCCCAGTTCTAGCTTCATTGCTAGCTAGTTTCGTCAAACACATAAAAAGAGAGGTTCAGTATATTATTATCTCCATCTTCCTACTTACTGTTAAATTATTATTTAGCGAATAGAATTGGTATTAGGAGGAAATAGAATTTTTGTAAAAAAGAAAATAAAAGTATAAAACTAAGTCAACTAGTCATCTCTTAGTTGGTGAAATGGTACGTAACCTGTATGTAAGTAGTATTTTATTAGTTGCAAGATTTTTCAAAATCTCATAATAGACTTACAGTACCAAAAGACAATAAAATATTGCTATAATTCAGGACTTTTAAAATATTTTAAGTACAAAAAATTATCAGTAAACTTTTAAATCTGAGTACAACTTATAACACTTAATTTTAAATAAAGGAGTACACTTTATTTATTTATAATATATCGTCATGGTGTTAAGAAATTTATTAATTTATTATGGCTTTAAAATTAAACCATCGGCCATTATATCGGTTTTACAGTACAATCAGTTGAACTATTCCTCGGAACTTGATGTCGTAATTATTATTTGAGTTAATTACTGAAATGATACCTAAACTTTATCAAAAATATCTGATTTAGTCCCTATATTTTAAAAAATTACGTAGATGGTTCTTACTGTAGCAAATAAGTCTCACATTTAGTCCCTGGATCTAACTTCCGTTAAAGGCCTCCGTTAACCTCCTTTTGAGGAGGGGTATTTATGTCTTTTTGCACTACAGAGGCCATTTCAGTAATAAACCATAGGGACCAAATCAGTGACCTTTTTTCCAAAGTTCAGAGACCATTTAAGTAATTAACTCTTTTTTTATAATATATATTTTTTAAATTTCTTTTGCTTTCTTTTTTTATTTCCTTTATACTTTTTTTCATTTATTTTTGTTGTTATTTCTTATGTTCTTAAGAATTAACTCTTATGTTCTTATACTTTTTTTTTAATTATTAGTTAAATAAATACTATCAAACTTCTTAGGAATTATCTTTTTTATTTTTCATTGCTTTTTATATCTCTTTGTGAAGATTTTTTTTATTTTTTTTTCTTTTATACTTTTAAGTACTATATTAAGAATTCATTTTCGTGGCTTGATTATTATTCTTTTTATTTTGTTATATTTTACTATTATAAATCGTTTTTTTACTTGACCATCAATTTGTTATATGTTTGTATTATATGGTTAGAATTGTTGGGGTAATTTCTTATATACCCTTATTAAAAACTTAAATATCTTATTTACCCACCTTAAATTTAAAATATCTTATGTACCCTTCTTAAACACTTAAATATCTTATTTACCCAAGTCGCCATTTTTATTAATTTTTAATCATTTTAAATGATTTATAATTATTAAATATGATTAAAAAGACAATATTACCCCTCTTTTAAATATGTTCATAAAATATCCTTTGTACCCTTACAAAACCTTATAAATATCATATTTATCCAAGTAATTAACACAAAGAGCATTTTTCTAATTTTTTTATTATGGCATATAGAGTTTTTTAGTGTTCATATATACCAATTAAGTTTCTAAAAGAGTTTTGCATGTGTAAAATTTTGGAACAAATATGGGTATAATAAAACGTTTTTGTAAACATAGGGTGCGGTTCAAACGAGAACTGTATTTATACGAGAACTGCGAAATCCATTTCTGGCCAATCATTTAATTTTCTATTTTTTTATATAAATTAAATAGAAAAATGTAGTATGGACATTATTACATTACCCCTACTTTTTTAAAACTAACATATCCATCAAACGAGAAGGTGTTAAATTACGAAAAATATACCAAATTAACGAGAAAATTATGCTCTTTAATTTGAGACCGGTCTTGACATATTTTTTAAGAAAAAAAAGCCGTGTTTGCTGGGTTTTTTTCCGGTACAGCTCGACTGTGCACAAGTGCAAATTTTACACTTTGCACTAGTGCATATTTACATATGTACCAAAAAAACTAGGTGAATCTGTGCATAATGTGCAAAATTTGCACTTATGCAAAACATATTAAATTTGTACAGAAAAACTAGGTGAATATGTGCATCATGTGCAAAATTTGCACTAGTGCAAATGGCGAGCTGTACTGAAAAAAATACCTAGAAAACACACAAAAAATTGAAGAAAATATATCAAGACCAGTCTCAAATTAAAGAGCATAATTTTTTCGTTAATTTGATATAATTTTCGTAATTTAACACATTTCCGTGTGATGTATATATTAGTTTAATAATGTGGGGGTAATGTAAAATTGTCCAAACTACCCTTAGTTAATTAAGGATAAGTTTATTAGTTTTAGGTTATCCATTAACAACTCTTTAATCTCAACCCTCCATCTCTTTGATCAATGGCTGTAATTGGTTCTCGTAGTTCTCGTACGAAAAACGGTTCTCGTTTGAACCGTCCTTGTAAACATAAATAGGTATAATGATATATTTTTTGAACATTAATGAACATAATAAAAACTTTTGTGAACTTGATATGTATATCCAAAAAGCTTCATGTATCATAATACAATACACAATAAATGTTTTTCGTGATGATCAACTTAAATCCTTTATTATACTAAACTATAAGATTTCATAACAGTGAAATAGAGTGTGAAGAAATAAATAAATATTATAAATCCTATAACACGATATCGGCTTATATATTTTAGTTTGTACGCAATTAGCTTTTATATTTGTTGATTATGTATTAACGTTAGCTTATATATTTATGTATTAACATAAATATTATAAATTAAATACAACCTAAACAAAAATTATATCCCGTAGCGAAGCATGAGAAAAGATAACTCTTTATTATACATTTTTAAAGAATGGTTTTTTATAATTACTTACTATGCAAAAAAAAATTAAAATGTTTATAGTTTATGTGTTCAGATCTAATTAAAAAAGAAGAAATGAAATTTAACTTATTTATTATCACTTATTCAACTGATATTTCGATAAAAGATTATAACGCATGTTTTTTATGAATCAAAAAAGAGAATTTTAAAAGAAAATTAAAAAATAAGGGTCAAAATGAAACATGATGTCAAGTAAAAAACGATTTATAATTGTAAAATATAACAAATTAAAAAAAATCAAGCCAAGAACATGAATTTTTAAAATAATACTTAAAAGTATAAAAGAAAAAAATAAAAAGAATCTTCAGAAAGAGGTATAAAAAGCAATGACAAATAAAAAAGATAATTCCTAAGATGTTTAATAGCATTTATTTAACTAATAATTAAAAATTTTAAGAACATAAGAAATAACAACAAAATTAAATTAAAAAAGTATAAAGGAAATTAAAAAAAGAAAGCAAAAAAAAATTAAGAAATATATATTATAAAAAAAGAGTTATTAACTGGAATGATCCCTGAACTTTGGAAAAAAGTCACTGATTTGGTCCCTATGGTGTATTACTGAAACGGTCCTTGTAGTGCAAAAAGACATAAATACCCCTCCTCAAAAGGAGGTTAACGGAGGCCTTAAACGGAAGTTAGATCCAGGGACTGAATGTGGGACTTATTTGCTACAGTAGGGACCATCTACGTAATTTTTAAAGTTTAGGGACTAAATCAGATACTTTTGGCAAAGTTCAGGGACCATTTCAATAATTAGGGTTTAGGGTTTATATATTTATGTAATTATAAATTGTATTTGGATAAATGATTTATTATTTAATGTGGCTTGATTTTCCTTAAATACCTGTATTCATGATCACATTAATGAGCTCTTACAATGATTAGTCATTGATTTATTTTAATCAAAAGTTAAGATTGGTTCTCGAATAAAAAACGGATACAGACTACATTGTAATACATTTAACACTCACTCTCATACTTTACTTAATCCCTTAAAATTTGGGAGCTGATCCGTACACACCAGTGTTTAGTCATACATAACAAAGTACAAGTAGTTATTACACATGGTACAAGTTAACGATGCATAAATTTGTTGTGCATGCCACTTTTGTTGTGTATGAATCACCTCTCTTAAAAATTTATCAATCAGAAATTACTAATATACATCTCAAATAATCTCCACTTCTCAATCATATTTTCTCTCTCCTATTTTACACACCACCAATAAACACAATCTTCTATAACTAAATGCTTCCTAACCCACAAAAATGAAGAAAAAGGTTGTTTTGTTGGCTTTTAGAAATTTGTTTTAGAAGTAAAGAAAATGGTTGATGAAGAAAAAGAGAAATAAATGAAATGACATGTTACCAGGTAGAAACTATTCGTCGAATACTATACTCCTATATTCTATAAAACGACATGTTATGAGGTAAAAATGATTTGTTGTCACAACATTGCGCTGATACCATGCTAGTGTGTGTGTGTGCGCGTGTGTGTGTGTGGGGGTGGGGGAATGTTCATTTGAGAACCTTCTTATTGTGAGAGTGGCGAGAACCAATCTTAACATTTAATTAAAAGAAATCAATGACTAATAATAGGGGATGACTCATTTATGACTCAGTAATGGCTCATTTAGGAACCCTCATAAATGCTTATTAATAACTCACTAATAGTAATATTTTGAAAAAATCAAGACTCATTATGGCTGGGGCTGGGGCTGAGGCGCTTATTAATTGATAATCCGAAGCCCAAGCTATAAACAACTTAAAAAGGCGTTTACTTTGGGGGCTTACAGGGGATTATGAGGGCTTATGTTTTTAATAATCCTCTCACCCCAAACGAGACTAGAGGGCTGGGGATTACAAAAACTAGAATACCAAGCCCCTATAATCCCATATAAGTCCGTCGCCAAACATACCTTATATAATGACTCATCTGCATGGACAAAGTTCACGGTTAGATAAATATAAAAATGACCAATATATTTAAATTAAGAAGTCATTAATGACCATTCATGATGATTACAAATGATTCTTGTATTAAGAACGAATAACAATGAAATTCTCAATATATATGTGTGTATGTGTATGGTGGATCACGATAATTTTGTTTTTTGCGAGAAACGCGAGAACATTTTGCAACCATTGAATTATTTAATCAAAGAGTAAGATAAGTCATGGAATTATGTAATTAGGTTAGATCTTCATATTTTAACGAGTTATATACAAAAATGGTTTCTGTGATTGTCACTGATTTTCACTTTTAGTCATTTAACTTCAAAACTTACGATAATAGTCATATTGTTTCACTTTTGGCCCTTTAAACAAACTCAAGTTAAAATTAACCGTTAGTCAAAGGATAATGTGGTCTTTTTCCACCTTATCCATATTACCAAACACTATTTATCTATTTACTAGTTACCAAACATGTTTTATTAATATCCTCTTTAAACTTTATTTCTACCAAACACACTACCTCCCCCAATCTCTCTTTTTCTCACTCTATAACTATTTTCTTTTACCAAACACTTGTTTTCATTTCTCTCCATCTCTCACACTCTTCCTAGTCTCCACCGGTGCCACCACCACCGTCTCCTTCCCTCCGTCGGACGCCACCACCGTCTCCTTCCTTACTTTAATCTCCCGTTTTCTCTCAATCGTATACAACCACCAACAGGAGACCACACGTTCGCATCGTCAACCATCACAATCAGCAATCACTCGAAAACCACCAACAAGAGGCAACACCTCCGGCGTTGGCTCCCTTGTACAACCACCATCGTAAGCAAAATCCCTAGATCTGGGTTGACGGCTGAGCAAAAGCCCTAGATCTGGAAAGAGGATTTCCCCCTTTATTGCTCAAAGATAGAGATGAATACGGAGTCATGCAGTTGAAAATAGATATGGATGGAGCTTTGAATCGAAATCATGAGAATACAAAAGCTTACAGATTAGAAACCTGATGCACAGTGGAGGTGTTTTTATAATGGTCAAATGTATTTTAAGGTTCAGTTTGTTTCACCGAAGGAATGTAATGGAATTGAAATCAAATTCCGTTGTATATTGCGTTTGGTAACATTATTTTGAAAAGAATTAAGTTCTTCGAAGTGTTAATATTACTTTAGGTAGAGGAATGTCATTACGTACCTAACATGGATGGAATTAAAATCATTTTCATTCCTGTACATTACGGTGAAACAAACGGGATCTAAGTAATTCTTGAATCATTAGACTCTTAATCCTTCAAAGCTGTAGATTTAGATTTTTCATAATTTCAGATTCAAGTTCTTGATGCATTAAAATTATTCTAGTTGTTGAAACTACTGATTGTACATCTACATATTTTATTCAACTTTCAATCTTCTTCATCTTCGATTACTAGTTTTTTGTTTTAGACTTTTAGATCTGTATATTTTATCTGATAAGTTATTGAGTTTGCTTTAATCTTTTAGATCACTGATTCATACTGTTCTTTTCGGATATGCATAGTTGTCATCTAACCTCATAACTAAAAGAGTTAATTTAGTTTACAGAATAAATTATATAAATTGCTTATTTTATTTTATTAAATAATATATTTAGTATAATTAAATATAATTTGAAAGTAAAATAAGAATAAAAGGGTAGGAAATAGGTAAGGGATTGTGAGCATGTAGGACTCCCCCAATCAAACGTGGTGGTTAATGATTAATGTATTTCACAAAAGATTTGGTATGATGGGTAGCAATCATCACCATTATTTTAAATATAATAAGAGCTTTCTATATTGAATGAGTGACACTATTTGATCCCTCCTCTCACCTACTATGTACATATATCAAATCATTTAATTGTAAATTTTAATACATGTTATATACTTACATATGTTATATTAAGGGAGACTATCTATAATATAAAGTGGAGCTCAAAAGATTACCCTATTGAAGGGACTAAATAGATTATAAAGAGTGCCAAATAAAATTACCCATTGAATATATATTTGTATTGACGTGTGTATATGGTTAAAAGAGATAAATATAGAGAAGAGATTTGCATACAACACAAATTAGTCATAAACAACAAAAAGTGAATGTTTAGACTATTATACTCTTGAATTTGTGGATGAGATTAAAAGATAGTGGGTAGATAAGGGTATAAGAGTCATGATTGTTGTGTATGACTAATTTGTATTGTGTATAAATCATCTCCCATAAATATATAATTATTGTAGTGATATCTTGGTTAATGATAGTGGTAACTTCTAGAATAACTAAAATAAGTTATTCTAGTTTGTAATACTCATAGATTGGGGTTGTCTTTTATCACGATTTATAGACACATGTTTTGTATCCTCGGTTTATAACCTAAAGTGATTGATCTATTTATCATTAAACTTTCTGAATTACTAATGAGAAATTGAGTATTGTAGAAATGATCATATATATGTAGGGCGTCTCATGAATTTAGGAAAAAAGAAAAAGTAGGTCTTTTAAACACATATATAAGCAAAATTTTCTAATTATTTCACTAACTAAAATAAAAGAATGATAATATAATAATTTATCTTATATTTGTATTTGAGTTGTGAAGTTTTTCTAACATTATTGGAAACAAAGTATGAATCAATTCTTAATTATCAATACTCTAAAAAGATATCGGTCTCAATAGTTATCATTATTAACTTATTAAGTCATTTTGGTGACATTACGGATCGTAAGTTGGAATTTAATAACTTAAGTTCTGAGAAACTTAATTATGTAAATGTAATTGTTACTGGAATAGTTATTGTTACTAGAATAGTTAACAAGACTCTATATATTTGAGCCTCCTCTTAAACATGAGTTATGTGCAATCACATTTCTTATACTCTCTTAAAGACACCTCCGCTATTATGACTAGACAGAGAATTTACTTGTCGATTTCATCTATCTAGAATTTTTATATGCTATGCCATCTATACTAGCAATCAAGCTTATGTGTTATTCTTACCAAAACTAAAACAAATGTCGATTTTATTTTGTGAGACCACTTGTTTAAAACCCTATACAATGTGTTGACTTTCTTTATAGCCAGTAAACTTGTTGCCTTCTAAATAACATGGAACAATAATGTATAAGTTGTGGTCCATTTATATTCTCTTATAATTTTTCTTATTTATAAAAAGAAAATAATGAATTGAGCAATAAATGATGATATAGTTGGATGTCAATTATTTGAGAAGTTTGGAATGTTTGGTTTGGATGTGTGCCAACCTACTCATGGATTACTTTATTATGGATAAAATTGAAAGGGAGAGACCATATCAAGCACTCAAGCCATCACATTATTGATGTAACCAAACATTCCCTAATTACACAATCATTAATCCACATTTTCATGTCTATTTCTGTTCAATTTGATAATATTTAGATATACATATATTTTTTAAAAGGAAATATAAGATATTTTTGCATGTTTTAAATATAGTTGAATTTGTTTTCTGTTATGAAATGTATATTTAGGTATAACTTTTTTGGAAAAAATTATCCAAATTATCAATTTGATAATTTGAATTTGAATTAAAACCCACAGAAGAAAATATAAAACATTGCATTTTCATACTTACTTGCAAATAAAAAATTACAATGATAATTAATAAACAAGAAAATATATTTGAATCGAAAACTTAATAAAGAAACTTACGTTCCTTTTTAGTCAATACAAAAAAATCAATACCAGATTTTTTCTATAAGAATAGATTATTTTATTTTCTTAATTCTTGGAAATATATGTATGGCCGGGTCAGTGACTTGTTTTTTATAAGCATACGACACTTGTGATTTAGACATTTCAAATTTTAAATACATAATTTGGAACTTGGATTTTTTGAACCATGAACATTTGGAGTGTGGCCGTGAAGGAGAATATTGACAAGGGTGACAAGGACCACGTCGTGTTTGTAGGAGGATATCATACCACCACTTGGTAGTGGTGGATGGGCTTAGGTCATGAGTATATTATTTGTGAACCAAAATCAATCTAAATATCACATCTCGTATCATATCAACTTTTTTTACTTTTTTCTTTCTAACTCAAATCAACCCAAAACCAAGTAGCACCAAACCCAAATAACTCAAACAGTTTTCTCTCCTTACTCTCTCTACAAAACAAAAAAAGAAAGCTTTGGTTTAATCGGGTTGAGGAAGCCGAAGGAGAGAGAAAACGTGTGAACCCGAGGCCCTCCCGAAGCATGCATATAGCATACCCGAATGAACCCAAGCCCTTGAGAATCCTTTGAGTCACCCCCTACGTGTGGCTAGGGGTGTTCATTTTCGGATATCCGGATTTTGGGATATCCGAATTTTGGATATCCGAAAATTTCGGATAGTGGATTTCAGTACCCGAATCCGAAATTTCGAATATCCGAAATTTCGGATTCGGATATCGGATATCTGAAATATCCGAAAATTTCATAAAATATATTTTTTATATAATTTTAAAAAAATATATAATTACTAAATAACCATATTTTAAACTTTAATCACCAAAAATAGCCTAAATATATTTCAAAATGAAAAAAATACATGTATATAAAAATATATATGTTAAGAAAACTATATAAATAAACATATAAAAATAAAAAAATAAAAAATAAAAAATATTTTTCGGAAATCGGATATCCGAATATCCGAAACTTCCAAAAAACACTATCCGAATCCGAATCCGAAAATTTGGATATCCAAATTTTCTGATAATTTTGGATCGGATTTTCGGATAATCGATTCGGATGTTCGGATTCGGATTATTTTGAGCACCCCTACGTGTGGCCTTGAAAATATCACACCAAGAAGAGCAGTGTGGTGATGAGGAGGTTGACCAACCGCATGTTAGTGTGTAGAAGAATAATGGGAGTGACCATTCCCCATGTTTAAACTATTCTTGAAAGGACAAAGTACGCGAAAATACAAATAATACAATCATTATAAACATTTAACTTTATTATGTACCTAAAAATATAAATAACGGAATGAGCCATTATATGCAAGTTATGTGTAATACCATTACACTTAGGTGCTTAGTGTAGCCTAATGGTAAGCTTAGGTGCTTTCGTGTGGTGTTGCCCCAAAAGGTTATGGATTCAAGTCTTGTTAAGGACAAATTTGAGTAGATTTAGGAGTTGTTAAAAAATAAAGGTAATTAAGTAGTTTTTTGTTTTTATATCCTTTTCTTATTTTTTTCTTCTTTCTGGTCATTTGGTATGAAGACAGGAACACGAAGATGAACGAAGAAAAATCACCCAAAATATCTTTAGCCAATGGGGTTTAGCCCATTTGGTAAGACTCCCCTTCCTCGTAAAAGGTTGGGGGATCAAATCCTGCTGCATGCAGTGGGTTAGGGGTTTTCCCTTAGGGGTTTCCTCCATGGAGTGAAGGTGTGGTGCTCGAACCTTGGTTAAAGCCAAATAACGAGGGCGGTTGAAAACCCGCCACTAAGCAATTCGAACCCACACTGGTGAGGCGGGAAAGTGTATCCATTGTCAGTAAAAAATATCTAAAATATCTTTACTTATTTATTTGACAGTAAAAACTGCCTAAATCTTCTTCCTAATTGATAAAAGCAATTGCCCATCCCAAACAATTGATTTAAAACGAGTATTTGATTGCCCCCGTGTAACGACCCAAACCCCATAGCACGATATTGTCCGCTTTGCCCCACTGGCTCACGGTTTTGTTTCTGGAATGGAACACTCCACCCAAAAGGTCTCATGCTAGGAGAGATATCCACACCCTTATAAGGCATGTTTCGTTCCCCTCTCCAACCGATGTGGGACGGATGTTACACCCCGCTTATTGCAAGGGGAAAAAAATTAAAATCAATAAATTATTATAAAAAAATTAAATAATTAATTCTAAATAAACATACTTTCTCTTTTCATTCTAGAATAAATTTAAACAAAAACTTAGTAATGTATTTTTCTTAATTTATATATCTAAAGATAAAAGCTAATTACTACTTACATAATTACAATAAAATTTGACAATTAAATTTACTAATTTAGATATCAAACTTTTTCTATTTCAATAGCATATAAAACGATATGAAAAAAACTCAAAAACCATCTACAGCTTTTTATGAAGCAATTACGAAACATAAATAATAAATCGTATACATGCAACATTAATGATATTGATTACTACGACAAAATATTAAACCAAATTTGCTTTTCATTAATCTGGAACCTAATTTTTATTATATTAAAAATTGACTAGTTACAGCAAATACATCTAGGTATTCCTTCAATTATATGGCTTCTCCCTCATCAACATTCTTTTTCTTCTAAATTTATCTCCTACATAAACTAATTGTTAATCATATAGGTCTTTATCATTTTATAAAACTTCAATAACAATCATCGTATTTTTATAGCACGCCACAATTAGATGAAGATACATGTAATAATAAAAAAAACTATATTAGAAAATAACTCATAAAGCATTGAAAATTTTAATTTTAAAAGCATATAAAATAATCATTTTTTTAATTAAAGAGGGAAGGATAATAAATTATAGTCTATAATAATATAATATTGCTTTTAGAGAAAAGATAATTATATTGTATAATAATATAACATGATATATAAATTAGAAGAAAAATATAAATTTACCAAAAAGTAGTAAAATCTCATGAGATTTAGATATTTCATGATTTTATTGTAAATTTACCAAAAAGTCTTTCAAAATCTCATGATAAGTTGCCATGTTAGTTCTTCAATTGATATGTAGTATAATTTTGAACCGCCTCCATCCCATCCTCATGTGCAACAAAGCTCCTCTTTATTGTTTGAGATGGAGGTATTATCCAAAATCATTCTGAATCTACTTCAAATACGGTACAAACGAATACGGGTTCCACTCCATTTATGCAAGTTGACACCTACTCGATTATAAGGTTTTAGATGCGATTTTATCGATTCCAGAATATCAAAGTGACGGTACACTTCATATAATAGGGTTTTTATGGTTTTGTTTACGATTCTTGCTATACTCCAGAATATCGTGTGACTTGAGACAAACTCAATTTAATTCATGTTTACGATTTGTTGCTTCCTAAATGATTTACTATGATCATGTTTAGGGTTGTGTTTAAATGGGTTCTTAATTATGTAATAGGTTGTTTTCCGGATGACGAACACTAATGAAACCTAATCGAAAAACTTGAGCTTTTTGTGCAGTTTAGAAAACCTTTTATTCAAATATTTGAAGATTTGATTCCTGTAAAGATTTGGGATTTATTGAATTTGTGTAAGGTTTTTTGGGTTTAAAGCTTTGTTTTTTATAGAGATGAATTTTGATTAAGGTTTTTTTTTATCTCTTTATTGATTCCGGTTCTTTAAATCACGGTAAATGTTCATGAGATTATATGTTGTTCAAAGATTTAAGATCTTGTTGGTATGTTGTTAAAAAAAGTGTACCATATTAAGAACATAGATAAACACCCTAAAGAAATAATTAAATAAAAATAAAATAGCTTGTAACCTACAAAAACAACTTATATGTTGCATATAATGAATCAAATTAAATAGTAAGTTATATTTTTAAATACAAAATAAAATTTGTTATATTTAATAACAATTTTGATAAAGTTTATTGTATTTTCACACACTTTATTCATTTTTAAATTTACACTTCGTTAATTTAAAGAAAAAATCTCTTAGAAACAAATATATATTTCCCAAGGCAAATACAGATTTTAAATTATAATAATTTGTATTCATTACTATACAATTGGTTTTACACTAACTCTAATAGTGAATTCTAAGACTATAAATATAAACTAAATATAAAATTTTAATAATTCATTTTTCCTTTAATCTAATTCCTAAATAATCCTTATTCTCTTCCATAAATCCTAATCCCGTACACTAATACCAAATCATAAAAACTAAAAACTTAAATCGATGTAGAATCTATCCTCTTTGCTATCGCTGTAACTATTAAATCTCTCCACCGTCCTTTATGCAATGTTATTTTTTAGGGATTATAATCGTGTTATGTTTAGGTAGACAGGTCCCAATAATGACACATGAACTAAACATGACCCATTTTTTTATTCTTGTCAAATATCTCAACATTAACATGTATTATTAGACACATACACAATCCACACAACCCGTTTGATTAATAGGTTAGCTGGTTATAAAAAAAACTACTTTCAATCTGGAATTATGTTTGAAAATTGAACAATATAGATACAATGAAATGCGTAATATTAATTATATTAAACATTGTTATATAATTCCATATGGGCACAATAATACATATATCAAGTATGACATTTGAGAGTTGAATAAATGTGTTTAGAGCTTGAGTTTACAAAGCAAATTAGTAAATAAGGAAAAATATACGTTAAAGATAACAGTTGAAAAAAAGGAAAACAAAAGGAGGGAAATAAAGTTTATAAGAAAGAAAAACTTATACGAGAAAAAGGGTTGGTGTGTCAAACTATTAACACCCATTTTCTAATTAGAACATGGCCGGTTTATAATACGAAGTATGCGCCTTATCCAAAAAAATAATCTAGAATTGTCTTAGGTCAACTCAACCCGTTTATTTATGCATCAGGTCCATAACGTATTTTATGTCGTGATGATTATTGTGATTCTGATTTTTTTTCTTTTTAACCCATTTTCTAATTAGGACCTAGTTGTACCTAGTTGTACATTGTGTTCGTATGTTTGTACCATGACTTTAGTTAAGTAGTATAAGTAGTATAACTGGTGTTAATTGTAGGTTTAATGTGGTTACGTGGAAAGTGTTGAAAGTAGATAAAGTCGATAAAATATTAAATGATGTTGGATAATGATTCCGAAAATATCCCCGTTATTGAAACAGGTAAACCTAAGTCGCGTTGCAAGTTGAATAGGGGAATAAAATACCCGTGTGTTGAGTATTAGAACCACCAGAGGCGGTTCTCTTTGTTTTAATCCTCTGGAAACTTCAAAACACACACATGAACACATACTAACATACGTATAGCACATACACACACCCAAACTTAGAGTTTTGAAGAAAGAATTTAAGAAAGATCAACTTGTGTTGGATTCCATCAATTGATTTAAGTCTAAAGTCTACTTCTGCATCATCCTTGCCTTGTAAGTAAGTGATTGTTCTAAACCTAGTTCTTAAGTTGATAGAAGGAGATGATCAATTTTGAGGTGTAAATTGAACTGTAGATGTTCTTTTAAGTCAAAATACACGTGGGTAAGTTTATATTGATGTTAAAGAAGCTGTAGGAATAATTGAATCTGAGTTTAAGTCGCTTTTTGTGTTGAAAACGCTAAGGACAGCTGTTGTCTGAAAAAAGAGCTGAAGCTCACTCAACCGCCCTTGCTTGCGGCCGTAAGCATGGAGCTTTGCGGGCGCAAGCAGGCATAAAAGTCCCCTGCGGCCGTAAGCAATGGGTATTGCGCCGTAAGCATTTGTGTCATGGTTTACCGTCTAAGGACAAAGGAAATAGCTTTGCGGGTGTAAGCACATAGCTTACAATCGTAAGCACCCAAAGAACCAAGCTTTCGGGCGTAAGGCGCTACCCTTGCAGCCAAAAGCTATGGTCGGTTGGAAAGGAACCTTACAGGCACAAGGGGATCCCTTGCGGCTGTAAGGTGGGGTTTTTAAGAGGCCTTACGGGCGCAAGCAGTGTTGCAGTGTTGACAGATTGTAGACTTATGTTAGACCTGCAAATAGTTGATGTGGAGTAGTAATTGGACCTAAACCTATTGTGTTAGGTACTGCTGAGGAACCGGAAGACACTGAGCATTAAATCTGTCTTCTTTAACTGCGAGGTGAGTACCGGTTTCCCATGAGACTTAGTAAGTAGGGCTAATGGTTGTTTGTTGAAACATGCTATTGTGGTTTTCACATGTGCACGCAGGAGGTATGTTATGATTTGATATGTTATGCCATGAGGTTTGTGATGATTAAAGTGGCAATGATGATAGATGAATGCGGTAATATGAGCTATGTGATAAATGTATGCTATGATTAAGTTGTACTTGCATGTCCTGCTCATCAAGCATGAGCAGAAGTTGTTGTGATGTTAAGCATGCGTGCGATTGGATCTTGATTGAATCGGCTATATGTTGATGTTGTAATATCCGGACACTCGGGGGTTGTTTAACAGTTCCTGGCATGGTTGAGATCAGCTGCGGCTGGAACCCTGGTCCCGTGGGCTAGAAAATGAGGGATTAGCGGTACTCGAGTTTATACGCTTGGGTCTTGGGCTTTGTATGCCGCCATTCCTTGACGTGACGGGGTTCTCGGTGCAAACCATAACTGGTTTAGTTGATCTGACTCCGTAACGAGCTGGGTGAACTGCTCTTCGCTCTCCCACCAGTACGGTTGGTTGTAGCTGATTCCCCAGTTAAGGTCGTTGAGTGGGGGCTTGCAAGTTGCAACCCTGCGAGATATGACTCTTTCTGACATGTTGGCGCGCCTTGATGTGATAGGATAGCATTGTGTGATGTTCCTATGTTGTGTTAGCATGCTTGTTGATGCTCATGTGTAATCTGTGCTCACTAACTAGTTGTAGTTAACGGTGCATGATTTACCTTTTCCGCAGGTACAGATTAGTAGACATAGTGAGGCGGGTACTCGTTGGTGGTTATGTACATATCTTTTGAGGAACACGTTGTTGTAATTATGCATGTGATCTGATGGTCGGTCGGTCGGTAGTTGGGTAACACTTGTTGGTTTTCGACTTGGTGTATTTTTGTTGTATTTGATATTGCCAAGTCAGATAACAATACTAATCCTTTTGTAAATGGTGGTTACTTCTGCTGCGTCCTTTTGGTAATTATGTTTAAAAAGTTTAAATTTTTCTTGATTTTAAGCTCGTGAAAACCGGTGTTACAAATACCTTACACTGCCACCAAAGTTTAAAACTACATATCTAAGTCAATATCAATCTGTCACCATTAAACTTTCTACCGTCATTTTCTATTTACCGTGATAACACATATATTATCTTACTTGCAAAAGAAATTAACTCTTTTTAACTAAAATTTTTCGAAACTACAAAATTAAGATTTTTTCTCTTTGGAAATAATAATGGAAGATATTTATATTAATAATTGGTATAGCTGTCTTAAGTTAATTAATATAAATCTAATATTCTAATCTAATCTAATAATACATAAAAAGATGATTAGAGTAATGAGTAAGGCGGCGCGTGATGATAAGAGGCGCGTAGACCCCAGTGGTTTCCTTCTACACTCATCATCAACTAAAAAGCTGAGAACCTTGTCGCTCCACACACACATGCATCCATCCTTCACAAACAACATCCCATTTTCTTTCGATCCCTCAATTCTATCCTTTCTCCCCCTTTTCTGATCAATACCCAGCTGTAAGCAAGTCTGATTCTTGTCTTCTTCTGCCTTTTTATCTTCAATTTCAAGGTACATACGTCTTCCAACCATTCAATTTCCTTTTCCCAACAGCCTTTTTCGTCTTCGTAACTGTATCTATCGACATTTTAGGTTTTAACTTTTGTGGGTTTTGCTTCTCACACCCTGTAATTAGGGGTTTGATTTGTGTTTCACTGTCGGTTCATGATTTAATTTTGGATTTAAACTGTAGAGAAATACTAAATCCAGCAGGTTGCAAGTTGGGCAAAGTGCTTGAGGATTTGACTGTGAGTCATGAGTTCTAATCCAATTCTCGAACACGCGTCTGTGGTCGATTCTTGTTTGCAGTAATGGGTTGTGTTTATTCCATAGATTGCAACTGTATTGGTGACATATGTGCACCTAGAGATGCTAAAGTGAAAGAAACTGATAATGTGAATTCATCTGAAATTGGAGTGTTTTCACCTAATAAAGACGACGATGGAGAATCAAATCAGAATCCTGAAGTGGGTATAACTAGATTAAGAAGGGTTTCAGCACAGTTTCTTCCTCCAGATGGTTCTAGGGTTGTTGTAGTTCCATCAGCAAACTACAGACTGCAATATTCCTACCTATCTCAAAGGGGTTACTACCCTGATGCCCTTGATAAAGCCAATCAAGATAGTTTTTGCATTCACACCCCATTTGGGACAAATCCTAATGATAATTTCTTCGGAGTTTTTGATGGACATGGTGAATACGGTGCTCAATGTTCACAGTTCGTGAAGCATAAGTTATGTGAAAATTTACTCAGAAACAGCAGGTTCCATGTTGATCCTGTTGAGGCATGTCATGCTGCCTTTATGTCCACGAATTCTCAGTTACACGCTGACATGAATGTAGATGATAGTATGAGCGGGACAACTGCAATTACCATTTTAGTGCGTGGGAAGACAATTTATGTTGCTAATTGTGGTGACTCAAGAGCTGTTATTGCAGAAAGAAGAGGGACAGAGATCGTGGCTGTTGATTTGTCAATAGATCAAACTCCATTTAGAGAAGATGAGCTTGAAAGGGTGAAGCTTTGTGGGGCAAGAGTTCTTACTTTAGATCAGATTGAAGGTCTGAAGAATCCTGATGTACAGTGTTGGGGGACTGAAGAAGGTGATGATGGTGATCCTCCTAGGTTGTGGGTCCCAAATGGGATGTACCCGGGAACCGCTTTTACTAGAAGTATTGGCGATTCTATTGCCGAAACAATTGGTGTTGTAGCGAACCCAGAAATTGTTGCATTAGACCTCACACCACAACACCTCTTTTTTGTGATTGCAAGTGATGGGGTTTTCGAGTTTCTTTCTAGTCAAGCAGTGGTTGACATGGTAAGGTATCTTTTAAATTAATCTTCCACAATACTTGTCCTACAACATTATATATTGAATTATATGGTCTAAAAGATATAAAAATAACTAGAATCCATGTTCAAATTCATCAATATCCGGTTCAAAATAAGCGTTTTTTAATTACACTTTATAATATCTGCTGTAGGTTTGTAACTATAATGACCCACGGGATGCATGTGCTGCAATTGTAGCTGAATCTTATCGTCTTTGGTTGCAATATGAGACCCGAACAGATGATATCACAGTCATAGTGGTGCAAATTAGTGGAGTAACTGGGGTAAGCTAGCTCATTTTATTCAGGCATATATCAATCTGATCACTATTAACTTTTAACATTGGTTTAAGAATTATTTTTTATATTTAATTTTGGTTTTTGTTGCAGGCTACAGTTGGTCAAGCAGCAATTTCAGGCACTGCTTTAAGACCACCAATACCTCAAATTGTAGAAATGTCGGGATCTGAGTCTCCTTCAACAACGGGCTGGAATGCTAAAAACCAGCGAGTAAGGACTGATATATCAAAAACACGACTCCGAGCAATTGAAAATTCTTTAGAAAACGGACAATTGTGGGTCCCTCCATCTCCGGGACATAGAAAGACTTGGGAAGAAGAAGTAAACTTTCATCACCTAATAATCTTGCATGTTGATTTCTTGATTAAATTGTTCCATTTATCTTTTAGTAATTTGATTTGTGTTTTTACAGGCACACATTGAACGAGCTTTGCATGATCATTTTCTTTTCAGAAAACTTACCGATTCTCAGTGTCATGTTTTGTTGGACTGCATGCAAAGAGTTGAAGTTCAAGCAGGAGATACCGTTGTGAAACAAGTAAGAGCTTCTTTTATTATATTTTTTTTATGTTTTAGATCTTGGAATGGAAAATTAAGTTAATGGTGTCGTATATTGCAGGGTGGAGAGGGAGATTGTTTTTATGTTGTTGGAAGTGGCGAATTTGAGGTCTTTGCAACTCAGGTGATGCATATTGTAAATATTATGCTTATTTCAGAGCCGAATTTTTATATAAATTTTAGATTTAAATATAGATGTAGGCTAAATTTTATAAATATGTGAATTGGCAACAGGAAGAGACAAATGGAGCTGTTGCAAGGATCTTACAGCGGTATACAGCTGATAAGTTATCGTCCTTCGGTGAGCTGGCATTAATGTGAGACATAATTTTATTCTATTGTAGCTTTTTTAATAATATGTTCTTGTTATATAGTGCTTTTAGATTGCTCTTTATAAAAACTTGCTTCAGTTTTTTCAAAGGGTGTTTGGTATTGTGTTTTCGAGTTGACTATCTTCAGGGCTGGTAATGAACCGAACGAAGATGAATGGAGCTTCTTTATGTTTGTTCTTTTCACTTTAGTTGAACATGAACGGATATACAATGGATATTTGTGTTTGTGTTCGTGTTCATTTGTTTAACTTTAGCCTAACAAATGAACAAACATGAACGGATCAATAAAAAAACTTATGTTTCTCATGTATTAAAAAGATAAAATTTATTCGTTTCTGTTTATGTTCGTCTGTTTAGATGTTTAACAAACATAAACGAACAACAAATAGATAAAAGTATATGATAAAATTCAAATTTATAAAATATAAACAAACACATTATATACATACACACACCCACGAGAACATAAATGATCGGATAAACGAGCGTTTGTGAACTTAAATGAACAGACAATAACATTGTTCATGTTCATTTGTTTTGTTAAATGAACAATAATTCTTATTCTTTCGTTAAACAATAACATTGTTCATGTTCATGCAAACGCCCCCTTGATTCTAGGGTATTCCTATTTCTCTATTACAGGTACAATAAACCCCTACAAGCTTCTGTTCGTGCTGTAACAAATGGAACTCTTTGGGCCCTAAGAAGAGAAGATTTTAGAGGAATTCTTACATCTGAATTTTCAAATTTATCATCATTAAAGTTACTCCGTTCCGTTGATCTGCTCTCAAGGTTGACAATCTTACAACTCAGTCTTATTGCCGATGCTCTTTCTGAAGTTACCTTTTCCAATGGACAGAAAATAGTCGAGAAGGTAAAACTGTACTATTGAAACAAAGTCCTAAAGGTGGCAACTTTTGACCCGTTTTCTTATCAACCGCCAATGGGTCGATTTGAGTTGTGTTTTATCTCTAATGGGTTAAAGGGGTTAACTAAAATGAAAGGGGTCAAATCTATAGGTGGCAAATTTTGACCCATTTTCTTATCAACCGCCAATGTGTCGATTTGAGCTGTGTTTTATCTCTAATAGGTTAAAGGGGTTAAGTTAAAGGTTAACTAAAATGAAAGGGGTCAAATCCTATAGGTGGCACATTTTGACCCATTTTCTTATCAACCGCCAATGGGTTGATTTGAGTTGTGTTTTATCTCTCATGGGTTAAAGGGGTTAAGTTAGAAGGTTAACTAAAATGAAAGGGGTCAAATCCTATAGGTGGCAAAATTTGACCCATTTTCTTATCAACCGCCAATGTGTCGATTTGAGCTGTGTTTTATCTCTAATGGGTTAAAGGGGTTAAGTTAAAAGGTTAACTAAAATGAAAGGGGTCAAATCCTATAGGTGGCACATTTTGACCCATTTTCTTATCAACCGCCAATGGGTTGATTTGAGTTGTGTTTTATCTCTCATGGGTTAAAGGGGTTAAGTTAGAAGGTTAACTAAAATGAAAGGGGTCAAATCCTATAGGTGGCAAATTTTGACCCATTTTCTTATCAACCGCCAATGTGTCGATTTGAGCTGTGTTTTATCTCTAATGGGTTAAAGGGGTTAAGTTAAAAGGTTAACTAAAATGAAAGGGGTCAAATCCTATCGGTGGCACATTTTGACCCATTTTCTTATCAACCGCCAATGGGTTGATTTAAGTTGTGTTTTATATCTCATGGGTTAAAGGGGTTAAGTTAGAAGGTTAACTAAAATGAAAGGGGTCAAATCCTATAGGTGGCAAATTTTGACCCATTTTCTTATCAACCGCCAATGTGTTGATTTGAGTTGTGTTTTATCTCTAATGGGTTAAAGGGGTTAAGTTAAAAAGTTAACTAAAATGAAAGGGGTCAAATCCTATAGGTGGCAAATTTTGACCCTTTTTCTTATCAATTGCCAATGGGTAGATTTGAGTTGTGTTTTATCTCTAATGGGTTTAAGGGGTTAAGTTAAAAAGTTAACTAAAATGAAATGGGTCAAATCGGTCGACCCAACCCGACCCACATAAAAGGTACTCATTTGGCACCAACATGTTTTGACTCATTACCCAAACCACTCACCCTGTCCAATTTGCCACCTATACAAACATTCATTTGTCAACATTCCAACTTTATCTTACATATTATTGTGTCTATTTGTAGGGTAATAGTCTTTCGGGACTATATATGATCCAAAAGGGAAAAGTGAGAATCACGTTTGACTCATACATAAGTAGTCAAAATGCATCCAGTCTCATGTCTGATATTCAAAAATTGGATGAAGACATGCAAAGTGGTACACAACTTTCAATGGAGAAGAGTGAAGGAAGCTATTTTGGAGAATGGACACTCCTTGGTGAACGTATTGATTCTTTAAACGTTATTGCTTTAGGGAATGTAGTATGTGCTGTTTTAACAAAGGAAGTATTTGAATCAGTTGTTGGTCCTTTGTCAAAGATCTTACAAGATGGTTTCAGGTACGATGTTTTACGGATTGATAAGCTTACATACAATTAGATTTGGATAACGAATGTGTTGAGTGAATTAGGTAACGGGTTAAAACGGTAAATTACATACTAAATGTCTGATTCTACATTTTAAACATTATGTAGGTCAAGAGAAGCTTCTAGTGATATTCCACGAGAACCTGTCAGAGTTGTAGATACATCTTTGCTTTCGAAAGTGCAACTTTCTGATTTGGTATGAAGAGAAATGTTCAATATAGTCCATACTTGATCTATATTCTCGAGGGACTAATTTTAGCCTTTGGATCAACCCTCATCAATGGTTCAAATTGAATTTTAAAATTTTGGGCGGAGTGGCATTTTCGTAATTCACATGTGATGTTTTTACAATCACATGTGATTCTATACTGAATCACATGTGATGGAATATTAAAATTTCAGGACTATATTTTTTACATGGAATATATTCAACACAACTCTATAAAATTGCACTTCGTGTTTTGTTCGTGTTGATTCTTGGAATCAGGATGATTAATTGATATGTATACTTGTTTAGGAGTGGAAAACATGTTTTTATTCCACGGATTGCTGTGAAATTGGGATTGTACAACCGAAGGATTCAGGTTTGTACTTTTGCCATCTTCGTTCCAAAGAAAAAGATGAAGTTGACTTGTGAAGTCAAATAAATGGAGTATGTTTATAAGTGTAGGGTAGTGTTTTGGAATAATTAAAGATGGAGGTGGCAGATGGTGGGTCGGGGGGTTGGGTAACGGGTCAAAATCGGTTAAAAGTTGAAACGGGTCGGCTTTTAGTAGGGTTCAAACCGGACGACTAATTTGGATTGACCGAAAACATTTTTTTTGTCCAAATGTTTTTATTTTTTGACATCATTTTTCTCTACTCTTCATTCTTTTTGCATTCTGTCTTTAATTCGTATGAGCTTTGTAATAGTTTTTCATATCTTCACACTCCATATAGAG
The DNA here is from genome assembly GCA_947179395.2 of Pulicaria dysenterica. NCBI lineage: Eukaryota > Viridiplantae > Streptophyta > Magnoliopsida > Asterales > Asteraceae > Pulicaria > Pulicaria dysenterica. The sequence continues at coordinate 69,205,989 of OX359291.1, read as the reverse complement.
AACCCACAAAGTATTAATTCTGAAATGGTGGAAACAAATAGGATCGTAGCATCTTAATAATAAATATTAAACATATTCTTATGAATTTTTTATTGTTTTATTGACCATTAAGTATACTATTAACATGCACTTATGAACGTCTTTTTTCCAATAACCAGAACATTTGTTTAGCTTAAAAAGATTCTCGAAACAAAAGATCAAGAAACTTGGGAAGGAAGAACAGGTTTTAAAGGAGAAAAAACTAATCAAAGATATAGGTGCATCGCCTGGTGTACCACAAGTATTATGCACTTGTGCTGACCAAACTCATGTTGGCATACTTCTGAACACGCTTATTTCATGTCCCGTTGCTTCAATACTTCACTCTCCACTTGATGAACAATCTGCTCGTTTTTGTGCTGCCTCTATTGTTGTAGCTTTGGAAGAATTACACAAGGTTAGATTAACTGCCACAATTTATTTCAGAATCTTAAGCACTCGTTTATTAAATCGTTTGTAATATTTTCTTTAATTAATTTGGTTTTTAATTCAGGCTGGGATTCTTTACAGAGGCGTGTCACCGGAAGTTCTAATGTTTGCCCAAACAGGACATGTGCAGGTGTGTTTCTGGTTAACAGATCTGCTTCAGGATTATATTTAAAACATAAAAGTTGGAAAATCGGCAGGGTCTTGGAGGATTGACCTGAAAGATTTTTTGTCCAAAATTATTTAATAGTTTTAATTAGATTTTTTTGTCAACTATGATTATAACAATTATTCTTTTTTATTAATAATCATTTTTTTTAATAAATTGATTGTGGTTTTACGCATTGAAAATAGACTCTAGGAGACGTTCAAGTTCAACCCATTTGACCCTTTTCACTTTTAGCTCTTTATTATTATTTATTATTAAAAATTTTAATCGGTTTGACTTGTTAGAGATGACTCTAAGTAACCACCTCTAACAAAACATTAGTGATTATTATTAATTAATCAACCTGTTGGCCGTGGCTGTGTGGTTTGTGATTTGTATTGTATTGTAGCTACTTGATTTCAGATTCGGAAAGAAGTTATCCAGTGAGAGAACATTTACAATATGTGGAATGGTCGACTCTTTAGCTCCCGAAATAGTTCAAGGGAAAGGCCATGGTTTTGCTGCTGACTGGTAAAAGTTCAATGTTAATGCTATGCATACCCTAGTTGAATATTTTCAATACTTTTTCTTCTTTTTTGCATTTGCATATCCATGTTCTTGCAAACCATGATGTTCACAAAGTGTTATAACTTATTTATAAATACCGTCTTCCCGCATCTTTCATTCTCCTGTTGTAAGGTCATTTAATTATTGCACCTTTATTTCTTTTAACACCATATAAAGTGAATGTTCGGTACAGAGTTTTTTGAAGCTTTTTGGAGCTGGTAGCTTTTTGTTTTGAAAGAAAAAGCTACAAGTTATGTGCGGATGAAAAAGCTGGAAGCTTTTTTCTAAAAAAAAAGCTCTAAAACAAAAAGCTTCTTGAAGTAGCTTTTAAAACTAGCTGGAAGCTTTTTATATACCAAACTACCTAAATACCCTCTTTAATTGTTTTATAATTCCTCATATTTTTATAATTTGTTCTTTTTTGTCATTTACACTATTAAGCTCTATCTACCAGCTAATTTACCAAACACATATATAAATTAAATAAATAGCTACCAACGATTTCCGCCAAACATACCCAAAAGATGTTTAAGAAAAGGTAAAACATTGAATGATCGATACGAATAAGAAAACTTTGCAGGTGGGCATTGGGAGTGTTGATCTACTTTATGTTACAAAGTGAAATGCCATTTGGTTCATGGAGAGAGAATGAACTTGACACCTTTGCAAAGATTGCCAAAGGTCAATTCACTCTTCCAGAAACTTTCAGCCCTGAAGTTGTTGATCTCATTACCAAGGTATGTCAAATATCAAGGCTTTCAAAGGTCAATCAAATGGCCTTAAAACTTCAAAATTGATTTAGGCTCGCGACAGTTATTTTGACCTTAAAGGTCAACCGTTTCTCACAAACTGAGCAACATGATCTTGATACTTGGTAAACTGATATAAGTTCCTAAAAGTTTAAAGATTACAATTAGTTTGACCTCAAAAGTCAACGCTATCTTTAAAAACTAAATGATTAAAAAACTTCAAAAATCAATATAGGTTCATAAAATTTTGATAAATCTTTGGACGTTAATCGGTTTTCTAAAATTCTTGGTCATAAATAATTTTGGTTTCTTTAATTCATTTTAAAACAATTGTGTTTTTTTGAACCTGTAGTTACTTGAAGTAGATGAAAACGAAAGGCTCGGAAGCAAAGGTGTGGAACCTGTGAAAAGTCATAGATGGTTTGACGGTGTCGACTGGGAAAGTGTAAAATATGGTAGCTGCACAGTTCCACAGGAGATCTTGACCCGTATAGATCAGTATCTCGAAACTCGTCCAAGTGACACCTCAGCACCAGTAGTTTTGGCAACTGATGACGTGGACGAACTCAACACACCAGAATGGCTCGATGACTGGTAGGAGGTTCGGTTTTGGTCTCGAACCCGTGTGTACTATTTGGTTCAGACTCGATGGCCATGAATATTATCGCCACAAGTCTTGCATAAACTTTCTAAGCAGATATTATACGGAGGTGTATCGATTTTCGATTCTTTTTTCAACTTCTGTAAATAGGCATATATATATATATATATATATAAATGTGTGTGTGTATGCATCAGAGTTTTGCTTTTGGATCATCTCTTATTTCAGAAAAAATGATTTTTGAATATTAATGTATTATATGGATTTTGTTCATCCTTTTGTATTCTATATATCAAGTAACTCTGCAGCATTACGAAAATTCTGTTAGGAAGAAATAAAGGCAAGAAGTTACTCCGTATCATCTATAAAACAACCAAGCAAGCATTATTTTTTTTCCCTCTCTCTCATCTGTTAAGTTAGCATACAGTTTTAAATAAAGCATCTTAATTTTTAGTAATTTTAATTTATTCAATTATTCTTTATGTTAAATTAAATAAAAACTATTTGGAGAAGTTAATGATAATCTTATATATATTTTAATTCCTTAATCTTATATATGTCATTGACGGAAGTAACTGGTAGCTGAAGTTGGAAGTTGTATCTTTTATTTGTATATATGTTTAGTAAAATAGCTGGTAGCTAGAGCTAAACAGTATAAAATGACAAAAAATGATTAATAATAAAAATAAGATGAATTGCAAAACAATTAAAGATGATATTTAAGTAATTTTGTATATAAAAAGTATTCAGCTAGTTTTGAAAGATAATTAAAAAACTTTCTATTTTATAAGCTTCAAGTTTTTTCATCCAATCAAGACTATAATCTGAATTTATAAAATTTCTGGATTTTTAAAAAAAAAATGTAATATAATTATATACCAACAATCCCATATGAAATTTCATTGACTTATGATAATTTAGAAAAGAAATACACCATTCTTGTTTTGAAAGCGAACAAATTGCAGAGCAAAAAATGTGTGCGACTAGTGTGTTGCGGTGTTTTAAGTAAAAGAGTTAAAACTTTAACTTGATATCATGGTTTTCAAAACCAAACTAGCCATTATGTCAAGATAAGGAAAATGCTAGCAACTAAATACGCAAATGAAAGAGAGATCACTAGAATGACAAAAGATATATTCAAAAGGGAAAATGATTTGTAGGCCCAGTGCATTCCCGATGGAACAAATATCCAACTTAATCAATGCAATGAAATTCCTAGTGTTGATGCCAACTGATATGCATTATTTATGCTAAGCCAATTTGTCTAGGAGCTAAGACAAAAGCACATGGATGCAATGATCACTAGAGTTTTGAGATCATCTTCGCCAGGCCAAGGTATATTTATTCCAAAAGAGGGTGGCCTAAACCTAGTCACCTATGGCGATGCAGATTGGCCACAAGACGTTCCCGCACAAGGTACTTGATTCTTTTAGTAGGGTCAAAGAGACTGTCGGTGGTTTCTTGATTGTCTGCTAAAGCAGAGTATAGAGCTATGGCCACGACTGTTAGTGAGATACTTTGGATACGATGGCATCGGAAGGATTTGGAATTGGCGTGGACCTACACCACTTTATTGTGATAATTAGGCTGCTAGACAAATAGCAGACAATGAGGTTATTCATGAGCACATAATACATGTGGAAATGAACAAGCAAGGTTGGATCAAGTGGTTATCACCCTTGCCTCTAGAGACAGAGGTCAAGGGTTCGATCCTCACTCCTTGCAAGGCCGGAGGTCCTTTTCTACATTTAGTAGAACTGGAAGCATCCTCTCTACCTCTACGGTAGATGTATGGGTGTCTACATCTCAACCTCCCCCATACACCGTGCAAACGGTATTGGGACCCATAACCCGTGGAAGACGGTATTGGGTGTTACTTTTTACTTTTTATAATACATGTGGAAATGAATTGCTATTTTGTTTGAGAACGTGTCGAATCTCAAGAAATTCAGCCTCAACGGGTAGACTCTGCTAATCAAATATAGCCAACAAATTCACTAAAGCTTTAAGCACAAAACTTTTTCGCTATCTTCTTGGCAAGTTTGGCATTCATGATTTTCATGCTTCAACTTGAGGGGAGTAAAGGATACCGTCTATATCATATGAGATATGTTCTCCTTTTTGTGTATATCTCTTTGTATAGGATATATCTTTTTTCTAGCTAGCCTTTTGGTTTTAATAGGCTGTTGTCTGTTCGTGTATATATACACTTCTGCTGTATCAGTTCCTTAATGATTTTAGCTCTGAACATATAATACTCCTTTTGGATGTAGTTAAGTCTACAAGCGTATCAATGATGCACACATAGTTTGTCATCTTCTTTAAAACTTTAGTCTTAGATATATCACTCGAACATCGATGTAAATGAATAGTGTGATGGGGGGAAGCTAATATGACATGGTTTACGTGATTATGCGACAGAAGAAGACCCCTTTTCCACTCTAAGTTTTCAAAATCTTTTCAACCTACAAAGCAACCGAAACCCCTTTTTACGGTTAACACGATTTACCTCCGTATGAGAGACGGTTGTAAAAGGACGTCACGTATGCATTTATGAAATGCATAAATCATGTATGTCTTGAAATAAACTACAAGTTAGTAAAATTTTGGTGAAAAGTAGTTATAATTTGTTACATATAAGATAGGATAAATATAATTAGAAAGGTTATTAATTAAATGGAGGAATTGGCTTTAAATGGCAATCCAAACTATTTATCCATATTAGCTCCACTATCCTTGGCATGATCCCCAAATTCAGAGAGGCGTTTCGATCTGATCATATATCCATTTATCTAATAATTTACTATAAATTTGCAGTTTTTTGATCGAGCGTTAAAGAGGAATTGAAGAATGGCCGGCGGTGGATTTGTGAATGCACACGGCGGAGCAAGGGCGGAGTATTATGAGTATAAAATCACTTGGTATTTCATTTCTGCTAGCATTGTTGCCGCTCTCGGTGGTTCTCTTTTCGGCTATGATCTCGGCGTCTCCGGTCAGTCTCTCTTCTTACCTCGATCTTCGTTTTTTTTCTTCTCCGGCTAGCTCAATTGCACATTAGATCACCGATTTGTCTAGGTTTGAAAGCCAATGTCCGGTGAGATTTGTATGATTGAGGCAAATTACATCTGCTCGTCTCAAATGTGTGTGTGTGTGTGTGGTGTATTGTTTGATTATGTGTTAGAGATTTTTCTGATCAGATATTATCAATCACATTGTGTTTTTGTGCTTCTGTAAAGCTGTATTCTGTCTATTTCATCGTCCTATACAAGCTGTTGGTAGCTTTAACTTAAATTTATGATTTTCAGATCAATGAACACTTGGGTATTTCATTAATTCATAACCAAATTTTATTTTCCCTGTCGTCATATGTAATGATCAGTGAGAATTAGTGCCATATTTTAGCAAGGTATCCATCCTCAATTCCTTTTTTTTTTCGAACGGCTGAAATTTCATTCATGATGAAAAGCAATATCAATACACTATTGTCTGTTACAAACTCATTTAACCAATACTCATGAGACGCATTGAAATAATACATCAAATTCTATATGCTAAACCCACTTTAGATCAAATTTTGAAATGCCAAGCTCACAAATTTTGGATTACAAATATCATGATAGAAAGATGCAGTAAAAAGATTTAGTAGGAAAAATTAACATTTTCTTTCTATAAATCTTGTTCCTTTGCAGATTATCCACCCTTGAAAAACACAAAGATATTGTTTTCTCTGCCTCAAAAAACGCGGGAATCTTCTGTCTTTCAAAAAAGTGGAGTTACTAACGTTTTCATTTAATAGTAACTTTTGATAATTTCTGTAGATGTAGAAAGATAAAAAAGCATGAATATTCGTAACAGTTTTCCTTGAATTTGTCATCAGAAGAAAAACAATAAACATTATATTTTACTACTATATTGTTTCTTGGAATTTCTATAATTACAAGATTATCCTTCTGAAAGTTATATATCAAACAATCTCTTTAAATTGGATGATTAAATAGCTTTTTTTCAGCATTAAATATGGTTAACATGATTAATTTATACTGGATGTAATAAAAGTTTACTTTGTGATTTTTGGAGAAGGCCTGGCGGCCTGCCCGATACCATTGTGACCCGTGACTCAGTGAGCTATATTCCTTACCACATTAGGGAAAAAAAGGAATAAACTTTTCAGAAAAAAATTGGGTGTTTGGTACTATTTCTTCAAATTTTTGTTCATACTTATCATCCTATTTATTTGATCAAAATAGGAGATAAAATAGGAGGTGAGGAAATAGAATTAACGAAGTACACATGTCATCTTGTGATGAGTAGAAGGATGAAGTAAGAACAAAAGGTAGAAGGAAATTTAATTTTTCTTGATACAAATTAATAGCGGAAAATTTTTAATGGGCTTCATTGGTCACTAATTAACTTCGTTTGGATAAAGATAAGAGAAGGCAACCATACATGCATGGAGTACAATCCCACAACATGTCAACTCCTGGTACATCTACGTAGAAATAAAAAAAGAAATTTATTTGTTTTAGGTGAACCTCTTTTGTATTGTTGCCTCTTTTGTTAATAGTTTTTGTTATTGCTACTTTAATTACTTACATAATCGATTCAATGTGTGTTTCGTACAATCCAACAAGATGCAATCTTTTAATCCTTTTCAAAAGGGATTTCCTGTTTTTAGCCGACTCCCACGGAAAAAGTCAAGCTATTCTCTAATGTATGCAGTTTTCCTAGTTGTTTCATACACTCTCTTTAGTCATCCAAGATGTTTACCTCGCAATAATTGAACCCAGGTTTTTTTGACTTTCTAGGCAATCCACCTCTAGGCCATCTTGAGATGGTTGGCTGATTTGACTTTCTTAGTGAAAATAGTACTCACTTTTGACAAATTACTATTTTGTGAAGAGTTATTATGATTGTTGCTTCATTGACTTAAAAACTAATGCATTTGTAATTCTACATTAGCATATAATTTTCGAAATGTAATCTGAAGACTCAAAAAACAAATTTTGACTTTTGAAGATAAGTTAAAAATCACTGAGTTTGAATCTCACTTTATTAAATCATCAGGTTCTGTCATAGGTCAATTGTGTGTTATTTATATGGTGTTTTCTAGTAAGAAAGTGTCATAGGTCAATTATGTGTTATTTACAATTTTGACTTTTATTGGTCAAAAATATTATGTTCAAAAACCATCTTTTTGTCTTTAGAAGTCTAAAGGTCATGGCTACAGTTTCTATTCGGTTGCAGGTGGAGTGACATCTATGGATCATTTCTTGAAGGAGTTCTTTCATGAAGTTTACAAAAGAAAACATGAACGTCTTAAGGAAACAGATTACTGCAAGTACGACAACCAGCTTCTCACCCTCTTTACATCATCTCTTTATTTTGCAGCCCTGCTTTCTACATTCTTAGCATCCCATGTAACCAGAAATAAAGGCCGAAGGGCCAGTATTCTTGTTGGTGCAGTCAGCTTCTTTGTTGGTGCAATTCTAAATGCTTTTGCACAGAATCTTGCCATGCTTATCTTTGGTCGGTGCTTTCTTGGCATTGGCATCGGATTTGGAAACCAAGTAAGTTCCTTTTCACCATTTTTATAAGGATAATAGTACTTCCATTAGTTGTTATTTTTGTTCTTTCTTTTATTTGCATAGATAGTGTCCAAAAACTTTTTGAACTTTAAATTTTAAAACCAAAAGATTGAAACTCAAATAGCAAAAATTCTTTTAGAGGTGGTTCAGACCGGATAACAGGTTAAAACGAGTTCGGGCTTTAACTTGTCATTTTCGATACAAGTAAAAACGTGTTGTTCGGGTTGGGTAACCAGCAAACACTTCTTTTCCGTTTTATAATTTCTTTTAAATAGTTAATGCAATAATTATTATTACAAAGACAATATTATTATGATAATAATTTAAATCTTTGAGTAACATGATTTAGGCATGCATGATAAACATATTGTGGCGATTTTTTAATAGTTTGACCCGTTCCCATATAGCTAATTATTTTTATTTAACTTGTTTGAGATAAAAACGCAACCCAAATCAACCCATCCATAATAGTTTCTTGTTCATGTGAGAACTTGAAGGCAGTTCCTCTATATCTCTCAGAAATGGCACCTGCAAAGGTCAGAGGTGCAGTAAACCAATTGTTTCAACTAACAACTACTTTGGGAATATTCATAGCTAACTTTGTAAACAATGCAACCGAGAAACATCCAAAGGGCTGGAGATTATCACTTGGTTTAGCAACGATTCCAGCTTTGCTAATGTTTGTTGGTGGGTTATTTTTACCCGAAACACCAAACAGTCTAGTAGAACAAGGCAGACTAGAAGAAGGAAGGAAAGTGTTGGAAAGAGTTAGAGGTACAACAAAAGTAGAAGCCGAGTTTCAAGACCTTGTTGAAGCAAGTGAAGCCGCTAAAGCTATAAAAAATCCTTTTAGGAACTTACTCAAGAGGAAAAATCGTCCGCAATTGGTTATAGGAGCTTTAGGTATACCCGCGTTTCAACAGCTCACAGGGATGAACTCTGTGTTGTTCTATGCACCTGTGATCTTTCAAAGCTTGGGGTTCGGTTCAAGGGCATCACTCTGGTCTTCAACAATCACAACGGGTGCTCTTGTCTTTGGTACATTTATATCAATGGCTCTTGTTGATAAGTTTGGTAGAAGAGCCTTTTTCTTGGAAGCTGGTTTTGAAATGATTTGCTGTATGGTAAGTCTTTTCTCTAACATAATTCTGCACCCTTTTAACGAGTTCTTTAAATATTATATTATACAACATGCTTGTGATGTTTCAGGTGGCTGTGGCTGTAACTCTAGCACTGAAATTCGGGCAAGGTGTTGCACTCTCGAAAGGAATAGGCATCTTCCTTGTAGTTATGATAAGCCTTTTTGTGTTAGGTTTCGGAAGGTCATGGGGCCCGCTGGGATGGCTTGTTCCGACTGAGATATTCCCGTTGGAAACAAGGTCTGCTGGTCAAAGTATGGTGGTTTGTGTTAACATGCTATTCACAGCTCTGATTGCACAATGCTTCTTAGTGTCACTCTGCCATTTAAGATATGGCATCTTCTTGCTGTTTGCTGGTTTGATAGTAATCATGACTCTGTTCATTTATTTCCTCTTGCCCGAAACGAAGCAGGTTCCGATTGAAGAGATACATTTGTTATGGCAAAACCATTGGTTTTGGAAAAGGTATTGTGAGCCTGAAGATCAACCGCAACGAATAGGAAGGAGGTTGGAAGTGGTGTAAAATCTCAAAAATTAGGATTTTTATTTTCTTTCTTTTTCAGGTTTTAGTTTTGCTTGCAAGTTCTTAATGAATAGCAAGTGAAAATTTGGTCAGATGTGCATATTTTTATGTCTTTAATAAGGTAAGGGTGGATTTATAGTGTCTAGTCATGGGTTTGAGACATGAAAATGGTCTCATAATGTAAAGGTAAAAAAAAAGAACATGTACATAAAGGCTTTCTTTGCTCAAGAGGGATAATAATTGCAAGGCAAATCCAATGTAGTAAGGGTTAGTGACAATATGATAAGTGCTGGATTTATATAACATTTTTTGTGTGTGTCTACATTAGGTTATTTTAATCATAAAATATGTTCTATTCTTGCAATGTTTTTGTGTTTTTGTTAACACATGCCAACTCACTTAATCACTTTTATCTCCCCCTCAAGATTAAGGATTTTGTTTTCGTGATGACCAATGTGACGAGGTCTATGAAAACTCAGAGCAATCAAGTGGACAAATGATACCATTATCAAACACACTAACACACGCAATTTAGGGTTTTGATTTCTGTGCCCACGTGTTTCTTGAGAAGATAAAGTTATCTTTTTATTTCTAATGCTAGAATTCGTCTTTCAAGCACAGGCAAAAGAATCCTAGTGCACGATTTGGTTAAGTGTTAGATAAAGTTTTAGGTTTCAGAATGTGATGCGAGGAAGGGAGACATACATGTTTCCTTCTTCTACACAAAGTCTTCATCCACGATAACATATCATCACATATTAGTTTTTGATAACATGATACAAAAACTGATTTCTTTATTCTACTATAAAACAATGGAATCTTTGCCACATGAGTAAAACTCGAATTATCTAAACAAAGAAAGCTATATGCCTGTTTCTTGTCTAACCCTCATGAAGAAAGTTCTTCAATAATATCATCTAATTGCTAGCTTATGCTAAAAACATGTATTTAGTTAATATGGTTTAGGGTAAATGTTAATTAGCTATCGTTTATCACATTGTGAAAACATACCTCTTTTTTGCCTAGTTGAGATAACCGCCCAAATTTGCATACACACATATAAGATAACACTTTTTCTCTTGAAACATAACACAATCTGAGAAATACATTTCAAGGGAGTGTAACAATCACTTGACTATGTTTGAATGCTCTTGTACTAGATTGACATAATTGTGCTAACAAATCCCACCGCATAAGCAATGTTTGGCTTTCCACATATGACAACACACGTCAAACTACCAACTATGGACGGTTTATGAACTTTTTCTATCTTTTCTTCATCTGATTAAGATGGTTGTTTCTTTATAATTACTTTGAAGTGGCTTCCCAAAAGCATGCTTATGATTTTGGCATCTTTAAGAATGAATTTCTCAAACATATTCTTACTATGTTCCTTTTAGGAGACTCTTTGGTACATTTAGATTTGTTTCTCGTGACACTCATAATGAATATCTACTTTGTAGCCTCTAAATCATTTATCTTGAACTCATAGACGTACATCTCCTTAATTAGCTGACCTCTCTATGAGTTGATCATGCAGTCAACACATCATCAAATGTAACAATTATATTTTAAATAAAAGTTGAAGGACTTATGAGAGTAATTTGGGCCCCAAGGGAATATATTTCCAACAACTTATGAAAACATCAATATAAATTGGTTACAATGCGAAAAGGTGAACAAAATATTTTATCAGACAAACGTTATTGTGCATTTGAGACATGACTTGTGCACATTTGTGTATAAATTTGACTAGTCAGATATCTTGTGATGTTTAAATTGTTGTTTATATGAGCATCATATTTAACAACCATTTCTTCTATAGGGTCACACAAAAGGGGGATTATCCCACGCTACCTGACTTCGTCCGTGCACACAAAACAATCTACATCTACTCATTAAGCCAAGTCACATTTAACCTGGTGTTCTGAGCTAAATTTAAGAGCCGTCAAAGAGTATCAATAAGACCCAAAAGGGGGATTAGCCCACGTCACATGAGTTCATGAATTAGCACAAAATAGTCTACGTCTACTCGTTAAGCCAAGTCACATTAACCTTGTATCCTAAGCTGATTGTGAGAGCCGTCAAAGTCATTCACCTCTCAGATAATCCCGTCTACAAACCGTCAGAACATAATCAGAGGCGGAGACAAGGGAGGGGGGGACTGAAGGATGCTTGGCCCCCTCCAATGCTCCCAAAATTCTTAGTATTTTATAAGTCTTAAGTCCATATGACATATATATTAACCCCCCTAATTATAGTTAATTAATAACTCAAATATTGCTTAAAACAAAAAAGGCGAATAGAAGACTCGAAGTAACGATTCTTATATTTGAAAGAGCTTTCTCAACAATGAAAACTATGAAAAGAAGGTTTCATAATAACACGAGTGATGATCTTTAAAATAGTTTGGTTGTTTACATTGAGAAAGAGATTGCGTATACTTTCTTTATAGACAATATAAGAGATGAGTTATATTCAAAGAAATAAAGTCGCGTTCAACTACAAACACACGAATTATAATTTCTTATCGTTAATTTTTGGTTTCATTGAAGTTTATCAAGATAAAACATTCAAGTTGTTGTTTTAGTTAATATTATGCTTGTAGCACATTAATTCATCACAATCGAATTAGCAATTTGAGAAAACTTTGGTCATTAAAGACCGATTTTGATAAAATTTAAGTGTTGTTTTACCACACGAGTTTCTTGTTTTTAACGAACCTTCATTATTTGTTTATCTAGACAGATAATGAAATCTGTTTATATTGTTTATATATATTATATATATATATATGTGTGTGTGTGTGTGTGTGTGTGTCATTAGATAAAGTAAGACCGACCCCCGCTATACTAAAATCCTAGCTCCGCCCCTAGAACATAATGACCTCTAGCTAGGTCATCTACCTCTTGGTGAGAGTGTAATGCACTTCAAATCACACCCCTATCAACATTGTTGATGTTAAGAAGATATCAATCTTCTTCATTAAAATGGTAAGTAATGAATACAAAACATGTCAAGTTTGGTTACCATAGTTCGAACTATTGCTACGTTCATCCTTAGCATCTTATCTTAATCATATTAAAATGTTTCTACTGTATCCTTTTACTTTGATTATTGATATATCAAAGTCACTAATTTATTTCTTATCATATCTTTTAATTTTAACACATGTTTTAATTTAGTCAATATGAAGATAAGAAGTAGAATTCGGTAGAGATATATAACGTCTCTTAATTGAATAAATCGATAGAAGGATTGATTCAATCGCTAGTTTAATTTTATAAAAAAAAGGTTTATATCATCTATTTATCCCTTTATATTCAATACATAGAATTGGTGAACTAGATGTGTTACTATTATTTTTTTAAACAACAAAAGATTTTATTAATTAAACTAGCAACATATTAAAATCATGTACATAATGTGTGCCGATTAGTGAACAATTAACTCCCTTGAAGGTCAATTCCTTGAAGATCTAAAGAAAGAAACCAACACCCACTTCGCCACGTGTCCTTCACCCCTCTTTAATCCACAACGATATCCATTTCTCAAATTGACTGCTTAAAATATTGATGAATTTTCCTTCCCCAAAAACACCCAATTCCGCTGACTTCATCAACACCTTCATCATTACGCTTACACGTGTTCCCAATTCTCGTCTTCCTCTTTCACCATTCTCTCAAAACAAAATCTGCTCTGCTTCACTTTTGTCAGATTTAAAGTATTCAAAGATGAATTCAGCATCAAGCAATCTTTGTTCTCGGTTAGTGGAGGATAATTTTTAAAATTTCAAATTCTGAAAAGTTTCAAAAAGATTTAAAAACAAATAAACAAAAGATGACTCTTGAGCTAAGGGGTTCACTTTCACCTTAAAATCTACCGATTTCATCTTCTTGTTGTGAATTTGAGCTTTATTAGATCCTGATTTTAAAGGGTATTTTGTAAATTTTTCAAATTTTCAAGATTTCTTGAAACCCCACATATTTTCTTGGGTCTGATTTGGGGGTTGAGGTGGGGCCAATGTAACTGGCATTGGATAGAGATCAGCTTTTTGGATCAGTTTCTATTTGCCACTCCGTTTCAAATCGATGGCCGTCTCTTTCATCCGGTTCGCATCTGATTACTTCGCGAATATTATAATGAATGAATTAGATAATATATTTATAGGATCTCTTTAATGCTTTAATCATTTTGGGAAAGTTCATGCGGATGATGCGGTCGCATTCAATTCACTCATCTATTTATCTATAAATTTAGGCATCTTATGGTTCTGAATATGAATCTGTATAGTGCTCTGCAGATTCAAGTCTCCCTTCGTATGATTTAGGATACAATTCTACAGAAACTTGTAAGTTCTGTTCTTGAATTTTATGTTTTGATTTCCTTGATATGTTGTTGAATCTTGCTGCTAAGTTCTCTATTAAAAGTAGATTAAAAAGAAATCTTACTAAGACACCAAGACTGAAGAGTGTAAATTTCGAATCTTTCTGAGACTTAACTCGTTTTGCCAAATGGTTTATGCAGTCTCTTGAAGGAAATTATAGATTCAAAAGGGAAAAAACAGTTGATGTTTAAATGCTTACACAATTTTCACACCTTAAATGTCCATAGAAATAGCAAGATTCCATTTTTTTGCCAATTTTACACATTTGTTCATTGCAGCTTCTTGATGCCTTTGATTTTGGTCATGAGATTATCGATTTTGTAACGGGTATTTTAGACATATGGCTAATGGTCAACATGAATATCTCAAAATAGTTTCATATTGTTATTTAAAGTTCACTGAAAATGTACTTCCATCCATTACTCAACGCTCGAGTTATTGATTAGTTTTTTTATGATCTTTAGAATGGGAGACTTGTATATCCATGGAGGAAGTTCACATAGCCAGTCAATAGTGAGTATAAATACACGTATTCCTTGAAATAACTTCATATTCATTGTTTCAGCAGTAATAATTTATGTTTTTAGTGCTATGTTCAAAGTATTATTTTGTATTGCTTCTGATTTAGGTGTCTTGAATAGGGTTACAATGCGGGAATTATTAGTCCTTTTATGCCACAAGCATTGTTGGATGACATTTTCTCTCGTCTCTTAGCATTGACTTCATACATAAGCAATCGGTTTATCCAGTTTTTTGGTGAGTACATTAAGCATCTTCTTGTTTCTGCACTTGGTTTGTGTTTTAAATAACTAACTTTTATGTTATCATAGAGGATCTTGTCTACAGAGATGTTAGTAGATATTCAGAAGATTTTGTGGCTTGCCAAGATTTGGATTCTATTAATGGAGAATCTGTTTCAGCTAAACGTGCATCATCTTGTTCTTCAACATCAAAAAATGTTGGCCCGGTTCTTGATGTACATGAACAAGAAAATTCAAGTCTTGGGAACGATTTGCCTGTATGTTCCAGATGTGAAATTGTAGAAAGAAAGTTCTTTTATGGTGGTATCCACTTCATTCTTAAAGGGTATTTTCTGCTATTCTCATTGTCTTCTGTGTCTGTGCGTGTTTTTCTTATCTGTTTGGGGATTACTAAGAAAGTGAACTTTTTACTTTTTACGTTTTAGTAAATAGAAGTGTTTTTATGTCTCATCTACTTATGAATGGGTCGATTCAAGTTATGTTTATAGTATCTCTAACGGGCTGAAGGGTAAAATGGGTAAATTTAAAGATAACGGGTCAAATGGGTCGAAAGTCACCAGGGTTTATGTTTTATGCATAAAACCTCCAAAGTCGATTTTAATATTTTCTTTGTTATTTGGATTTGGCATGTTACATACACTTTCATTCAAGTTCATGATTTCTTGCAGTTCTTTGGTACAATTGCAGGTTGGAACTCACTAGGCATTTTGTGAAATCCGCTTTGGTTCTAGCATTGGCTCCCTACCGAATATCTTCTCAATGTGTTAAACGTGCACAAATTCGTGTGAGAAGGTATATATAACTGGTTTTTCCGTTCAACATGATTATAACGATGCTTTAGGGGTTGTTTGTTTGCTACTTAATGGAATCATTCATCGCTGAATGCTGAATCATTCAACATTCAGTGTGTTTGATTACTGTCTGAATGAAACAGAAGAACGCTGTTGAATCATTATACATTAAAATACATTCTGAATCATTAAGCACCGAATATTTTACCCCAATACTCCTTCATTCACACGTTGCCTTGTTAAACAATCACATCTTATAATATAATATATCACTATTAAGGTTAAAATGGTGGTTTGCATCATTCAGATTGTTCATTCATAAGCTTTATCAAACAACATCTCACATTCAGAAGCAGATTCATTCAGAGCCTTTGAATTCCAGACCACAATCATTCTGTGTTTAATCATTCTGTTCTAACAAACAGCCCTTTAGTGTTTATAATTTCACATTATATTCAATAAAATTTCTATTAATGTCTGGATATTTTCAGCTTCCTATCTCGAGTACAGATAACCTTCCGCGGGTCTTCCAACGACATTGGATGGATCCAACGCGATCCAAACATGGAACCAGTAGAAGATGGTTCTGCTAGATTTTTAGAACTTTTAAATGCAATAAGGTACCACCATTTGTATAAATCCTAGATATACTGAATTACTGATAAAGTTGTGATTTTTGAAAATACTTTCTTAAATTCGTTCTCAAGGAATGGAGAGCACAAGCTACCAGACTCATATGTTTATTTACTGATTCCAGGTACGAGCCACTAGTATTGTTTTTACCTCTTTTAGTCATCATTTGTTAGTTCTGTTTCCTGCTTCTTTTCTTCTTTAAAAAAAAAAATATATTTATCAGGATTATTCAGCAACCACGGTCCATTATACTTTGTTAGCACCAAGAGGTTCTTTTCAAAGATGGGCTTAGCTTGCCATATTGCAAAAATTCACAGCGAGGTAATATTTCTTAATTTTAATCTATAAGTCAAGAAATCTTTGCTTTATGTTAGTTGTCATTACGACTATATTGTTACTAATATAAGTTTTTAATAAAGATATTCAAGATGTATGTATGCAAGCATTTAGATTAAGTTTTTGACCCATTCGACCCGTTTCACTAGTTTCATGTTGGAGTAAGTTTCTAAATTTTATTCCAACGACCAATTACATATAAAAAAGAACTCAAATCAATCATTTTCAAGTAATTCGGTCAAAATCTGTAAGTGTGCTTAGAACCCATTATCTTGTACTGATTTTTTGTTGGTTTTTTTGTGAATTTAGGCATCGGTGGAGTACAATTCGTGGGTTTTGAAGCAATATATAGAAGAGCTTTATTGGGGGTCGGGGAAACGTGTGATGTTGCTTGGTCACAGCAAGGGTGGAGTAGATGCTGCTGCTGCTTTATCGCTTTATTGGTGTGATTTGAAGGATAAAGTTGCTGGATTGGCGCTGGTGCAGAGTCCTTATGGTGGAACCCCGATTGCCTCTGATATGATGCGCGAAGGCCAGATTGCTGATAAAGAAACTAGGAGGATTATGAAACTCATAGTCTGCAAGATCATCAAGGTAAATGTCCCTTTTGACTTTTTTCTTCGAGTCAATTTGATAAGATTTCCGGTTCGAAAAGGAATTGATAGCTAAACATGTATTATCATTAGATTATGTAATTTAATAAATCAAAATTTATTTATTATTTGTTATTTTATATTTATAGGGCGACATAAAGTCTTTAGAGGATCTAACGTATGAGAAAAGAAAGAAGTTTCTGAGCCAACACAAGCTCCCGAAAGGAATCCCACTTGTCTCATTTAGATCCGAAGCGAATGTGGGACCCGGAGTGATATCAATGATGTCCCACATAGCACATGTTGAGCTCCCTAAGCTTTCTTTTTTGGGACACGGGTCCCACGAGTACGAGTATGAAGTGGGACCCGGTGTGAAACATCAAGTGCCGGTGGTGGTTCCTGTCTCGGCTGCAATGGCCGTGTCAGCTCTCCACCTGCAACTTCGGTACGGGGAAAAGAGTGACGGGTTAGTCACGTGCCGTGATGCAGAGGTCCCTGGCTCGGTCGTGGTTCGACCCGACCAGAAGCTCGATCATGCGTGGATGGTGTATTCGTCGTGGAATAAGAATCAGATAGGAGCCGATGCTTCCGAGATGTGTGAAGCTTTGCTAACGATGTTAGTCGAGCTTGGAAAGAAGAAGAATTTTGGGAATTAGTTCTACATTTATGGATTGTTATAAGTTTAGACAAGTTCATGTTGTTTTTATTGTTGATTTATATATTTTTGACACATACCTAAAATTTTGAGGATTGAAAGGGTTGTAGGGTCCAAATATATGTTGTTTTCTATATTTTATAACTTGAGAATACCAGTTAAATCTTGTAAATGTGGGGGACTTAGGTTGTAGCAAGACTTTGCAATATGAATTTATTTCTATTTATTAATTAATCACACGTTAAGTGATGGAATACGTATTTTGGATTATCATTTTACTTGATTATTCTGGTTTGGTAGGGGTGTTCTCAAAGATTTAAAACCCGAATTGGTCCGTATGATTTGTAACTTATACTCAAAGAATTGTAACCCGAAAACAAGGATAACTATTTAAGTAAGTCGCGAGTTTGGTTTGGTTTTACAATTTGCTAAACTGCTCGTACCTGATCAACTTCCGGTTTGTACAAAGCTAGTCAAAAGAGGTATAGACGTGCCATCAATCCTATGCCCGATATGTGATAAGGATACAGAAACGGTTCAGCACTTGTTATTCTACTACACAAGTACTAGACGATAATGGTCTGAATTACACAGTTGGTGCTTGAGCTCGAATTCTCGCAAAACTTTGAATTAAAGATACAAATCACAGTTTAGTGCGATTCTTCGACACAAATGACACCTGATATAAGCCCTAATCAACACCAATCGATCATTCATTAAGCACTAAGCAATACACATCGTTCACAAATCAAATCCTAATTATTAATACATTTCGTGAATCACGCCTTAATCGATACATTTCGTGAATCAAAACCTTTAATTATCAGTTTGAGTGTATTTGACCCATTTTCTACTTCATTATATCTCCGTGTCATGTGAATTGAGATAATTCATCAATAATTTTTGTTGCTCCTTCATATTCTCTTTAAACAGATTTAGGTTTGATGCGGATTGTTCATTTGTGATCCAAAATATGGTACTAGATGATTTCATGAAGATGTTGGTTTCTCATAAAAGTTATAATGATGTGTATGCAATCGAGGCTACTTTCCATGATCCAGATTCTGTAAATAAATTTCATCTACCAATTTAAAGTTATTAATGTTAAAGAGCAATTTCATTGTGCATTGATTTTGTTGAAGCATCCTAACATTATTTTCTACTACTTGTTCTTATTACAACCAATCATATGCTTCTAACTCTTACACCCCCTAATAGATTATTAAGCTTGTCATTGGCATGTTCATTGTTTTATTTGACAGAAAGGAGGGATTACAATGAAGAATGAAGATCAACATTATAAAAATGGTAAATCAAATAGAGTCCATGATATTGTTCTAAGGAATCAAATATTTTACTTAAGCATTAGAAATCAGAAATGTTTATATGTGATGTGAATCTCTAAGTGCCTATTTTTGATTTGTGGATTACAAGAACAAAGAGGTATTTGATGGTAGTAATTGTGATTTCACCATCTTACTATTCTTTGTGAAGCAATACAATCTAATTTACCTAACTAATTACACAAATCAAAGAGCTCAAAGAATATGAGGGTACTGTGATTATCTTGTTGAACCTATATTGAACAGAAATCTATATTGGAGATACATGTATCAAACATCCAAACCCTTGCACATGCCCTCCAAGTACATATGTACTTTCACAGATCTCGGTATCTCTTTGCGCTTTCTGTTTGCAAGTAATGCGGCTCATACATAACCTTATAGATATCCTGTTTCTGTTATAAATAGAAGAGAATGCATATGTTATCAAGAATTCAGGTGAAGGTATGTGCGTGCTATTTAACTTTGATGATTTTGAATCTATGTAGTGTGTACAAAAAAAGTTTATTATGTGGTTTGTTGATATGGATATATGATGACAGATGCGCTAGGAGAAATTTTAAAGGGGTTATGGTGTTATCTTGACAGGCCTTTCCAGGTATTATTTTATACAAAATTAGCTTGTTTGCATATAAAAACAATATCTCGTTGCTTAGCAACCTTTTTAAGCAAAGATTGCTTAGCAAACTAAATCTAAAACTTTTATGTCATGAGTAATTGAGAAAACCCAAACTTTACATCAAAAAGTTAATTTATTCTGATATGGATTTGCCTTTTTAATCAAAGATTTGGCAGAGACAAAGATATATAACATCTCATAATGTTTTTTTTTATATATAAACTCATAAAAGCTTGTTAGGTTTCAATGTATCTTATTGTATATACCTATATTTTTTGGGCACTAGTCCACTAAGAAAAAGAAAATATATTGATTTGGTTTTGACATGTCTATCTGATTTATAACAGAGTTGCTTACACAGGTTAAAACGGTCTAGTATGGAAAGAGAACGGTGTCAAATGAGTTTGAGTCGGATTAGTTCCGATCGGGTTGGGTTGACCCGTTCGACTTTCACTTTTGTTATTATTACTCAGTTTTGTAATATATATTGAATTGGTGTAATTGACTCAAATTTGTTCATTTGTAAGGTATGAAATAAATTTTAATTTGTTATAGCTGGTTGGTATTTTGAGCTTGTTACATATTATAGGTTGGCGTAGTTTGATTTATATATTTAGCTAAGAAATCTCATATTTAGAAGCATGGAGTATTAGATCAATATTGTAACACTTATAAGTGTGAAGAAATGGTTAAAATAATCTTAATTAGAAATGTGAAAAAATGGCGTTCAATCCTCATAATTAAAAACGCGAAACATGACTCAAAATCCTCCCACTTAAAAGCGTGAACTATTTACAAATATCCTCTCACTTAAAAGCGTGAAAATTTATCCAAATATATTCACACTTAAAAGTGAAAATAATTTTGTCACACCTAATCTCCTCACGCATGAGCCAGATGCGAACTTTATAATTTCTCACGCTTATAATTATGTAAATATAACCTAAAAAGCGTGGACATTTAACCATTTGTTGTAGTGTTTAATAGTTTTTGCTCAACAACATGTTCAGGTTTTTTCATATCATTTTTTCGATCGTCTCTTTCATTAAATTTTAAAATAACAAAAAAAATTTGAAATATTCAGAGAGATAAAACAATCTTGAAAATAGTGTTGATGTGTATGAGAGAGAGTGTTAGTGGATAAATGCGGTTCTCTAAACAAAATATAATTACTAATTATGGAACGCTACAGCGTCCGATGGAGAGCGAAACCAAACCTGAATGTCAAACTTCCGTTTCTTAATTTTGGCAGCACACCAATGACCTGAGATACACTGGATACTTGGGAAAATGTCCTCCACTCTAACCTTATCTTGATCTGAGCCCGTAGCATGTAGAATACGGTTTCTCCAACCCCAAATCGACCAGATGCATACCATACATACAGCTTCGAAGATCTTTGCAGAAAACAAATGGGAAGAAGCATCATACTGTCTCGATAAAAAAGACGAAGAGGAAGGAAAGCGAGTGGAGTGTGTTAGTGGATAAATACATCTTAATAAATGAAAAGTTAAGTAAAATATAAGGAAAAGTGAAATGGTTAAAGATTAAGTGTGTAAAATTAATCTAAAATAGAATGAAAAGCAAGATATTGTCTTAATTGAAATTTTGGAACTCTTAAAGTAAAACAGAGAGACTTATATAGTAGTATAAATATAGATAATTATAATGAAATATAATCTTACATATTGGTTTTATTTTTTGACATTTTATCTACATGAAAACATTAGCTAAAAATTAGTTACAAAAACTTTAGTTTGAAATGGGTTAACCATGACCCGAATCGGTTCGATTAATTTGGATATCCATGACTCACGGTTCCAGTTCGGATCGAATATCGATTCTGGTTACCTTGTGTTTACAATTTTTATTTTTATAAGTTTATAAGTTACAACTACTCATCCCATAAACACCCTTAGGATGTGTTTGGTAGAGAGAAATAGGAGTAGGGAAATGAAATTAGAGACTAAATCTCTTGTTTGGTTACAGTTAGGAATTAGAAAAGGAGAAATAATTTAATTCCATTTCTCTAATTTTAATTCTCGACTACATGCAGAGAAATGAAGGGAATTAGCATCTTGGGAATTAAAATTAAACACGGAGAATTGTTCCTTGCCAAGTCACGTATGGCGATTCGCCTCCAGACTTCTTTCACACCAGCCTTCTTTCGCCGATAGCGCTCCTTCATTCCTCCTCACGCCGGCGACGAGAAAAGCCCAGCGTCTCCCCTTCACGACATCGTCTCCTTCGAGACTCCTTCACGCCGGACGTCTCCTTCGCGCCTCCTCCAATGGCGGCGGTTACCTTCAGCGGCGACTTCCGGCGGCGAATTCCTAGTGGTGGCGACTTCAAAGCAAGGTATTTCTCCACCTATGTAAATTCCACTTTAGTAACTGTGAGTGTTTGATATGCCAGTTTACTCACGAAGAAGACGACCATATAATATATTTTATATTATATATATATATATATATATATATATATATATATATACTATTTTCAAGATAAAATGGTGGCGTATATAGAAAACAGTTTACTCATAATTTAAATTTCAATTAGGCATATTATATATATATATATATATATATATATATATATATATATATATATATATATATATATATATATATATATATATATATATATATATATATATATGCCAGTTTGTAAATTGTAAACTTTTACATCAGAAAGAAAAAATGATAAAATTTGTATAATTCTTTGTCTTACCAAACAAGAGAAATGATTTTCTATTAAATTTCTCTGCTGAAATCTCTGTGTTACCAAACAAAAGATTCAATTCTCATTCTCCAGACTAATTCTCTTTCTCTACAATTCCATTCTCTGCAATCATTTCTCTGCAATTACATTCTCTGTACCAAACGCACCCTTAAGGTTGGGGATGTTGAGGTTTAATTAATATCCAAACCCCTAAAGTACACATGAAAATCAGATTCATATATTCAATACCGAATTATTTATAAAAGGCTACTTGTAAACTATAATTAATGAAGATATAATAATATATAATAGTAATTAAAACATATATTTATAATAATAGAATAGACGACAAATTTATAAAGTGGTACAAACTCGAAGGTAGAGATGTACCCTATACATCTTTAATACAACCCATCCAATTCTCTGTCATTTCTATGTACATCCTCCTTTAATTCATTTGAACATGCAACACATTGAAGCTTGTTAGCTCTCAAGTGCAAACCTAATGATTAGAGCTACATCAACTATTTCAAAAGGCTACATACCTATACGTACTCTTACAATTACATTTAATATGCTATTTTTCCTGACAGACTAGTTACAGAAATCATTAGAGTTTTCAAACACACACGATCATGCATGAGACAATGCTTTAACACTACTAACCTTACGCGGACTCTGAAACAGACCATGTTTAGTCATGCTTAACAAAGTGAAGTTCAAAACTTGTTTACTTAATAATAAATATGTTCTCTTAATATATAGTACATGTTTCTCATAACCTTTGTTGAACTTTGCACAAATATAAGGTAGTAAATCATATGATACTTATTGTTTGCATCAATCTGATGAAAAGAAAGGAGTAAAGTATAACATTACTTGTATAGATACTGAAAGTTATAGAGTATTGTTTTATAAAGTATGTGTTAAATAAATAGAAAAATAAAATCTAAGTATGGCATGCTGAATAGTCGGCTTGAGCGGACCAGATTGATCTGACATGGTCAGTTTGGGATCACTCAACTTCAACATGTTGATCGATTTCGTACAGATTATGGGAGTTATCAATATCTTTAACATTCGTTGTATATATGATTGATCATGTGTGCGAAGTTATTAAAAGTTCTTGATACGCACTTAAAAAAATAGCGTTTTTTGGATTGGAAAGCTTAAACATAATTTGGATTGGATCCAATGGGTTGGTTTATCTTAGTTGTCTTTGTTTTGTATCTCTATTGTTTGTACTTCTAGCATCTTGCTAGTTTTTCTCTAATAAAAATGCCGCTGCGGTTAAAAAAAAGGGTTTTTGCGGCAATAATTGTCGCCGCTAAAGCTTAAAAAGTCGCCGCTAAAAGCCTTTCGTGACGAAATGTCGCCGCAAAAATGTCGTCGCAAATGCTTCGTACCCAAAAAATCTTTGCGACAACAAATTTGACTTTTTGCGACGAAACTAAACAGACCCATCAAGTGGCACGTGTACGACCTTTTGCGGCGACAAGTATACCTTTTGCGGCGAGGTGGTAGAAATAATTAAAAAATATATTATTTACTTTTTGCGGTGACATGTATACCTTTTGCGGCGACAGTTGAAATTTAATTAATTATTAATTATTTACTTTTTGAGGCAACATAAGTACCTTTTGCGGTGGGACATATGAAATTATTTACTTTTTGCGGCAGGACTACTACTAAGTATCCTTGACCGCTCCAACCTGACAAACTACTACGAGCAGCAAAATCATTGATGCTCCATAAAAGAATTGCGCGCATTGTCAAGCAATTGCCTGTATCTGTATCTTTCGTTCGGTCTCCGTTAAACCATAAACTCTTCAATGTCATCAACCAACGGCCTCAAGAAAACATCAATATCCTTACCAATCTAACATTATTAAGTTAAACAAATTAATATCTAACAATAAATAATCTAAAAGTATAATATAACAATATCAAATTAAATAAACTCACATTGACAATTAAAGTAACTAATTACTAACAATAAATAATAATATTTTAACATTTGAGAATAATAATTTAACACTAATTAACACTAAATAGCAATTAATTAACTAACATCAATAACACTAAATAATAATCTAACATTATCAAGTTAAACAAATTAATATTAAAATTAATATAATCTAACATTAAATTATATAAAATTATAATCTAGCAATATTTAATACTAACACTAAATAACAATTATCTAACATTAAATAATAATAATAATCTAACAATAATTAATACTAATTAACAATTAGTTAACTAAAATTATTACCACAAACTAATTATAATCTAATCTAAATAATAATATTAACACTAAAAAAATACTAAAAAAATACCTTAGAGAAGGGAGGAGGTGGTCGACGGAGGCAGGAAGGTGGTCGACAGCGGCAACAAGTAGAGGACGTGAAGGAGATACCTTGTAACAAAACAAAGCAAAAAATAAGCCACTAAAACTAAAACCCTAGATCGAGAAACACTAAATGGGGATGTTTACCTCGGACGGCGGCGTCAGAGTTTACGTCGACGGAGAAGAAGGCGAACGGCGGATATCAAGCAGAGGTGCAGCTCGGCGGCGTTGAGTGGCGGCGTCGAGAGATGGCTGAGGATAGAGGTGAGAGGGAGACGGCGTTCGACGGCGAGAGGAAGACGACTCTCGACGGCGAGATGGTTCGGCGGCGGTCGTTTGACGATCGGGAGGAGAGGGGTACGATTTTGGTTCGTAAATGACAGAAAGAAGGAAACAAAAACTCTATATCTCGTAAAACCTTTTTGTGGCGACGCCTTTTGTGGCGATGTTAGGGCTTTTGCGGAGACAACCTATTTTAATTAAATAAAGAAAATAGAAAATCGTTTTAATTAAATAAAGAAAATAGAAAATCTTTTTGCGGCGACACCTTATGCGGCGATGATTGATCTTTTGCTGCGACACCCTAATTTTCTAGGTGGGAAACTATCCCGCCATGGTTTTCGGTGAAAAAATCCTTTAGCGGCGACACGTGTCGCCACAAAAACCCTTTAACAGCGACACCTGATAATCTTTTTACCGTGGCCCACTTTTTTGTCGTTTTGCTTGTCGCCGCAAAAAACCGTCGCCGCTAAAGATTCTTTTCCTTGCAGTGACGTTGGAGTTTTGTAGTCTTGTGATCAGGTGAGTTCTTGCAAATGCCATTTTAATCGATCATCTTTTTCACACTTTTGTTAGGTGCAAATCCGAAAGAGACGTGCCACCCGTTGACTGAGACCTATAAGGGAATTGAACAAAACATTAGAGGAACACTAATATAAGCAACACCTATGATGTCTTCTTTGCACTAAACGATGAGTCCTTTGCAAACAACTTAAATATTTTCTCTCTTCTTACTCTCACATACATTCATAGAAAAAAAGAAGTCTCGGGTGAACTCAGATGTGGAAAACCGAAGGAGGAAAGATGGAGGAAACTTGAAAGGGGTGGTAGCGGTGTACCCAACGGTACCCGGGAACCCGAAGCTCTTCGGGAAGGCCAGTACGGGTGGCCTATGGAGCAGAAAAAAATGCCCATAAAATGAAGAGAGAACGAAGTCTATTGAAACAACATTGCTGGTTGCTGAATCACAATAGTAAAAAAAAAAATGCAAACATTAGTAACTTTTGATGTAATTTAAAAAATTTAAATACAAGAATGAATTCTGTAATTAGCAACATAACAAGAGATAAAATATGTAATTTATGTGGAGAAATCTTTACGCACTAATAGAATCAATTTGGATAATCATTTGGATCGCGTACAAATACTTTTCAGAAGTAATTATTCGTCTATAATTATTCGGGTTTCACGAAATTACTTTGGTATAATCCAAAGATTTCTCTCTAATTTTCAGTGTAGAAGAACAGAGGAAATGAACCTGAAATCATATATATTGTTCAACAAGGGGTTGTCACCCTCTTGACCCCCACTCGACATTCAATCAACTAAAACGAGTGTGCAGTTCGTAACTTCTAAAATAATATTTGTTTATCTTAAAAACCCGTTTTGGTCTCTAGTAAATTACAATTAACTAAAATATAGTTGATGACACTATAATCACCAACCATTTACTCTCACTACTACACAAAGCATTATGGGGACCAGTTATTTTCATCATTAAGACCGATTTTCAAACCGGTCTATATTAGGGGAGGTCTCTTTGAAAAAACACATGGACACCGGTTTTAAAACCGGTCTCTATTACAGGTACATGGAGACCGGTTCTAAAAACCGGTCTCTTTTACAAACTCATGGAGACCGGTTATAAGAATGAACCGGTTCCCTTAAAAAGATATGAAGACCTATAATATGTAACCGGTCCCCTTAAGAAAACCATGAAGACCCGTTATAACAGAGAACCGGTCTCCTTAAGAAAACATAAAGACCAGTTATTAAACAAAAACCGGTCCCTAAAAAACTTTTGAGAATCGGTTTTTACTTAATAACCGGTCTTCATATTTAAAAAAAATAATATTAATCCACAATCGTGCACATCAACAAGAAATAAATTTCTAGAAAATTTACAGAAATTCCATAAAATATCATAAAAAATCGTAACTAGATATAACCGTAAATATTTCATCATGATTGGCTAAATACATAAATTGTGCTAAATACAAAACCTGTTTACATTTCATCAAACATGGGGCTAATTACAAAACCCGGTTAATATCTCAAGATCTAAATACAAAATGGTGCTAAAAACAAAAGCCGGCTAATACCTCAAGATCTTAGTTTTCTTCCACACATTGTTGAGATCTCTGCACGAACACAAACATATGTGTCAACTTTCAGATATAATCATCATATAGATATTTATCACACACATATGTATTAGCATTCATATATACATACATAAATTACCTTACGTGATCAAATTCGACACATTCGGTGCCATATAGTAACAATATCACGTAGTTCTTTTTGTGAAAATGGAAGACGGCTCCATGGTACCTACGTAAACAATAAGTATCTCAATTTTTTTTTTCATAAATAGGATAGTTTTCCGGCAAAACATGCAAAACGATAGTAAAACTAACCATCTAATAAGTACTTACCGTAGGTGGGAAATTCACATGATTGCGGGTCACAAATTCATACATCCAACACATCACGTAATATCCACATTCCCAAAATTCTTTTTGTTGGTTACACTAAATTTTAAAATCACATATATACATGTTAACAATACAAAACTCATAAATGTGTTTGTATATGTATATGTACAATTAAATTGTTTACCTCAATCATTCTCCATGAAAGATTACCAATAGCAATGAGAAAAAAATAAAAACGGTTGTGTTAGCTTTTGTACAACAAATGTGATTTCTAAATCAAAGTAAGAAAACTTACTCATGGACACATTTTGTGAACGCGTAGTTTTTCTCTGTTTTTGATTTACCGTGATTCAGAGAATCAAGAATATAACCTTGGCCCGTTCTAGGCTTTAGTATAAACAAAGTCCAATGATTACTAAAAATATGTTAACAGATTAGGATAGACAATTAACATACTCACACACACACACACACACACACACATATATATATATATATATATAAGTAATATAATAATAAGATTGTAGCACCTTTGATAAAATGGACCAAGAAAATATTCACAACTAGAGTAATTTAGGTTTTGCATTACTTCCCTCATGTACTCTATTGTCACCATTTCCTCTCATAGGCATTGATCACGAGTTATCCTATAAGGGTTCAAGAAACGTAGTTTTCCCCGACTTAAGGTGTCCATTGAGTAATATAATCCCCTAAAAACACAATAATATCATAACATTAGGATGAAATAAAACATCATGCTTAATGGAATACAATAAGCATTATTTCACTTACTTGGAGAAATATGTAATAATGCTAGTTTCAAGCCATCCATTTGTCCAAAACAACCTAATATCATCCGGCTCTATGGAATACATATATGTCTCTTGTTCCCTAAAGATCTCAATTTCGATATCAAATTCAAATAACGAGGTAGGATCATCA
The DNA here is from genome assembly GCA_947179395.2 of Pulicaria dysenterica. Taxonomy (NCBI): domain Eukaryota; kingdom Viridiplantae; phylum Streptophyta; class Magnoliopsida; order Asterales; family Asteraceae; genus Pulicaria; species Pulicaria dysenterica. Next base: position 69,177,364 of record OX359291.1, on the reverse strand, counting down.
CGCATCATCCAACGAGTATAAGCCTCTTGAACATCACGATCTCTACCCTCCAATGTATTAGATACCTTTTGAAGTCTAGTAAACATGAGTTGCTTTTTCTCTTGTTCATTGAGTTCTCTCTGTCTTATGGCTTCTTCTTCTGCTTCCTACACTTTTTAATGGTAAGATCATATTTTGTTGAATAAATTAATCGGGTGGTTTTAGTATTTACCTTGTTGATGGTAATCAAACTATTTCTTGTGGCTGTAGTAACCAAACTCTCAGCAGTCTACACATATATGACAGGGTTATATTTCGATGCATAAGTTAATTAGAAGGTTTTAGCATTTACCTTTTCAGTAGTTACCAAACTTTGATGTGGCATCACATCCGTTGACATTTTCTTGTCAGGAGTTACCAAACTCCCGATCATCTGCACATATATGATAGGGTTATATTTATTTGCATAAGTTAATTACAAGGTTTTAGCGTCGCATCTGTAGACAATTTCTTTTCGAGAGTCACCAAACTCCCAGTCGTCTGCACATATAAAATAGGGTTATATTTGAATTTCTAAGTTAATTACAAATGAAGTATAATCTAATTCCCAAATTTCTTGAATGATACCGTAGTAAGAATTTTTTGCTACCCTTGACCTTTCTTCACGGTTCACCATGGTTAATTCTGTTGTTGATGCAATTAATGTCACCCCGCTATTTTGTAGTGTACTCTTTTCATCCTGTTGTTTTGTGTAAAATGTATACGCATTGATCTCATAGCCTTGATATTTGACAACATGGATTGGTCCGTACCCTAAATGTTCCACAGCTTTATCTGTAATATGTGCAAGTGTACTCCTTACCCTATTCAACAACCAACTTCCAAATGTTTTCATGTGCTCTTGAGCCAACCATATTGTGCTCTTTTGACGGTTTGTTTTTTTAACCACGACTTATGCTCATCTATGTTTGGGGCAATACATTTCATGTGTTCAAGGACAGTAAAATGTGCCAACTGTAAATCTTTCTGATTTGGCGTCTCATCCTTTCGTCCTAGTGTTCCTAACCCTCCAAGTCTACCCTCATGTCGAGATTTTGGAATGCCGATATTTGTAACACCTTTCAAATAGTCTGTACAGAAATCAATTACCTCCTCGGAAGCATACCCTTCAACTATACAACCCTATGGTCGATATCGGTTCCTTACATAGCTTTTTAGAAAACCCATATATCTCTCGAATGGATACATGTATCGAAGGAATACAAGACCACATATTTTGATTTCTTCTACAATATGAGATCAAATGTACCATTACATCGAAAAAGGATGGTGGAAAGTACATCTCCAGTTGGCAAAGAGTGAGGATAATATCATGTTGCCATTCATCCAACACTTCAGGCTCAATCACTTTTGAATGAATAACATTAAAAAATAAACATAACTTTGTGATTGTGTGTCGAATGCGATAAGGTAATATTCCACGAATTGCAATAAGAATCATTTGGGTCATTAAAACATGACAATCATAAGACTTCGTACCAAGCAACTTCAAGTCTTTTAACGGAACTAGTTTCTTAATGTTAGCAGAATAACTGGATGGAACCTTAATAGTATGCAAACATTGACAAAAACTAGTTTTCTCAGCTTTCGACATAGTGTAACAAGCTGGTGGCAGATACGTACCACGTTTTCCATCTTTATTTTCAACCGGAGCAAACTCTTTTCTAATTCCCATTTCCATCATGTCCTTTCTTACATTAACTCCGTCTTTTGATTTTCCTGGTATGTTCAAGAATAGTCCTATCAAGCTTTCACAGACATTCTTCTCGATATGCATAACATCAAGACAATGTCGTACTTCCAAATGCTCCCAGTATGGTAAATCCCAAAATATAGACTTTTTTTTCCAAATACCTTTGGGAGGGGCGGTCTTTTTTCCAAATACGTTTTCTAAATTTACAACCCGAGAGAGAGTGGCTTTTCCATCCAATGGTTGTCGTATTACACCATGCTCTATCTTACCATCAAATAATTTCTTCTTTTTGCGATACCGGTGATCCTCCCTAAGCCATCGACGATGCCCCATATACACTGTTTTCTTGCAATTTCCCAACCAAGTTGAGTGAGTATCATCCTCACAAACTGGACATGCTTTTTTCCCTTTTGTACTATATCCTGACAAATTTCCATATGCTGGGAAATCACTAGTCGTGCAAAAAATCATGGCCCGTAACTGGAAGTACTCTTTCATATACACATCGTACACTTGTATGCCTGTTTCCCACAATTCTTTCATATCATCAACTAATGGAGCCAAGTACACAATAATGTCATTCCCAGGCTGTTTAGGACCTTGGATTAATAATGACATCATGATGTATTTTCTTTTCATACACAACCAAGGTGGAAGATTATATATGCATAAAAGAACCGGCCAAGTGCTATGCCGAATGCTCATGTTTCCGAATGGGTTAATTCCGTCTGAGCTCAGTCCAAACCTTATATTTCTGATTTCCTCTCCAAATTCTTCAAAGTTATAATCAATATTTCTCCATTGAGGTGAATCTGCTACGTGTCTCAGTTTTCCATCATTTATACGCTCTTCGGCATGCCAACGTAACAATTTTGCATCCTTAGCGCTTGCATATAATCTTTTCAATCTTGGCATGATTGGAAAATACCATAGCAACTTAGCAGGAGGACCATTTTTCATCACATGATTGCTAATTGTTTGTTTTACTTGTTTATACCTTGATGTATGACATATCTTGCATTCATGCAGGTTTTCATCATCATTTGTATACAACATGCAATCATTTGGACATGCATGTATTCTTTTGATTTCTAATCCCATTGGACACATCAACTTTTTTGCATTGTATGTGGAAACTGGTAGCTCATTACCATCCGGGAGCATTTCATGCAACAACTCTAATAAGCTTGTAAAACTTTTGTCACTCCATCCATTGCTTGATTTTAAGTTGAACAATTTCAACACCGCAGAAAGTTTAGTAAAAGTAGTACACCCATCATATAATGGTTTTTCCGAGTCAACAAAAAGTTGTTGAAATTTATCATGATCTTTTTCAGCAACATTATCATCTAAATCATGTAGCATGTCCTATAAATTATCATCATCAGTATCACTATTGGGAAAATTATCGTCGATAAACATGTCATCTAAATTATCATTACATTCAGACACATTCGAGGTACTACCTACTAAAGTTTCACCATGCCAATCCCAACAAGTGTACCCATTCACAAACCCATTTTTTATAAGATGGTTTCTAATTTCATTACTATCAACAAAGCAATTGAAATTTGCACAAGTTGTACAAGGACAACAAATTTTGGTCTTTTGTCTTTTCACTCTGTGATCCTCGGCAACTCTTATGAAATCTGATAACCTTGTCATAAACTCCTTTGTAGTACGTTTTCCATACATCCAATTACTACGATCCATCTACAGTTTAATAACAAAAAATTAAGATGAATAATAACATTTCAAACCTAATTACTAGCATAATCAATAATAATATTCATAAATTAATCTTGAACTGTTTGCATAATTCTTAAAAAGTCTATGCAAAATAAATTATCTTTTACAATTTAATTTTTCTAGTATGTGCATATTATAAGGCCTTTTTAAATGAACAATAAAACAATAATTTCATTCATACCAAGTACCAACATCCATGAATTAATCCTAAAATGTTTTTAACATGTGCATATTATAAAGCCTCTTTAGTATGCAACTCATAGGATTATTTTTTTTTCATTTTTTCCTATGCGTATATCTATATATATTCTTTTGTATCGATTAATAATATTATATTATATTTAAGCTTACTAACCATACATATCTGAATTAATCTAAATTCAAGGTAAAAGAGAGATAAATGTATAATCCATTCAAACCTATAGTTTTATCTTTTCCATGTGCGTATGTGTATATATATATATATATATATATATATATATATATATATTCAAATAAAAAAAAGATTAAGGTACTTAATGTAAGAAGGATTGTGGTTGTGACATGTGGCATAACTAGAAAAAGGGCAAATTTGGTAGTTTAGGATTTTATTCTCTTTCTTCCTTTAATCCCTCTCAAAATTTCCAGAGAGTCCATCGAGACCCTCATCTGTTCGTATCCCACCATCACTGCTTTTCTCCTTCTTCCCATATGCAGATCTCTCTCTCCATTTTACATTCACGAGGCTCTCCTCTCTCCTTTTACAGCGCCGATCTGCAGATGCACAAAGGCAAACCCTAATCTGCTTTCATTCTCCGGCTTCTTCTCCTCCGGTCTCCGCTGAACCCACCAGTTAGCGTCGCCGGCGACAACAAGGTATAGGGTTGCGACCCACCGCACACCGACCACACAGACGACACCATATATCCATCTTTTTGCTTCTTGTCCCATCGCTACGGTTTGCATCTTGCCGCCGCCTAGGGTTTCGGTTTGCTTTTTCACCGCCATCGCTACGGTTTGCCTTCTTGCCGCCGCTTAGGGTTTCGGTTTTCTTCTTAGCCGTGACCTCCATGGGTTTTTCAAAACCCTACTTCTTCTTTTCTTCAGAGGGGAAACGGCAGATCCACCATGTTCCCGAGTTTTAAAATTTTCATCAGTGGTGAAACTGTTCTCTCACCGATGTGGGGTTTGAATCAAGAGAGAAGACCTAATATGCCGTGAACTCGCCGATGGTATGATTTTCTCGCCGCTGGTATCATTATCCTCCTTCACCAGTCGCCGCCGGTTTGCTTCTCACCGCCGCCAACCCGTATAAAGCACCGCCGCTGGGTTTTTCACATCCCCTCATCGTATGAAGCACTGCCAACTCGACTGGTACAGTAGGTGATTGTAGAAGTGTGGAAGTTAAGGTTTTGATTTCTTTTTGCATTACCAGTGAGTTTGGGGTTTGTGCATCAAATCTTTATTTTTGTTTGTTCATCAAATCTTTGTTTCTTTTTTGTTCGTCAAACTTTTTTTGTCCCTGATTTTTTTTAACTGTTTGCATTGTTCATCAAAACTCAATATCTAATTTTGATTTAAATGTTATAGGTTGTATGAAATTTGTGAATGATTATAGAAAATTGGTTGTGCATTAATTTATTATTGATGATTTCTTGATGGTATCAATTTGTTATTAATGATTCGTCATGTGCATCAAATAATCTTGATGAATGATTATAGAATATTACTTTGTTATTAATGATATCGTAACTATTATTAATAGTATATTATATCTAAGCTAACCGTAATATGTGAATTAATCTAAATGCATTAAAATAATATTTATCAAATAATCCATTCAAATTTTTAGATATATCTAAATTAACTTAATAAACGTAACCAACTTAATCAAATCTAAAGTTATATCTAAACTTTAATAGATAATATATATATATATATATATATATATATATATATATATATATATATATATATATATATATATATATATATAGGATTAGGATCAAAAGAGATATGAGTTAAGGAGAGATGAAAGAGAGGGAAATCCTAACCCTTAGATCATCAAATCTAGTAGTTAAAATAAATAGGTTTAAATTAATTAATTAGAAAACTTTTAGTTATGGGTATGATCGCAATTTAATTATTTGCATAACTCCTTAAATCACGTTTTGCATCCTACAAATCCAAACTACCAGATTTTTTATGCACAAGTAAAAAAACCAGGATGAACGAATGGACATATTTTTAATACACAAACGTGAATCATCAAAAAGAAAAAAGTGAATAAAAGATGAAGAATACGTTTTTGATGCACCTATCGTATTAACCAATAAACATAGACATCAAGAACACAATTTTAAATTATATATTTTCATCACCAAGATACATCAAGCAAAGAACAAACTAAAGCAATGGGACCGGTTCCTTTTTTAAAAACCGATGTCTATATATTTATAAATGCTAACGAATATAACATATATGGTGGTTATGAGTTACTTAAATCATGTTTTTTTGCCATTGAATCAACTAAGAACAAGCATACAATAATTATAAATTCTAAATTTACCTCCAAACACGCGACTTGCTTCAATATCTATTCTGAAACTCGACCGAAACTATATTTTCTTCTTCTCCCTCTCAAAGCTCTACTTGCTCAGATTCATAATTTACTGAAAACTATTTGATGTTATAAAATACAAAACTCAACTTCTATCTATCTATATATATACTTTGAGTTTGAAAATTTGAGAGTTTGTTGTAGATATATTTATATAACTCGTAGAATTATTATTATTATTTTATTTATCTTTTCCATGTGCGTGTATATATATATATATATATATATATATATATATATATATCGTAACTATTATTAATAGTATATTATATCTAAGCTAACCGTAATATGTGAATTAATCTAAATGCATTAAAATAATATTTATCATAATCCATTCAAATTCTTAAATATATATAAATTATCTTAATAAACGTAACCGACTTATTCAAATCTAAAGTTATATCTAAAGTTTAATAGAGATAAAAAAATAAAGATTAAAATTAAAGATAAAGATATATGTTTATATACATACTTAAAAAAACTTATGGAGACTGGTTCTTATGATACTACCGGTCTCTTTGAAACAAAGTAAATAGAGAGCGGTTTTTAAATAAGAAACGTTCTATATATATAACCATAGAGACCGGTTTTCATATGGTAAGAGGTCCCCATGATTTGTTTTTAAAAAGACCGGTTTTAAAAGGAAGAACCGGTCTCTATATATATACAAAGAGACCTGTTTTCTATTTAGGAACCGGTCCCCATAACTTTTTAACAAAAAGACCTGTTTTATACACACAAACCGGTCCCCATAAGTTTGACAACTACATAAAAACCGGTCCCCATAGTTAGATTATTTTTTAAAACTTAATTGCAAATTCTTATTGTTCGGTTATTTGATATTTATTGGCATACGGATGAAAAGAATTTAATAATGTATGTTACTATATATCGTACTACGGATGTTATATAAATATCCATTTCTTTTGTTTTCTTGTAATTTAGATGAATTGTCACATGTCATATGTTTTATCCTATTTATGTTGCCAACTAGATTTCCTTGCATGAAAATGACAGTAAATTTATTCCCACACATTATTTTAAACCGCGAAAAAGGAACTAATATAAAAGCTTCGATGTGGTTATCATTTTCAACTAAAACCCAAATATGTTAAAACTTCTATCAAGTTGCTAGATGAATAATTAAAAGTTTAATTCATAAAAACATATCGGAGTTGTCATGTATATTATTATGTATATCGAACTTTAAAAGTTTTTATTATGTGTATTAAATTTTTTATTTGTTGTCATTATATGTATTTTGATTATATAAGAATGAAAAAAATATATTATAAGTTTAGCACATACACTAGAAAGTTTAATACACATAATAATGATAAATTAAATATTCAATAAATACAATAACAAAACATGATAAGTTATATATTTTTTAGTGAATTGTGTTCAATAAAATTCATGTAAAAAACATAGTCTTAAAATTTTATTATTTTTAGTATACAATCATATGTGATTTGTAAAAGCATCACATATGAATTCTGAAAATACCTCTTAGCCCAAAATTATAAAAAGAAATCTGAACCATTAATGTCATTAATCTAAAAGCTAAAATTAGTAACTTTAAACTATAAATAAAATATAAACTCTGTTAAACATTCTTCTAAAATAAACTCAATAATTAAATCCACACAAGTGATGCAAAAGGTTAACTTATATTCAAATATCGGTATTACAAATACAAAATTAATTTTAATAATTGCCCCATCCTACACGTAAATGTCATGATGTAAACCGTAAAGGTACTTCAAAAACAAACATAAAACATTACCTTTTTTCTTAAAAAAAAGAGAATAAAATAACTAACAAAATTCTTGGATTTTATTTCATTTTACAAATTAATTATTCAGTTGTGTAAGAAATGAGTTGGTCTTTATCGATCAAGTTACATAATTTCCGTGAAAAATATTTTAAAATGATACACTAAAAGAATAAAAATCTATTCTTATTATTTACACTACAAAGCACTACTGATAATTTATTTAGCTGATATACATAATTTTATTACTCCATCTTTCTAAAAATAATTATTTAAATACAAAAAACACAGTTCAAAACTATGTGGTTAATACAAGATTTAATAAGAAAAAATGTCATTTTTTACTTTACGTTGAATATTGCTTTGACTTGCAAGATGTAATAATGAAAATCAATTAAGAGTAAAGTAGTAATTAACGACAATCTTTTTTAAAAGCAGACAATTATGTCGGGATAAACTGAAATAATATAATAAGTTGTGTTTAATAAAGTCTAAATAAAAAACATAGTTCTGAATTTTAATATTCAATCACAGGTGATTCAGTATACAATCACATGTGATTTGTACAGACATCACATGTAATTATGAAAATGTCACTCCGTCCGAAAATTTAAAATGCAATCTGGACCATTGATGTCATTGATTCAAAGGCTAAAATTAGTCACTCAGGACTATAAATTAAGTATAAACTATATTAAACATTCTTTGCAATGTAATAAATCAATAATATTGGAAAGAATAAAGTATAAGTTAAACAATTAATCAGCACTATGTTAAGGTAACACCCGTCTATAAAAGATTCTTAGAATGAGTTATCCAAATTATTAATATGTGTCACTACTCATTAATATGAATCATATTTCTCTATAAATGAGACATAAAAATACTTCATATTTGAAGTTGATATAGATTATCTTTTTATAAAAAAAAGACAAAATTTTAATTTGAATATTTTTGTTAAATATGTGTAACCCTTTTAGAAGGGTGCTAGCAGATGATGGAACCTTTGTAGATGTACTAGTAATAGTATTGCAATCCAGCTGCCAGCTGGTGGTGTCAATTTCAATCAACAATGAACAATGTCATTTAATGCTAAAGTGGGCCCATATACAATAATTATTCATGACTTCATATCTATAGTCCAACTTTTGTTGGCATTAGAGAAGGCCCAAATGGCCCAGCTCATTTACTACCCCAATTAATGGTCATCCGTACACCTGAAAATGCCAACCAATTTGCTAAGAGAAAAAACCAAACGGACTTGTTGACCGTCATACTAAGCGGTTGAAAATGTGTTTTCTATAGCAGTGACCTTTCATGAAGCACACACGACATAATTAGATATTAAACTATAAGTCCTCTATATTTAGTATTTGTTGAAAACAAGATTAACCATGGGATTCGATTCTCACAAGGGTTTTATACACCATCATTGTTATGATATCACTTATCTCCTACTCTATATTGATGATATCGCCGTCACCAAGTCCTCTTACAGCCTTTGGACATTCTCTCATGATATCCTTTTAGGCTCGAGAAGCTATGAAGATCTTGGTCCTCTTAGCTATTGTTTAGGCATCGTGTTCAAAGACAACAATGGTATATTTCTCCACCAAAGTATATACGCTAAAAATGCGATCGAACTAGTTTGCTATGAAATGTCTTGGCTGTCTTAGCTAATTCTTTGGGCATTGTTGTTCAAACGCACACGTGTGATACTAAATACAAATTAGAAATTAAATAAACTAAATCTCCATTAAAACTTATGCTTTAAATATTATATCATATAATAACTATTTTAATTTACCAACATTTCCTGGGGTTTTCTTAAATACCTCATGTAATTGAAATAAAAGGTCACATTCTCTAGAGTTAATTGGTCAAATGGTCCTTTAACTTAAGTGTTTCTGACGTTTTAGTCTTTTAACTTTAAAAGTGGTGAATAAATCCTTTATGAACCATTTTTTAGCAAGAAAAGTCTTTTTTAATGTTGACCGTTAGTCAAGCCTGTTAAGTCAAGAGTAGTTTGGTCTTTGTACCATTTTTTCTAATTTTTATTAATTAAAATAATAATATCTAATTTTCTTAAAAAAAAAACATATATTCTCTATATACAATAGAGACACTGTCGTATACGGTATATCTCAGGGTGGTCCTCCTCCTCTCACCCCGATACCACTACACAAACACCCTTTAGCACCGTCATCGCCAACCACCGCCGGCCACCGTCACACCACCAACTCCTTCTCTATCTCTCACACTCCCAACACCACCACAAAAAAACCAAGTCACCGTAGAAAACCCTAGCCGCCGCCACCCAACAGCCACCGTAGAAACCCTAATCGCCGCCACCTCGCCACAACCGTCCTCTGTTCAACGTCGCTAGTCTATGAGTACTGTCACTAGCGTAACCACCACCATCGTCCTCTGTCAATCGTCGCCAACCTCTTAGTACAGTCGCCAACGTAACCACCACCACCGTCCTCTGTCCATCGTCGCCAACCTACAAGTGTCATCGCCACCACCAGATCTGAGCAAGTAGGGTTATTAGCCGTCTGTAGAGAAGGAATTAAGGTTCTTGTCTCTAAAGTAAACCCTAATTTCTACACCACCACCAGATCTGAGCAATTAGGGTTTTATCGTGTTGTTTTTAAATTTCTACACTACCACCAGATGTGCCAGATCTATAAAAATGTGTGCATTTTATGTTCTTCATCTTCATCCTCAATTCGCGGTGGAGGAGGGTGGCGCTGGTGTTGGTGTCCAGTGGTGGTGGTTTCAAAAATGACAAAAGTGGGAGGAAAGAGAAAGAAGTGATGGCTGGTGGTTGCCGGCGACAGAGGCAGTGGTGGGTGGTGGTTGACGTTTTACCTTGATTATTAACATATAATAAATATAAATGAATTAAATTAAATTGGTTATAAATATAAATGAATTAAATTTATTGAATAAATAATTTTAAAAAGGGTAAAATTGTCATTTTACCTTGATTTAACAGAGATCACTACGGGAACGTTATAAAGGACCTTTTTCGCTAAAAAATGGTTCATAAAGGATTGTATTCACCACTTTTAAAGTTAATTGACTAAAACGTCAGAAACACCTAAGTTGAAGGACTATTTGACCAATTAACTCCATTCTCTATTATACTTATCTAAACTTGTAACATTATGTAATATCAAATGACCAAGATACTCTTAGGGAGCGCTTGGTTATACAGAGGAAAAATGAGAATGACAAAGGGTAGGGAAATACAAAGAAATGCATAGTATTATCATTACTATTGATAATTTGATATTGTTTAGTTAATGTAGGTAATTATTACACACACATATAATTATGCTTTCAATTCCATTTTATTATTTTTGAATTTTGCAAAACAAACAAGAACTAAGAAACAAAAATGTTCAAAAGAGATTTTTCCGAACATAAAATTTCCCAAATTGCTACCAACTCCATGAACAAGACAACCTAGGGCTATGATCCACCTACAAAAAAATATTAACAACACTAGTACATGCATCAATAAACAATATGTATGTTCTTTTATACGATGTCAATTTTTTTTTGAAAAGCACCAAATAGTATATATGAAATTGAGGTGAACTGTACAATGAATGAGAAACTTACCCAACGGGTATCCCATTGCACAAGTAGTGATAAAAGGATATCCCGATAAGTTTCCCCCAAAAGAAATTAAACAAACTTTGAACTAAATTGAAACAGATTTGATAGTTAACCGACCCTACGAAACCTTAGTAGTTACCCATTTTGATGAATTGATTTTGGGACAGTGATCCATTGACTCCAAGATAGTTGTTGACCCGAAATTGCGCGACCCTTTATCCATTGGAAATTTTTTAGCTTAATATCCAAAAACAGTGAATCTGTGTTGAACGTCGCCTTTGAGAATATAATATCATTACGGTTCTTCCAGATAACATATGCCGTCACTCTTGTAACTAGTTCCCAAATCTTCCTTGATTTTACATTGAGCGAGCTACCTCCATTGGAATCGAGAACTGAGAAAGAACCTCCTCCATCGAACCCCAACCCCCACCAATTATGTATTAGACCCCACAATCTATGAATTTTCAAATAGTCGAATAATGCATGGTCAACCGTTTCCACTTGTAACATACACCTGGGACACAAGATATATGGAATATCTATGCCTTTGTTGTCGAGATTGACCAGCACATGTAGTCTTGTTCGATCCACCTTCCAGCCAAAAATGCAAACCTTTATCGAAATTAAGTTCGACCAAAACGTTTGATGTCGAATCTGACCTCCGATTGGTGATAAATCTTCAATCGGGTTCCTCATCAATTTTACCGAATAAATGTTGTCTTCACTTAAAGACCAGATTCTAGTATCCCTCTTGTCTTTCTGGATTGTCATCGATTGCAAAATTAATTGAAGCTTATCGTATTCCGTCTGAACTCTTCCTCTCAACGTGGTAGATACACCGAGATCCCAAATCCAGTTGTTATTCTCCCAATGTCCCATTTCTCTGATCGTTTTATGGTCCATCCTGATTCTGTTGAATATTCTTGGCAGCTCATCCGCTAAGCATCTATTACCTGTCCACCTATCGAACTAGAAGCTAGTGTGCAAGCCATTTCCAACTTTGATTACTAGAAAATCAAGCAAGTAAATCCCCTTCGTAAATAAATCCCTACCCACACTTATTATCCCCTCCCACATGCCTTGACCTCCCCCTTTAACAACTTTATTGAACCCACCCGACATCCCGTATATACTTCTGATGACCTTTACCCATAACGACTCACTTTCTGACCAAAAATGCCACCACCATTTCCCCAAAAGACTAAGATTAAAAGAGTCCAGATCCCCCAAGCCCAAACCCCCTTTTTCTTTTTTAGATACTAACTCGAACCATTTAACCCAAGCAATTTTTTAAATTAGAAAATTCCCCCCCCCCCCCCCCCAAAGAAATTCTTTCTAAATCTCTGTAATAGTTTAAGGATACATGCAGGAGCACGGAAGATGGAAAGAAAGTAAACCGGTAAACTGGATAGAACAGATTTGATTAACGTGATACGACCCCCACTTAATAATTGCTTCTTTTTCCAACTAGCCATACGTGACTCAAAACTTTGTACTATTCTCTCCCAATGTCGTTTTCTTTTCATGCTTAGATTAACTGGAATCCCCAGATAGATGAACTCCCCTTCCTCTGATTTTAATATAAAGTAAGACGCTATTCCGGATTGAACCTCCAACGATACCCCCAAACCCATGAGTTTGTTGTTTTTGAGATTAATCCTCAGACCAGAAACCTGTTCCCAGCAATTCAGAAGCGCTAAAAGAGCTGCGATATTTCTTCTTGACCATTTACCAAGACCACCGTGTCATCGGCATACAGTAGGTGTGATATCCTGACTTCATCATTTCCAATTGTAATAGGCTCTTAATGTTTTTTATCACATGCATCTTGGATCATCACATTGAAAGCCTCTGCTGCTAATAAAAATAAGTACGGAGCTAAAGGGTCACCTTGGCGTACCCCTTTGTGCACCTTAAACTCCTTTGAAGGTGACCCGTTAATCAATACCGACACTGTTGCAGAATTAAGGCATACCGAAATCCACTCTCTCCATTTTGACGAAAAACCCATTTGTTGCATTACACTAAGCAGGAACGACTAATCCAGGCTGTCGTAAGCTTTTTCGAAATCTTGTTTAAGAACTAAACATTTCCTCTTGCTTTTCTTGAAATCTTTTAAAATCTCCCCAACTATGAGTATGCTGTCCATCATGTTTCTATCTTTTAAAAATGCAGATTGGACTTTGCTAATTAATTTCCTGTTATATTATGTGCAGAGATAGATAACATGTATCATCGTAACCAATGCTATGTGACACTAAAGGATCACACTGCTACACACCCAATTAGAACCATCTGGATTTTACCTTGTGTAAGAATAATTAATTAGTTAATTAATTATTAAGAGAAAAGAAAATAATAGTTTTTATTATTTAAAGGAGAAGTTAATATTTAGTTTAAATATTAACGGGACAAATTAATTAATAGTTATTAATTAATTAGAAAGGTCAAAGGGTATTTTCTGTAATTACTTAATAGTTTAATTAAAGCTGGGTTTTAATTGAACGAGCTTGGACTTTAATAAGGTTATATATATAAATACCTTATTAAACCTTAGAATCAGATTAAGAGATAATTACAAGTCAAAAAGAAAGATAACCCTAATCCTCTCCTCTCCTCTCTTCTTTCTCTCGATCGGCGCAAGGCCGAAGCCCCCCCCCTTGGGGTCGACGACGTGATACACACACACACGAGGGATCAAGTTTTGATCAAATCCTTGGCGGTCTAGCAGCCTGTTCGAGGTGGTGCAGTAGCGGTGTTCTACCTTTAGCAATCTAGGACTGAAGTTTCAAGGTTTGGACTACAAAGGTATAACTTTTAATCCTCTACTTCTCTTTTAGTTTTTGTACGAGTTAGATGAGATCACTGGAGTGGGTTTTAATCTATTTCCGTTATGCATGTTATTATGATATGTTTTTATGCCCTACAAAACCCTTCAGTGGTATCAGAGCCACTTCTAACCTCGTAGGAGACTAGGTATGATTCTTTTTATCATGATGAATAGTTTTTCTTTTTATCAAGGATTAACTTTTTCTTTTCTTTATCCAAGTAATTTGAAAATCAAGTTTTGATTTTTAAATGGATAATAAAGATTAGTTATGATAAAAGGATATGGTTAAATGGTTTAATTTAAAATTGTTGTTTTTATTTTTTATTGTTTTTGCGTTTGAAATCGGCGGCGGCTTGCGATTGAGACCATAGAGGACGGCGGCGTCGGCGGTCAGTCTCGACTGGCTGGTCGGCGTCGGCTGCTCTCTACGCTGCCACCAGTTGCATCGGCGGCGGGAGGTGGTCGGCGGCTAGGAAACCGGCGGACATCGGTGTGAACGTGGGGGAGGCCCAGCCGTGGCCTGCCACCTGCGGCCCAGGACAAGTCGGCCCAGTTAAGTGGTCGGCCCTCAAGTTTTCTCTTTTGGCCCAGTTTTGTGGCCCAAAGGTCTTTTAGTTTTAGTCTAGGGTAACACCTAACAGGATTAAAACTAAAAAGTTTACTATAAGTTTTTTTTTTTATAAAAACTTATGGTTAAAAATATTAATTTTAATCACGATTATTTTATTATGATCAAGTATTGGTTAAAATTAATTATTTTGGTATTTGTTAATCGTATAACAATAATTAATATGTAATATGACAATTACTAAACCGGGTGATTTTAACCGTTAGTTAAAATCAAGATAATTCGTCAGGATATGATAATTAGAATCAGTTGTTGAATGTATTCGTTTTAATACATGTTTGGGATGCCATAGCCGAGCCTTTTTAGACCTTGTGAATTGTTTATTTTTGCTGCACTTGTGGTTGTGATTGGTTTTATTATTCTATGGTGTGGGGAGGCCTGCGTGCCACTTGCAACCCCTATTCTTTTTGTAAAAGTATTAGATTAGCGGGCCTGCATGCCTTTGAAAATCTTGTATTTTATATTTCTAGTTTTTAGATGATAGAATAGAATAGTATTATTAGAATAAATATGAAGCTGATACAAGAACTAAGAAGCAAGGAGCAGGGAGCAGGATTGGATGCTGGAGCCAGTGGGAGCTTCAGAATGTCATGTTATGTGTGTTGTGTTTTTCCATTTAGGTTTTGACCGTCGGGTTTTTTTTCGTGTGGCTCACGAAACCGACATTAGTTAAGGGCAAGGCTAAGTCATAGTTGTTTGTGGTTGTTTTATTTCTTTACATATTATATATGCGTGGTTGTGATTCTCACGATGAAATAAAACAAGGGTTTTAATAATAGTTAATTATTAAACAGTAGTTTTTAAAGAAAACTGGCAAAAAGTTTTTCTCGTAAAAAACTTTTGAAATCCTTTTTAGAAAAATCTTAGATCAGTGTGCTACCCACCTAATGGTACACCTTTCCTGTTAAACGGTACTCGGGTGTCGGAAGTTACCAAACCTTGGGCATTCGGGTTCAAACCATTGCGGGGGAGGTGTGAAAGACTATGCGATAATCGGGAGTCCCGGCCAGAGTTCACACTGTCTTACGTGGTGCGATCTAGTTTGGTGATAATCGGGAGTCCCGACCCAAAAAGCACTAGAGGGACTAAACATGCACAGTTCTTGTAACCGATGTCCCGCGGATCTAGGAGTCGTGTCCAGGTTGGATACGATTGGTATAGGTTTACCTACCAGAAATAGCATTGTCCCGGTGGGAAGTGCCCAAACCTTGCATCCAGAAATGTGAAATATGGATCCTAGTCTAATAATTTATTTTTTTAAAAGGTAATAATTATTAGAAGATATAATCAATACTGAATCGGTTTTATCTTTTTCTTTTTCTGTAGATGTCTATTTTATCTGTTATTCCGTACTATTCACCAAAGGAATCTCTAAGCCTCATCATCGGCAAGTGGAAGCTTTCAGGTCCAAACTTTGCTGTTTGGAAGATGCATCTAAAGAATGTTTTGGATGCACAGGGAAAACTTCACATCATAGAGACATTGCCTCCAGAGCGACCAGGGATAGATGCCCAGGATAGTGAGTATGACGCTAACTATCAGTATCTGGCTGATGAATCTGACGTTATGTCGATTCTCGTTCTCACAGCGTCATCCGAGTTTACGGATGATCTCCGTGAGAAGTCATCTTATGAGGTTGTTCAAGGACTGGAGCGTAAGTTCAAGTATAGTGAACGGATATGTTGCATCCTGCTGATGAAGGAAATTCTTTCAGCAAAAATGAAAGAAAACCAGCCGATTAGCGATCATCTCATTAATATGAGAAGGCTCTTGGATTGCTATGAAAGTTTTGGGTCAAAATCAAAACCACATGAGCTAGACTTATTAAAAATGTTATCTCGTTTGATTTGTGTAACACCGTACTTTTTATATTAACTTTAATACGCGTGCGGAAGCTAATTATATATAATTACATTTAAAACCAAAGATAAATACAAACTTTATCCGATTTATAATTACAAAAAGCCACTACGGTGTTAATTACAAAAACAGGCTCTAACAAAAATCTTGGACATCAGAGTTATGGTCTGTCCATATTCCCAACCTTCTGTATTCACAAACTCACTTAGGAGTATCTGCAAAACAAACTAGTGAGGAGTTAGCACAAAGCTAAGCGAGGGAACCAACATCTAAGCATAAACAAGGCAAACATGCCCAAACACAGCTCATATAACCAAGGAGAACCGGCGGTGTTGCAACACCTACAACCAAGGTCGGCCAAAACCAAGTTTTACCGATAGCCCTGCTACTTGGATAACAGTACAGGCTCCCTTGAGTGCAACAAATGCCCCTCAAGATCAAATACTGTAAATCCCTAAGCATAAGCCCAGCCGCCCAGCTAAAGCTGATCTCCCGCCCAAACATGTATACAGTTTATCAAGAGCGCAATAACTATCAGGATGTCATATCCTGCATATCCGAAGATATAGATCCACTCAACAAAATCTTCCAACTCAGGCTACTCAACAATCTATCTTACTGAGCCTTGTCACCTCCTGAGAAGACAATTACAAATCAGTATTTGCTTAATAATGCACAATAAGCATAATACTACAGTTATTATACATGTTCCTAAATTCAGCAAGTACACATATCTATATATCACATGTAATAATAATCTTTAAGTACTTAATCATCAAATACAATCATACCCGAATTCACAATTACTCTTTACAGCTTGTAAATCTTGTGAATTACTTTAACTCCTTAGCTTAGGAAATTCATATTCTTCCATTCACTCACTTGATACAATGTTCAATTCAATTCATCAGTATCATCAAGGAGTTATTAGTTCAATCTTCATTCGGATTAATCATCAAATCCCCAATTCCGAGCATAGACAATATTAGAATTCCGATCATGTCAAATTACGATTATAGGTCAATTCCAATCAAATGGTCTAATTCCGATCAAATACCAATTCCGAGAAAAAGCCAAATCCGAGGAAAGTCTCACAATCCGATATAATCAAATCCGAGCAAAGGCTCAATCCCGAGTAAACATACAATCCGATAAAACTAATTCTGTGAAAATGCACAATCTGAGAAATGGTCAAATCTGATAGAAAGCAAAATCCGATCAAACTGAATTCCGATGAAATACACAATCCGAGAAAATACAATTCCGATAGAATGGAAATCCCGAGCAAAGGCACATACCGATAAAGTGAAATCCCGATAAAATCAATACCGATAAAAGTGTTAGGGCATAGTTCATATACCGAGTAATTGTCCAATACCGAGAAGACGTCCAATACCGATAGAATGAAATTCCGAGAAAAGTGTTAGGGTCAATCCGTAGATATTTTGTCGGATTTCATCCCATTCCGATAAAACCTACCGGGATTCATCAAATCCGATAAAATCTGTCGGTATTCACCTAATTCCGATAAAATTCTATCGGAATTCACCTAATTCCGACGGGTTCATACTTAAATCCGACAGATTCATGTGTTCTTGTCCATTTTCGATTTCTAATTCATTTATCATCTGATTTCTAACATGCAAATGTTCTATGTTTCCAGGAATCATTCTAATCACATAAAGAACATATATCAATCATAAAATCTAACATGCATACATCCTAAGTTCATTAATTTGCCAACATTTAATCGGAATTCATATAGATATTCAAAACCGAATACAATCAACAATTAACAATTACAATTCTGTAATCTAACCTTGTTAGTGATATGAAATCAGAAGTCTAATTGCATGCAAATTCTAAGATCAAATTGATTGGATCCTTTCTTCTTTTCTTTCTTCTCGGCCGTGAGCACCCCAAAGAAACACACACACACGCAAATGGTAATTGCATGAAATGGTGATAGTGTTAGTGGCAAAGGGTTATCTGTCAAGTTGTCCAACTCACAATCCACTATCTTAATTAATTATAATTAATTAACACATAGCACATAATAACATAAATAATAGGCCACATAATAATCACAATTAATAAGGCCACTATTTTTTTTAATTCAAGGTTAATCACTTAATTACCTTAATAAATCTAGGCCAGTTTAGGGGGTGTTACAAATCTCTCCCCCTTAAAGGATTCCGCCCCCGGAATCTCATCATAATTCTAATTATACTCCAGTCACTAACTATACTAACATGTACTAATCTAACACATGTTATTTCTATCTCTAAGAAAGGAATCAATCATACTGACATTCATTTTCATTTAATCACTTAATTACCTTAATAAATCTAGGCCAGTTTAGGGGGTGTTACAATTTGCTTATAGACTATGGATTTAATTATGTTTTGAATGAAAAGGTTATTTCATGTTTCAAAAATGATATTTTCTATTTTAAAGCTATTCCAGAAAATGGTCTATACACGCTAAATCTAGATAACAATGACATCTATCATATAAGTAAGAGATCCAAGAGTAACTTGAATTAAACTTATCTCTGGTATTGTCATTTAGGACATATAAACGAGAAACGCATAGAGAAACTCCGAGATGACGGAATTCTAGAACCATTTGACTTAGAGTCATATGATATTTGCGAATCTTGTTTGTCTGGTAAAATGACAAAACAACCTCTCAACAGTGAGAATGAAAGGGCTAGTGAGTTATTAGGGATTATACACACAGATGTGTGTGGACCCTTTACTCCAGAAGCTAGAAGAGGATACCGGTATTTCATAACCTTTACTGAAGACTTCAGTAGGTCCGGTTATGTCTATCTCATGAGACTCAAATCTGAAAGTTTTGATAAGTTCAAACAGTTTCAGAATGAGGTACAAAATCAGCTGGACAAGAAGATAAAGTTGCTTCGGTCGGATCGAGGTGACGAATATCTGAGTCAGGAATTTAGACGATCATTTGAAGGAATGTGGGATTGTCTCACAACTCACACCTCCGTATACACTTCAGATGAATGGTGTATCAGAAAGGAGGAATCGTACACTACTTGACATGGTATGATCAATGATGAGTCGAAGTTCATTACCATTGTCGCTTTGGGGGCACGCACTCGAGACAGCGGCGTTCATGCTGAACCGGTTTCCAACCAAATCATTTGAAAAGACACCGTTTGAGGTATGGACGGGGAAAAAGCCCAAAATGTCTTTTCTTAAGATTTGGGGATGTGAGGTGTATGTTAAGCGAACATTCACAGATAAACTCAATCCCAAATCGGATAAGTGTATCTTCGTGGGTTATCCCAAGGAAACCATGGGATACTATTTCTACAACCCAGATGAGAACAAAGTCTTTGTTGCTCGTAAAGGGGTGTTCTTGGATGAGAAGTTTCTTAGCTCAGAAACTCCAAGAAAAGAAATAGAGTTTCAAGAAGTTGAAGTGGAGGAGATAACACCACCACCGATAATTGAACCCGTGGTTCAACAGAGAATTGTTGAATCTCAACCCGAGTCTGTGGTTGAGGAAGAGGTGCAAACACAAAACCTTCGAATGTCTAGTAGGCCTCGTCATGAGCCAGATAGATATATGGGATTCCTAGTTGCTCATGACGAAGGGGATCTTTTAGAACCCACTACCTACCAAGATGCTGCCTCAGGTTTAGAATCTGAGAAATGGCTTGAAGCCATGAAGGCAGAGATGCAATCCATGTATGAAAACCAGGTCTTAGAGTTAGTAGACTTGCCTCAATACAGTAAAGCTGTTAGGTGCAAATGGGTCTTCAAGAAGAAGACTGACATGGATGGAAAGGTGCATACTTTTAAAGCAAGGCTAGTGGCAAAAGGTTTCACGCAAACTCATGGTGTTGACTATGATGAAACTTTTTCCCAAGTGGCAATGCTTAAAACTATTAGGATTCTTATGGCCATATCAGCATATTTTGACTATGAGATATGGCAAATGGATGTCAAAACCGCCTTCCTTAACGGGAAGCTGACAGAGGACGTACATATGATACAGCCGGATGGTTTTGCGGATCCAAAGAACCCTAATAAAGTATGCAGGTTGCTCAAATCCATTTATGGATTAAAGCAAGCATCTAGGAGCTGGAACTTACACTTTGATGAGCGTATCAAAGAATTTGGTTTTACAAAAAGTGAGTTCGAGTCATGTGTTTACACTAAATTCAGTGGGAGCGCGGTAACCTTCCTAGTCTTGTATATAGATGACATACTGCTAATAGGAAACAGTATACCAGTGTTACAAGGAGTAAAATCCTGGTTAGGTAAATGTTTCCAGATGAAAGACTTGGGAGAAACTGCTTATATACTGGGTATAAAGATCTATAGGAATAGATCTAAGCGGCTTATCAGACTTAGTCAAAGTACATATATTGACAAAGTCGTGAAAAGATTCAAGATGGATGGATCCAGGAAAGGATTTATTCCTATGCAATCTGGCGTGATTTTGAGCAAGGGTCAGTGTCCCGTGTCTAGTAAAGATCAGGACAAGATGAAATTGATACCATATGCTTCGGCAGTAGGTTCAATTATGTATGCCATGATATGTACAAGACCCGATGTTGCCTACTCTATTAATGTCACGAGTAGATATCAACAAAATCCTGGTGAAGCCCATTGGGTAGCCGTCAAGAATATTCTCAAGTACCTGAGAAGGACGAAAGACATATTCCTAGTATATGGATGTTCGATGAATGAGCTCAGTGTAACTGGTTACACTGATGCCAGTTTCCAAACCGACATGGATGACTTTCGGTCGCAGTCAGGATTTGTCTTTACCCTAAACGGAGGAGCCATATCTTGGAAAAGTCAGAAGCAAGATACAATAGCAGATTCTACTACAGAAGCAGAGTATATTGCGGCAAGTGATGCAGGAAAGGAAGCTATCTGGCTGAAGAATTTTATCTCGGATCTTAGAGTTGTTGCCAGTATCTCTAAACCGATCGATATATTCTGTGACAACTCAGGGGCTGTGGCGCAAGCTAAAGAGCCTAGAGATCATCAGCGGACTAGACACGTACTCAGGAAATATCACCTCATCCGAGAGATCATTGGAAGAGATGATATTAGGTTGCAAAAGATTCCGACGGACGACAACGTTGTTGACCCGTTGACGAAGCCGCTAGCTAGAGCTAAGCATTAGAGGCATGCGAGTTCTATAGGAATGCAGTACTTGAAACATAACATCTAGTTCATGTTTTTTATTATTACTATAGATGTAACTTGAAACTCTTTTATTATGTATTACATTTCATGGGATTGAAATTGGAGGTATTTACATAATGGTTTCTAGTTGTCTATTTTTAGCATGTTTAACCTATCCGTGACAAGTCAAGTGATGAATTGTCTAAATCCCCGTAGCTACTTAATGTAGTGGGAGCTACATTAGGGAGGTAACGCTATTATGAATATTTGATGATTTATTCGGGGATGAATAAAAGCACAAGGTTGTGACCAAATATTCATAGATATTTATCAGGGGATAAATATTGGGGTGATCCGCATCGAGTTTACTTCATGGAGCGTCAACATAAGTAAACTTGATAGGTTGTCCTTAGACCTGAGATATTTGGTTTGGGGCATGGTAACTTCTGTACTTTAGCGTGTTCTAACGTCACGCCGTAACAGGGTGATCATAAGGGGCATGTCTAGGTGCAGCGAAAGCCATGTGCCCAAATTGCAAATAGTCAAGATGAGATTTGCACCTTCTTTTTAGGAGAGATGTTTCTGGGCCCCTCGACGATTAAGACTACTGAAAATGCGTGGCTGCGCTCGGTTAGAATGATAGGTTTCATTCTGTAAACCGTAACTGCAGAGTGTCGAAATCAGAGTCGAGAAAATCTGAGTATTTGAAATAAGATCCCTGCTCCATGTCTAATACTCACATTACAAAATATCGCGATGCAAAAGGAAAAGCCTAGATAATCCAATGGGTGTCTCTAGATATAAGAGATCTCATGACCTGGTTAACCTAAGTGTCTGGCTAGGGACCTCCTTAGGCCAAAGATGTACAAGAAATGTTACTTATCTTGCACAAGTGGAAGTCTGTTAGATTATGTGCAGAGATAGATAACATGTACCATCGTAACCAAAGATAGATAACATGTACCATCGTAACCAATGATATGTGACACTAAATGATCACACTGCTACACACCCAATTAGAACCATCTGGATTTTACCTTGTGTAAGAATAATTAATTAGTTAATTAATTATTAAGAGAGAAGAAAATAATAATTTTTATTATTTAAAGGAGAAGTTAATATTTAGTTTAAATATTAACGGGACCAATTAATTAATAGTTATTAATTAAGTAGAAAGGTCAAAGGGTATTTTCTGTAATTACTTAATAGTTTAATTAAAGTTGGGTTTTAATTAAACGGGTTTGGGCTTTAATAAGGTTATATATATAAATACCTTATTAAACCTTAGAATGAGATTAAGAGATCATTACAAGTCAAAAAGAAAGATAACCCTAATCCCCTCCCCTCATCTCTCTCTCTCTCTCGATCGTCGCAAGGCCGAAGCCCCCCCTTGGGGTCGACGACGTGATACACACACACACGAGGGATCAAGTTTTGATCATTGGTAAAATCCTTGGCGGTCTAGCAGTCTGTTCGAGGTGGTGCAGTAGCGGTGTTCTACCTTTAGCAATCTAGGATTGAAGTTTCAAGGTTTGGACTGCAAAGGTATAACTTTTAATCCTCTACTTCTCTTTTAGTTTCTGTACGAGTTAGATGAGATCACTGGAGGGGGTTTTAATCTATTTACGCTGTGCATGTTATTATGATATGTTTTTATGCCATACAAAACTCTTCATTTCCCAATAACCGTCTTTAATCTCAACGACAAAATTTTTGCAATGATTTTATAATAACAGCCCACAAGGTTAATTGGTCGAAAATCTCCGAAAGATAACGGATTAGACGACTTGGGAAGTAACGAGATAAAAGAAGCATTGCAACAAATATAAAATAATTTTTAATTTATTTTTGAAGGATGTGCATATCAAATAGAAAATTAGTTTTAATTCCTAGAAAATTTTACGCTATTTTGGAAGATTAATAATTGGATGAATGTGATTAATCAAAAAAAGATGGATGGTTAGGATGAAGTATTTAATGGAAGGTTAATAATTAGGAGAGAGAATGTTGTATGTTTTATTAAGTAGTATATATAGATATAGATATAGTTTAAATTATCTTAATGAGTAAATGATATGATTAAGTAGAAAGATACAAAAAGTTTAAAAACTTTACGGGATGACAGAGTATTGATGCGTATCAATTATAGAAGATGTATGTTTAATCATGAAATGAGGATATCATACTGTTGAAACAGGATCGAGCAGCTCTGACCAGCTCCAACTTCGACTTGGACGGAAATCCCTACAAAACAATCACCGGTTAGTCTCGTCACGAGCTTCGGCTCGTGACCCAGCTCCGGCGTGAGAATTAGTAATATTCCAATCGACTCTCGTAATAAATGTGAGAATGAGAGAATTTAATGAAGTGAAAATCTTGCATTAACTGACCTGGGATCCTCTTATTTATAGAAAAGCTAATTGGGTAATAACCTTTGGTCCTTCCTTCTTTAGCACAGACATTCTGTTCTGCATTTAATGTGAGCTGACTGTGGTGACAGGCTTCATTAAATGAGCATATTCTGTGCCTGCCAGACCGATCGTGCCGAAGGTCCGCATTTCTCATATTTTGTCTTATTCAAGATTTATTGTATTTGCTTACTTATATTTCGAAGGTTATTCTTTATTCCGGATATCGTCCTTAGGAACCTTCGGACTGTAGCACAATAGTCATCATGTCCCCCAGTCTGGTGCTTGCACTATTCCTAAATGTGAAAGCAGCAGACTTAAAAAATTAAGTGTTCGTGTTTGTCTTGTATGTTTTTTTTTTTTTTTTTTTTTTGAGGGTTGTTTAGGAAGATAAGGGACGGTTAAGGCAAGTATTTTAATTTTATTATTATAATCTTTATTGCCCATAAATGCATGTGTGTAAGTAATGATGTACATTCGGAGGGAGTTTTCAATTTTGAATTCATATTTTGAACAGTGTCCTGCGGTTCCAGAGGTTCCTTCCGACGTGGCGTATTTTCATTGGTTAGGTATGCCTGCTGTGATTTGACGTGGGCCGCCTTATGCGCCTGTTCCTGCTAGGCCATGATGATGCATAGGGCTATCACGGTCTTTTCCCTTGTAATTGAGGCGGTTACTTCCGAAAAAGAAAAGAGACGTGGGGGCTGTTAGCTGTCTATAAATATGGGTACTTCACACCGTTTTTGGAGTTTTCTTTCCTTCGCTTTCTTTTGTTGCCGGAGGTACGAGTGCTCTTGCCGAAGGTCTTTTCAACTGTTCACCGTCTTTCTTTTTAAAGGATTTCCTTTACAGGTTCGGCGCTCCTCTTTTTTCCTTAACTATGACGAAAAATAATCTGTCGTTGGTTTATTCTTCTGTCTCTGAAGAATGTATGAAGGACTTTTGTGTTTCTTTCGGTATTGGTGAGCAATACGATCCTCGTGTTCCTCGCCCGGGGAAAAATATCACCGAGTGTCCTAAAGGCTATATGGCTTTATACCTTAGGTTGTTCGATTTTGCTAATGTCCGTCTTCCCTTTTCGAAATTCTTCCTAAGTGTTTTAAAGTATTTTGGAATACATATGAGTCAGTTATCTCCGTTAGGTGCTGTAAAAATAACTAGCTTTGAGATACACTGTCGTGCTTTGGGTGGGGAACCCTCTGTCCCGTTATTTCGTCGGTTCTTTAAACTTGGTCGTGCTGGGGATTGGGCTACTATAGAGAAACGTAAAGCTCCTCAGGAAGCTTGTGTTACTGCTGTTCCCTTGGGTTTGAAAAAATGGAAAGAACAATTCATATGGGTGAAAGAAACTTTGGTGCCGATTAAAATGTCATGGAATAAGGTTGTTTCGGTTGCTGATCCTGTGCCGGAGGATTCAGAAGTTGATCTGGAATTGGCCGAACGTTTGGTTGGTCGTCCTATTGAATATCGTACCTTTCCTGAGTACTTTCTTGTCTTAGGTGGAATTAGCCTAAATTGGGATCATCCCGGTAGACGTCCTTTGCTAAGTCGTGGTGGACAGGGTATGGGGGTGTTTTTACTATTTCCTTCTTTCTTTTGCAGGATATGGGAGTTTCTTGCTTGGTTTACCTTTTGACCTTGTTTCCTTGTTTTTGTTGCAGTTATGGATTATCTGGAACTTCTCAATCTTCCAAGCTTTCATGACGTTGAACTGACTGACGAGGATGATGGTGGGAATGATGTACTTTCTCGGAATAAGCCTAACGTGGTGTCGGTGGATCCGGAGGTTCCGAATCTTAGGGTGACTATCCCTATTGTGCCGGAAGATGCTGTGAACGGGAAGGGTGGTGCCGGTAGTTCTCGTGGTGAGGGACCTAGCCGGAAAAGGAAAGAGGTCCCTACGAAGGATTCTGTGAAAAAGAAAGGGAAAGCTACGGTTTCTGAGAAAACGAAAGTGCCAGAGAAAGTGGACCTTACGGATGTTGAGGATGAGGAAAGTGCTGGAGGTGCTGGTGGTGACGAAGATCCTGTGAAGCCAAAGTCTGGTCCGACTAGAAAGAAGACTACGGTCCATGGTGCTGGGAAAAAGATTCGCCAAGAAGATTATGGCATTGTTTCTTCCGATACTGCAGATTCACTCGGATTTTCTGCTTCTGAAGATAGTTCAGGTTCTACGCCTTCGGAGCATCGTCCTTTGGATCCTACGGTGGCTGAGTCTAAGTTTGTTCCGCCTTTTCGTCGGTTGAAAAACAAGTCTTTTTATGATACTGTGGGGAACTGCCGTGATGTGCTTGATCACTTCGCCACTCCTGCTGAAGCACAAAAAATTTCTTTGGAGGAGCCTACGGACATTGTCAATGATTCTTACTATAATCTGTCCCGGCTCTGTGTTGCTCTTCCAGAGGTGCGTCGCAGGTGGTTGGTTGCGCACAATGAATCTGTGTCCCAAAAACGATTGATCAAGGAGCTTAAGGGGAAATTGAAGGGTGTTGCCAACAAAGGTGATCCAAAGCTGAGGGAGTTAGAGATGGTGCTGAATGAGAAAGAAGGTCTGCTACTTGAGAGTACCGAGCTGATCGACGATCTTCAGAAAGAGGTAGAAACTCTGAAAGCTGAAAATGTATCTTTTCGGGAGGATGTTAAGGAGATGATTAGGGTGCGCGAGGAGCTTGACGAAATGAAGGCTGCTGCCACGGAAGCTGAGAAAGCATGGGCGGAGGTTAATGTGCTGAAGACGAAGCTGCTGGAGGTGCAGAAGGAATGTGAGGATGCAAAGAAATTAACTATCAAGGTAAAGGAGGAGAAAGCTTGGCTAATTAGCGAGGGGTTGAGTTATTTCTTCGATAAGCTCCGGAGGAGTTCTGAGTA
Organism: Pulicaria dysenterica; assembly: GCA_947179395.2. Lineage (NCBI taxonomy): Eukaryota > Viridiplantae > Streptophyta > Magnoliopsida > Asterales > Asteraceae > Pulicaria > Pulicaria dysenterica. Next base: position 69,150,112 of record OX359291.1, on the reverse strand, counting down.
CTCCAAGTCACTTGGGGATCTCCAGAGGTGTGCTTTCTTGGCCGGATATCAGAAAGGGTTATCCATCGGAGAGAAATGTGCCAAACGTGGTCGCGATATCACCACTGCTCCCCAATATGATCCGGATGCTGCAACTCGCTTGAGTCAAACTGCGAAAGACTTTGGTCAACTTTCCTATCCTTACTTTCAGCAACTTGCCTCCTTTGTGGATCAGCCCTTGAATGCTCTGAAGTCGGTGGAGCCGGAAAACGCTGCTACTCCAGGGCTTGAATCCGGTGGTGTCGGAGCAGGTGTCGAACTCTCTACCGCTACCAAACGTTGACTACGGATCATAGTTTAAGCTTTATTAATGGGTTGTCTTGTTGCTTTTGAACAATTTCAATGTTTGCGAATGTTTGTCTTTCTGCCGTAGGCAGCCTATCTACACACTCTTGTTTTTTTTATTATTATTATTATGCTGCTTATGTTTTAGGTGTTTAAAGATGTGTTTTAACTTATGAACTTGCTAGGTTCTCTAATCGGTTGTCTCTCGGACAAGCCGATGGTTCAACCTCCATTGGCTTGTTCTTTTCGAGCCGAAGCTCTCCAAAAACACAGCCGAAGGTCGATCTTGCGGGTGTGAATGGGAAGTTTTATGGTGTCATGTACACCTACGCGTTTTTTACGCGTATCACCCGGCTTATGTACGAAGTCGCGATCTTCGATTTTCTTCTACTTGCCATGAGACATAATAGGAATAGTGTACGAAGTTTGTGGTCTTCGTTTTTCTTCTACTTGGTCCTTCTGGACCATGTAGGTACACGAGTTAGCAACGCTCGATTTTGTTTATTTGTTGTACAAGTCAATAGAACTTGTTCATGAGATCCACAAATGTTGACCTAACTGTTCAAAGTTGTACTTCCATTCACTTGTAAATAATACATGATGTTTAGCGTAGTAAGAGCTGCTATAGCTCATTCGTCTGCTAATGTGGGTCGATCGTCAAAAGATTACAAAAATGTTGATAACCATGTGGTCATAAACCATCTTCCTTCAGATAGTATGCAAAAAAGGGGTTTTATTTCAAAAAAGAAGATGTTTCAACGACCCATCCATTTGCTAAAGGTAGCATCTTTTCAAGTTCATGGCATTCCATGTTCTTGGGATGGCCTTTCCCTCCATGTCCTCCAATTCATATGACCCATTCTGACGTGCTACTACAACTTTGTATGGGCCTTCCCATCGTGGCCCCAGCTTTCCTTGGTCTTCTTTTCTACTTGCTTCGTTCTTAGGCCATACATAATCGTTCGGTTTAAAGGCAACCTTCCGCACCCTCTTATTATAGTATTGCTCTATTCGTTTCTTGTATGTTGCTTCTCTGATGGCCGCTATCTCGCGCCTCTCTGTCAATGACTCCAAATTGAAACATAATCCTTCCTCATTTTCATCAACGTTCGCCTGGCTTCGACGTGTCGGGATTCCAATTTCCGGTGGAATAACTGCTTCAGTTCCATAAGTCAGGCTAAATGGTGTGTCTCCGGAGCTCGTCTTCAGCATCGTTCGGTGTGCCCATAGGACATGACTGAGGTGGTCTACCCATTTTCCCCTTCAGCCTGCAGTCTGGTTTTTATACCTTCAACTAAACTTCGATTTGTTCTCTCTACTTGCCCGTTGGCCTGTGGATGGGCCACGGATGTGAATGATTGCTTTATGTTCATTTCTTTACACCATCCTCGGAACGGATCGCTCGCAAACTGCTTTCCGTTATCCGTGACAATCTCCTGTGGTAAACCGAACCTGCATACAATTTGATCCCATGTAAATTTCCATACCTGTACTCCAGTTATAGTCGCCAGGGGTTTTGCCTCGCACCATTTGGTGAAGTAATCTACTGCTACTAGGAGGAATTTGACTCTTCCGGCTCCTTCGGGGAAAGGGCCTACAATATCCATCCCCCACTTTCTAAAAGGCCACACCGCCATGATTGACACGAGCGGATGCTTTGACATCTGGGCTACTGGGGCGTGCATTTGGCATGCTTGACATTTCCGGACTTCCTCAAAAGTATCATTGTGCATAGACGGCCAGTAGTAGCCTATTTGTAGCATTTTGGCTACTATTGATCTGGCTCCGGCATGCAGACCACATGCTCCGGCATGGACTTCTCTGATTATATAATTGGCCTGCAGGGGGCCCACACATCGTAGGGAAGGACCCAAATGAGATTTCCTGTATAGGACACCATCTTGAAGTTCATACCTCGACAGATTCATCTTAGCCTTGTCGTGTTCAGAAAGTTCCTCCACATTGTCATTCTTTAGTGCTTTGATTATGGGCGTCATCCATGTGTCGCCTTCTTCTTCAATTATGACATTGACTTCCTCCGGCTCTATTGATCGTTGTTCCAGCACCTCCACCAACACGGTCTTTGTCAGATGATCAAATGCTACCGAAGCTAACTTGCTTAAGGCGTCGGCCTTCTTGTTTTTGTTTCTTGGTATCTGTTGGATCTCACAGCAATCGAAGGATGACATGAGTTTCCTTACTTCAGCTAAGTACTGAATCATGCTTTTTTCTTTGGCCTCATAAGTCCCATTGATTTGATTTGCAACCAACATCGAGTCAACGAACACTTTAAGCTTTGAAATCTTCATTGTTTTAGCCAAGCGTAATCCTGATAACAGTGCTTCATACTCTGCTTCATTATTGGACGCAGGAAAGTTGAATCGGAGTGCGTATGTGTATTCCGTCTTGCAGGGGCTAGTTAACACTAGTCCGGCTCCGCCTTCTACACTGGAAGCACCATCCGTATGAAGCTTCCAGACGTCCGATGATTCTGAGAGTGTGGTGTCCTTCCTTCCTGATCCGGACCTTAGCTTCTTACTTGTACCTGCTACTTGCTTTGCTTTATCCTTCGGCTCTTCTGATGGTACTTTTCCTCCGGCTTCTGACTCCTTCGGCCCATTCGTCTCTGCGAGGAAGTCTGCTAATATCTGCCCCTTTATTGAAGTACGCGCTTCATACAAGATGTCAAAAGCGCTGAGCTCAACGGCCCACTTTGCCAGCCGTCCCGACACGTCTGGTTTCGTTAACACCTGTTTAATGGGTAGGTCCGTCAGTACCTTCACCGTGTGTGCTTGGAAATATCGTTTCAATCTTCTGGAGGCGTGGATCAAACACAGCGCTACCCGCTCGATAGGAGGGTAATTAGCTTCTGCTCCTTGTAATACTCTACTTACAAAGTAGATGGGGATCTGCCTATGGTCTCTTTCAGCCATTAACACCGCGCTTAAGGTTGACGTGGTTGCAGCGAGATAGATCGTTAACACCTCTCCCTGCTTTGGAGCTACCAGCATTGGTAACTCTGAGATAGTTCTCTTAATTTCTTGGAAAGCAGCTTCTGCTTCTTCGGTCCAACGGAAGTTGTTCTTGTTTACGCAGTTTTTGATTGTCCTGAAGATAGGTAGAGCTCTTTCAGCTGCTTTGGACATATACCGATGTAACGCATTTAGCTTACCACTTAAACTCTGGGCCTGCTTCAGTGTCTTCGGCGACGTCAACTCCATTATCGCCTTCGTCTTCTCTGGGTTTATTCGCATCCCATTTGGCGTTACGAGATGCCCTAAGAATTTTCCTTGTTCCAGCCCGAAAGAGCACTTCGCTGGGTTTAGCTTCATATTGACCCTCTTAAGGTTCTTAAAGGTCTCGTGGATATCAGCTAATAGTTCTTCCTCGCTGTTACTCTTGATAACGATATCATCTACGTATGCCTCCAAGTTCCGCCCGATTTGCTCCTTGAACACCAAATCCACCAATCGTTGATAAGTGGCGCCCGCGTTCTTCAATCCAAACGGCATTTTTTGGTAGCAAAAAACTCCTCTGTCCGTAAAGAAACCGGTCTTGTCCTCATCTTCTTTAGCCATCTGGATCTGATGGTAGCCTTTATAAGCGTCTAGGAAACACTTGAACCTATATCCCGTCAGAGATTCCACTTTTAGGTCCACTTCTGGTAACGGGTAAGGGTCCTTGGGGCACGCCTTGTTTAGATCCGTAAAGTCTATGCACATCCTCCATGTTCCGTCCTTCTTTCTTACCAATACTGGGTTTGCAATCCAGGATTGGTACTTGACTTCTCGTAGAATCCCTGCTTGCTGAAGCTTCTCTACTTCGAGACAAGCTGCTCTACTTCTATCTGGAGCCAAGCCTCTTTTCTTCTGTGTTGCTGGTTTGACGGTCTCTGGTATTCCTAGCTTATGCTCTGCAATTTCTCTTGGGATACCAGTCATGTCTTCAGGCACCCAAGCAAAGACGTCTAAATTGGCCTTTAAAATGTCTTCCAGTTTTACACGGCATTCTTTCGTCAATGTTCCTCCGACGGTTACGGTTTGCTCCGGATATAAACTATTGATCCGGACCTTTCTCTCATCACCTCCGGCATCCACCACTTGTTTTCTCCTCATTTCTTGTTCTATTTGAAGACATTCTCGTACGTCCTTCTTTTCGCTTTGTATGGAGGCGATTCCCTCTGGAGTTGGAAACTTCATCAACGAGTGGATCGTTGAAACAATGGCTCCTAGTTGATACAACCCTGGTCTTCCCAAGATGATGTTATACACAGACGTAGATCGTATCACTACGAACCGTAGGTGAACTGTCTTATCCAAAGGGGGGGTTCCGAAGGTTACTGGGAGCGTTATCTCCCCTATCGGCCATGTCACTTCTCCCGAAAAACCGACCAATGGTGTTGCACTGTCCACTATCAGAGCTCTGACTCTGGGTTCAAACTTCATGAAGCAATGTTCGTACATAATCTCTGTTGAGCTTCCCCCGTCCACCAGAATACGATGGACCTCATGACCAGCTACTTTCCCTGTTATAACCATTGGACCTACCGTAGGGCAGTCGTCCTCTTCAGTGGAGAATTCGATCGTTCTCCTCATCCATCCACCGTCTTCCGGCTCCTTCCTCTTCCGGTGCTCGCCCCATGTCTGTATCATAAGAACTTTTTTTCCTTTATCCTTCGCGTTGATTCTGGGCTGTTGCAATCGAGTGTTAGATTTCGCCGGCGCCTGTCTAACTTCCTTCACTAGATGTGCTAGCTTTCCCGTCTTCACAGCAACCTCTATCTGCCTCTTGAGTTGGTAACAATCATTCGTGTTGTGCCCACGATCCCCGTGAAACTCGCAGTACTTATCGAGGTTCCTTTTGTCTGGCGTTCCTTGGAGTGGCCGAGGTGGCATAAAAGATTGGCTAGCTTCTTCAGTCATCAAGATGTCATGTGGAGTTTTGGTCAAAGGTGTGTATGAGTTCTTGTCTCCGGAAGTATAGGGAATCCTCCGGCTGTCACTTACCTTTCTCTCGGGGAAGTTAACAATCGGCGGTCGTCGTCCGGCAAACCTCCAGGGGGTGTTCCTCGGCTTCTGGATATCATTTGAGGCACGTCTTGGGACGTCATCAGATCCTCCTATGGCTTCTTTGCCTCTGATAAAAGCTTTGGCCCTTTCCATCATCTCATCAATGGTTTTCGGCATCCGATTGCAGTATTTTTCAACAAGCTGTTTGTTTTTTATCCCATGGACGAAACCCGAAATCTTCATGGTTTCATCCGCTCCCTTAATTCCTTGGATCTCTTTTAGATATCTTGCCATGAAAGCCCACAACGTCTCATGATCCTTCTGCTTTATGTTGTGAATTTCCACAGGATGCTTCGTATACCTCTTTTGTTGCATGAAGTTGGCCAAGAAACCTCTTTGCAATTCTTCGAAGCTGTCAATGCTTTCATTAGGCACGTGCTCGAACCAGATCCGTGCCGGTCCAATCAAAGTTTGTGCAAACATCATGCACCAGATAGGCATCGACCATTGCTCTACTTCAGCTGCACCTACAAAGATTTTTAGATGATCTTCAGGATCACTGTTTCCTTCGTACATCTTCACATGGTTTGGCATCTTAACCTTCCCTGAGAACCGGGACATGGCTATTCTTCTTGTGAACTTGCTACTCTCCAAGGGGCGATACGGTCTGGATAGATCTTCTTCTTCTGCTTCCCCCTCGTTTGCCTCAGCCCAGTCTTCCGGCTCTAAACCTCGTAGGGTTTGTACTGGTTGCGTTCCTCTTCTTCCTCCGGACGACGGGTGACTTCTCTGAGTAGCAGTGTTACGTAAACCAAACGTCGGCTGGTTTGAGTTTGGTCCTGAGGTTCCTTCAAACGCTTCTACACGTACGGATGTGAAGGGTGGTCTCCGATCTCGGTCTCGAGGAGTTTCAAAGGTTCTATCAAATTGTAGCCTGGCTTGTAATTCTCCAAAACGCAGTTCTCTCTCGTGGTCTGCTAAAAGCTCTTTGAGTATGTCGTAGTTGTTCCGTACCAAATCTCTGTTAATCATCGGGGCCCACGGGGGCCTTTGGTTTGGGGTGAGTTCCGGTGGACACGTGTTGGTAGCGACGGAAGTCACAAGTGTCCCCGAACTCACTACTTGTGCCAAGGGCTGTGATGTGAGGAGAGCTGAAGGTCCAGCTCCTATGTCCGGAGGTTGTGTTGGTCGAAACACCTCCGGTTTTAGAGTGTTATCTGATGATGGGACAATGTTCATGGCTAATCGTTTGACAACAGTCCCACGGATGGCGCCAAATGTTGAAACAGGATCGAGCAGCTCTGACCAGCTCCAACTTCGACTTGGACGGAAATCCCTACAAAACAATCACCGGTTAGTCTCGTCACGAGCTTCGGCTCGTGACCCAGCTCCGGCGTGAGAATTAGTAATATGCCAATCGACTCTCGTAATAAATGTGAGAATGAGAGAATTTAATGAAGTGAGAATCTTGCATTAACTGACTTGGGATCCTCTTATTTATAGAAAAGCTAATTGGGTAATAACCTTTGGTCCTTCCTTCTTTAGCACAGACATTCTGTTCTGCATTTAATGTGAGCTGACTGTGGTGACAGGCTTCATTAAATGCGCATATTCTGTGCCTGCCAGACCGATCGTGCCGAAGGTCCGCATTTCTCATATTTTGTCTTATTCAAGATTTATTGTATTTGCTTACTTATATTTCGAAGGTTATTCTTTATTCCGGATATCGTCCTTAGGAACCTTCGGACTGTAGCACAATAGTCATCACATACCATATTGAAGTAAGCAAAAGATTGATGGACTAAATGTCCAGTGTTGAGAATTAAGATGTAGTTAAGTCTATATATATTTTTATATACGATATATGGAAGTATTGACGCATAAGTAAAGAATGTATTCATATTCACTCCAAATAACCAATTACTAATTATCGTTATTAAGTTGAGATTTGGAATATAATCATAAGAGTTATCATTAAATCCAAAAGTAATCTAGAATATATATATATGAAAAAGTTCATGCGAGAACCATTCTTAGTGCGAGAACCGCGAGAACCAATATGAGCCGTCCAATTCCCCCTCCTTCAATGTCATTGCCCACCCATGAATTCATCACATGCACCCTGTCACACTCTATCCCTCCACGCTCTCCATCCGTTTAACTTCCAATATCCTAGGAACGGCTGAGATTGGTTCTCGCGGTTCTCGCGCTAACAACAGTTACTCTCCCCTATATATATATATATATATATATATATATATATATATATATATATATATATATATATATATATATATATATATATATATATATATACTAGCATATTACCCGCGCAATGCGGCGGCGTCAACTAATTTCTACTCAGTAACCTGCTTGTTTTCGATATTCATCAATACAATGATAACAAATAATTTTTCTTTGGCAAGTGGCAACATGTCTATTTTCTTTATCTTTTTTTCATTTTCTTTATTATTATTCTATTCTCAATAAACTCTTTTAATATTTTAAAATAAATTTTGAGAACAATTAAATAAGAAAAACGATCTCTACTTATAAAGTAGGTTAAATTACATGACAATATAGAGCGTAAGTTAGTAATTTGAAACTATTAAAAATAAGAGATTAAGATTATAGAATAAATTAATTTGAAACTACTAGCATCGTACCCGCGCAATGCAGCGGCGGCGACTATTTTTCGATAACTTGTCTGTTTTTAGAATAGAGGTAGTATGTTTCTTTTTTAAATAATAACTGGTCAATAAAATTTCATATGGATAATAAAATCTAACAAGTGTGTTAGCATTATAACTATATACCATTTTAATACCCATTAAAAAATCTAGAAATTTTATAAATTTAGGTTATATGGCTATACGCAATTTTTATTAATTAAGTTAAAATATTATTATATAATAGAATATTTACTATAAAAGCTATAATTATTAATTCTTTTAATTATTACGTTAATTTGCTTAATTTGATTTTTAAATATTCTTTTTTTGGAAGGTTTAGTTACTAAAATAATATGTATAATTTTCATTAACTCCACTAAACAGTTACTTTAATTAATTCATAAGGGTATTTTAGTATTTTTAACTTACTTAAAAATTAAGAGTTTTGAAAGGGTAAATGCATTATAAAGGAGTAAGATATATATATATATATATATATATATATATATATATATATATATATATATATGTGTGTGTGTGTGTGTGTGTAAAATGTGTCTATTAATCTATTTGGAAGGAAAGTAATGAGACAAATACGAGAAATATATGAAAAGATATCTCATTATATTAAGAAATATTAGATAAGAAATTAATCTGGAATGGTTGGAAATTATCTTAAGAGTTCATGCTTCTTTGTAATAAATAAGTGTTAAGTATCTATAACAATAAATTGGAGATTGTGTATTTCATTTAATTTATACTTTACAAGTGTAATAATTTAAATTACTCATCGAGCTTAATAGCTTATCAAATATTTTTATATTATTTTTCAGATATCTTGAAATGTGAAGATAATAGTTCAGTGGATGAGCTCAAGTAGTACAACCTTTTTATTTTAAGTTTTAGTTATGCTAGTTGTTACGTTAATTTTAAATAAATGTGTTATGAATTAAATACTTTTGTTGTTTAATGTTTTCAAATGTTGTGAAGTTATTTTTGCTTTTATGAAATAAATGATTTTTTATTAGCACTTCTATTGTATCGTTGTAAAAGAGATTTAGTTGTAAGATATATATTTTACTTAAATCATGAAGATTTCTATAAAATTTTGGCTTTATAAAAACGAAGGATTATACAGACTAGTTTAGACTTACTCCTAAGTTTATCAATAATTACTTAAAACACATATATGTTGTATAGACAAGATATATTTCATCAAATATGTTTTTTTATATATTTAATTAACCTATTTTGCCAAAGACGAATGGTTGAATCTTTTTGGATAATTTTCAAAAAGAAAGAATGTGATTCATTTCGTATATTGCTACACTTTTTTCCCATTAACCTATATATATATATATATATATATATATAAAATGTAAAATCAAAAGAAAAGATAAAGGAAAAAAATGTTAAATGTCAACCGTCAACATATTAGAATAATAAATAATTATAAAAATGTTCTTTCTATTTATAATATATACATGATGTAAAAAATTATTTTATTTAAAGCCAGTCTTTTATAATTAACAAATTAGTCATATATTTAAATGTTAATTATTAATTCAATTATTCTACTGGCTATATTGTTTTACAACAATAAAATATTTTCTTATACCAGAAAGGAAGGGAGTAAAATATTTTCTTATAAATTTTGCATGGTAACTGTGTCAACCATTCTCACATGCCATTTATGAACCCTTCCATCTCTCTATTTAATTTTCTCTCTCTATATCTATCTCTATATATATAGTTGTCATAACACTTATGTTTGCATTTAGACTTCACCTCTGCCATAACACAGTAACACACCTCTTGTCTTCTTCAAATCTCACTTATTGTTTCGGGTCGGATCATCCATTTCAAGAATTCTCAACAGTAGCTATACTAGCTACAAGCCTGAGTAACAAGCTACTTGCACACTGATCGGGTTAACAATGGTCGAAGCTCCGAACTCGGAGATTGAGTCCATTACAACCACCACATCCGACCCATTATCAAATAAGATCGGTTTGGAGGATCCGAATAAGAAACAGGTAAAACGTAGCAGAGAACCTGCTGAAGATATTGGGTATCCGGTTTATAGAGGTGTTCGGAAACGGGCATGGGGAAAATGGGTATCCGAGATCAGAGAACCCAAGAAGAAATCTCGGATCTGGCTTGGAACCTTTTCCGACCCGGAAATGGCCGCACGTGCACACGACGTAGCCGCACTCTCCATCAAGGGCAAATCGGCGATTCTTAACTTCCCCGAACTTGCAAACATCTTGCCCCGACCCGATTCGTGCTCGCCGTCTGACATACAGGCTGCTGCCGCGAAAGCCGCCTCCATGGTTCACCTCACGACGGCGTCAACACCCTCCACATCGGCTTCTTCGAATTACTCCGCCGCGTCAACGGTAACGTCGGAGGAGGTGTCGACGGCGAATCCGCCGGCGGAGGAGTTGAGTGAGATAGTGGAGCTTCCAAGACTTGGAAATGATGATTTTATTTTTGTAGACTCTTATAACTCGAACTACTATTATTCATTGCCTCCTTGGATTGAGGATGGCGACGGTGGTTGTTTGGGTGGAGATCCGGTGTCCGTAATGCCGTCGACCACCGGAAGTGTTATATCATTTGGCAGCTTGTTCTTCGATGGTTCGTTATGGCAATATTAATAGAAATCTTTATGTTTTCTTTCTCTGTTTTTCCACTTGTAGAGTTGTCTCCTAAATTACATTTATATCACTACGTGTGTCATAAAAGTTAGATTTGAGATAACTGATTAAATGGGTGTATAATATATAAGAATAATAATATATCCTTCCATCATATCTTTCTACTTTGTCTTATTACATAATATGTAATTCACTAATTCTTTATTCTTATGTTTTTTATTGATCTTAATTATGTTAATCTTGTGAGTAGAATATTAAATAGTAGGAAATAATAAAAGAATATATCACATCTTCTTATGTTTATTAGACCTCTTGTTATTTATTAATTATAATATATAATATTTATATTTATATATTTTGGCATAATAACTTTTTATGGTGCTGATGATGTATGTGACTATTTGTGATGTTTAATTATATTTGTACTTGATTTCATTAGCGTTAGAGGTTAGTTTTGAGTATCTCAATTACAAAAACAATTAAACATTGTGTTATTTTTATTAAATTAAATATGGGTTCTAGTTTATTGTGAATAAAGTCTTAGTTTAAAAGCACGTTTAGATCAAGCTTATGTTTATAACTGTTAAAAAAATTATAATCAAATTAACCCTTGTTCCATTTTATATATATAACCTTTTTAATAGAAGACTTGGATGCATTAGCCATCAACATAATTATAACAAAATGGTGGGATGTAAGGATGTTTATTTGAACACATATAGCATGCAAATCTATTAGCAAATACAAGGATATCTACTTTTGTGTGCTACGTTAGAAAAGGACTGAAAAAAGACAAGTTTTTCTAATATTCTTAATTACTTCTTTAAATTCAATCAATTAGAAATACACAATATGTAAATGTGATTGGAAGCATACTTAAAATGTCGACTTACCTATATATGTGGACTCATATCATGCTTCAAAAGCTCTACACGAGTAATTTTAAGATGTTGCTTATAATTTCGATTCTTGAACATGGCTACTCACTAATTAGTTCAACTTGAATCGTTATTCATACATAAAAAAAGGTGCAGGTAACACAAACTGTGTCAGGATCGAATTAATACTCAAACAAGAATAATAAAACATAACTCAAGAGCTAATAAAAGAAGTTTGCGAAATAACACTTTAATTTAACAAAAATTAAGTGGTAATCATTTGATTCAAAAGAGATTGTTTACCAATCAAAGTCTAATCTATTGATTCAGAATTAATTGATCACAAATTATCTTGAGGCTCAAACTTTCTAGTAGAGAATTACAAAGCGAAAACATCATTAATCCAAAAGTTACATACGAGTTTATATAGTATTTAGTTACAAATATAATCCAATATCTATGCTAACAAAATCATCTAATTATAGAGAGATATTCTAGATCAATTATATCCATAACTATTATTTCTAAAATACAGGATTTTATCCTTATCACGTCTAGAAATAGGGATACGTTCCAGCTGCACTAACTTCAACTTCACTTGCATTAACCTTCAACCAGCAGTTACTTCAACAAATTAAACAACATCAACCAACTACCAGTATTAATATGCAATCCGCATCAACTCAATATAAACCCCGTTCTCATCACCAACCATGTATCAAATCTACCCCTATATATATGATCATGATAAGTTGGCTTCTTTTTCTATAAGTATCCAAGCTTATTTAATAGAAATCTCGTGATAGAAAAAGCAGAAACAATAATAATTAGGCTGCTTAATTAATTAATTACCATTTTCATGCACAAATTAAAATGCCGTCGTGAATTGAATCCTCAATTCCTCATGCATCACATGTCGAATTTATAAAATTGATTAGTGTACGTTCAATTCATATATTGATAGAAAGATTAAATTGTTGGCAAAATTAATAATATATTAAAAGAAGTTTAAAGAACCAATGAGATCCACAAACGACGATGTAGTGTACGTACGTTTATTATAAAAATCTAACAGTATTTCTCTTTCAATCCCATGCATGAGAGATCCTTTTAGCTTTTAAAAGGACTTTGCACACCCACCTACCTTGTTTATTTATTTTATTAATTTATATTTTTGAATAATCGCTTCAAACAAACATCGATCATATAATATATAGCTGTACGTAAAGTTAATATGGTGATTTTTCTTATAAATAAACATATATAATAAATAACGTGCTAATATGGTTTTGTGTCACTGGTAGAGAGTTGATTTATAGGGTTAAAATGTTTAAATGAAAATTAAATAAGATTTTTTACTTTTTAAAATCAAACTTTGTAAAAGGAAATATGAATATATTTTTTCACTCCCTAGCTAGGCATAATTGGATCTCTGTTTTTTTTTTTTTTTTTTGCTTCAAAACTATTTGGTCGTTCTTCTAAACCTGGGAAATCCATGTAACATGTGCAAACAAAAGATGTAATCGATGTTTGGTTCATAAGAGGAATCATTATGCGTATGATTATGATGGAAAGTGAAAACATAATAGTTTCGCAGAAGTACAGGGAAAGACAAAGAAACTTTTCGCAGATCTACAATTAGGATAGAGGACTGTTGACGGTATAATGGTATTAGGTATGGTCAAGGTTCTAAAAAATGTAAGGCGTGGCGTGGCGGCGAGGTCAAGCCTCAAGCTTTACGAGCTATGGCGAAGCCATGGCGTTTTTTAAGGCGTCACTTAAGGCGGCAATTTTGTAAATATTTTATAATAATATATGTCCAATCTATCATTATTAATATACAATTTACACAAATTTACACATATGAGGAGCAAAGTAACTTATACAAATTAAAAACTACAAATTTATAGAAGTTCAATACACGCGATCGTAAAATTTATATAAAAAAACAATTTTTTAAAAAAAATAATAATTTCTGCGCGCCACGCTTTAAAAAACTCGTCATTTGGCGCGCCTTATCGCGCCTTATCCCGCCTTGTCGTACGCCACGCCTAACCCCGCCGCCAAGGGCTGTTTCTTAACGGCGGCCTCGCGCCTTGCGCCGCCATGACGCGTTTTTTAGAACCTTGGGTATGGTTATATGACATTTACAGTGAAAAACAAAAACAAAGTTAAAGATTCTAATGTAAGGATTTTAATTAGCTATACTTGGTAACGAGTCAGGGGTGGTGTGGATTACACACATGTTAAAGTTTTAGCAGTTTTATACCCAAAATAGCGAGGCTCGAGGGAGTTGCACCCCCTCATGAGTCCTAGAGAGTAGGTGTGTTTGTGAGTTTCTCACATTTAATACATATGAAGCTTATAGTACGTCCAATTAAGTGTTCAACTGATTAGATAGGTGCTAAAATGACCAACATGATAAGCAGAGTGCTCAACTAACAGAGTATTATTGCTTAGTTGACAATTTTCTTTAGTTGATTGGTGCTTAGCTTACCATTTGTTTGGCTGAGTCATTGATTAACTAAGCATTGTATTTAAACTCGTTCATAACTGTTAATAACTAATGGTTAGCCTCTATGTAATTGGTTTTGAGGGTTATTGGGGTCAAAATAACTATCTGCTTTCACCCTAACACATTCAAAAACAGAAAAAAATTGGGGGGGGGGGGGGGACTTACTTATCCCTTCCGAGTTAGTTGCTACTTATATGTTATGCTTCATTTACAACCAAAAGCCATTATTCCTAGCGTAGGTTGAGAACTTGAGATTGAAAGGCAATAAGGGGTATTCAAAAAGGGGGGGGGGGGGGGGGGGTGGGGGGGTAATTCAAGTTGTGATGGTTCCCATTTATGCTTCTTTCCTCTATTCCATTGTTTCACTTTTTAATGATAATACAACTAGGTTATTCTCATTCCTACTTCAATACATCAATGTAGGTGGTTAGATTCTTGGGCCTCTATCGTGCTCTCGGCTATTTTATAAGGTATAACAAACACGAAAACTATATGCGAAATTATCAAGGAAAGAAATCTTCTGATTATCCTCGAGTTGATTTCTTGAAACCCTTATAAGGTAGAAATACAACTTTAATTGATGTAAGGATGTTTATTTGAACACATATAGCATGCAAATCTATTAGCAAATACAAGGATATCTACTTTTGTGTGCTACGTTAGAAAAGGACTGAAAAAAGACAAGTTTTTCTAATATTCTTAATTACTTCTTTAAATTCAATCAATTAGAAATACACAATGTGTAAATGTGATTGGAAGCATACTTAAAATGTCGACTTACCTATATATGTGGACTCATATCATGCTTCAAAAGCTCTACACGAGTAATTTTAAGATGTTGCTTATAATTTCGATTCTTAAACCTGGCTACTCACTAATTAGTTCAACTTGAATCGTTATTCACACATAAAAAAAGGTGCAGGTAACACAAACTGTGTGAGGATCAAATTAATACTCAAACAAGAATAATAAAACATAACTCAAGAGCTGATAAAAGAAGTTTGTGAAATAACACTTTAATTTAACAAAAATTAAGTGGTAATAATTTGTTTCAAGAGAAATTGTTTACCAATCAAAGCCTAATCTATTGATTCAGAATTAATTGATCATGTTGGGAAAATGATCTCATTAATTAAGATTTGATGAGAAAAAATTAAGTTTGTAAGATGTGTTCTACATATAACTTAAACAAGATTATGAAGTTTAGTCAGACTGAACACTTATATTGACTCAGACTGAGTATAGGCTGAATATAAGCTGAGCATATGTTCGATCAGCTTAGACTATATCTTAGTAAGATTATCAATATGTTTGATAAGCTGTGTGCGTAAACTAAGATATACATATTGAGTTTCAGCTTGATGAGTTTCAAGCTAAGCGACTCAGCGTGAAGACTGAGTCAGCTCAATAGAGTTACTAAATATCAGTGTTCTAAAAGGCGCGCCATGGCGTAGCCAAGGCGTGAGGCGTGGCTCCGCTGTTAAGAAATGGCCCTAGGCATGAGTGCTAGGCGTGGCGCGCGCCAAGGCTTACCAAGGCGCGCCTTTGCACGCCAAATGGCGAGTTTTTTATAACGTGGCAACGAAAAAATCATTTTTTTAAAAAAAATTGAACATTTTTGTATACATTTTGCGATCTCTCTATATCTACGGAAATGATAAGAAGACTTCAGAATCAAGATTGAAGATTGAAGACTCAAGATAAGAAGATTCAAGATTCAAGATTCCGAGTTATCCGATAGTTAGTTAGCAAATTAGGATTAGTCCAGTTTGTTAGGAACCGTAGGAACAGGATTATAAATACTTATCTCCTGATAAGTTTAGAAGTACGACTTACAAACGAAAACAACTAAGTGTTGAAGAGCCAAATACCTCACCTCATCGTATGTGTTACGATTCTTGAATCACTGTTTGTCAGTTCAACGTGATCAAGAAACTCACAGATTGCCAAGTTGTTCGTGTGTTCGAATAATCACATTAGTTGTGATATTGGCAAGTTATCAATCTGTGTAAATCTTGTTTAGAGAGTCGTCAGTATCTATAATCATAAGTTGATTATAGATAGCTAAGTTTGAGAGATTGAGAGATTTATATTAGGTGGTTATGTATCAAGAGTTGCTTACTTGATAGTTATTGTAATCATCTTCTTATTCAAAGCATTGTAATCATCTTCTTAATAAAAGCATTCGACTGATTATGGTTTGATTTACTCTGTGTAACACTTTTATTTGATTTGTTCAATTTTCGCAGAAAGTGTATTCAACCCCCCCTTCTACACACCTGTTGCTTGTTGTTATTCTCACCAAGGGACCAACAACTGGTATCAGAGTAGGCTAAACGATTTCATAAGTTGAAAGTTCAAGATTTTGAGAAAGTTTACGATGTCTACAAGCAACAATTCTTCAAACTTTCCACAGATGTCTGTCAAAGGTTGTCCCATATTTCATGGATCTGACTAGCCTATGTGGAAGTTCAGAGTAATGCTATTCCTCAAGTCCATTGACATTCGTATGTTCGATGTCATTACAAAAGGACCTATTATCCCCAAGATTCCTGCTACTGTCAGTGATACGTCTCCTGGCAAAACTGAAAAAGGAAACAAGAAAGCCTATTGCATCCTGGACTGATGGAGATTGGAAACTCTTCAATCTGGATGACAAGGCAAAAAGTGTTCTGGCAAATGCCCTGACCAACGAAATCTTGCGTACTGTGACTGGGTGTCAATCAGCAAAAGATATCTGGGACACACTGAGTGTTACATATGAGGGCACGAATCTGGTCAAGCAGCATAAGAAAAATCATTTCAATAGATCTTATGAAAACTTCTTTTCAAAGAAGAATGAAACCTTGTCAGATTTGTTCACAAGGTTTCACTGCTTGATAAATGACCTACTAAGTGTGGGTGTAAAGAAAAATGAAGCTGAACTTGTGCTGAAATTTCTGGATGTGTTGCCAAAGAGGTTTAACGATGTAACTACAACACTGAGGGCTGGAGGAACACTGCATGTGTACAACCTACAGTCCATTTATGGGTTCTTGCTAAATCATGAACAGATCACTGAACACAAGAGAACTTTTCAACAACAACTCAAGGAGTCTTTGGATAAGAATAAAGTTGCATTGGTTGCCCATAAAAAGAAGAAAAGCTCCAAGACACTGGTTGTTGAATCTGAGACTGAGTCAGAATCTCAAGCTGACCACTCAGACTCAGAATCAAGTGATACTGATGATGTTCAGAATATCACTGAGCAAATGGCAATGTTAGCCAGACGTTTGAGAAGAGCTCAAAGGGGAAGCGGAAGATCTGACAGGGGCAAAGGGAAGAGTTCCTTTGATCCTAAGAATGTTGTGTGCTTCAACTGTCAGAAGAAGGGACATATTGCTGTTGAGTGCAAATCAAAGAAGGTGGAATCAACATCAGTTGTTGATAAGAATGCTTACAGAGCTGATAAATACAAGAAGAAATATACTCAGCTCAAGAAAGGAAAGCCAGAAGACAAACCCAGTGCAAAAGGATTATATGCTGAAACCTGGGATACTGAATCATCTACCTCAGATGATGATGTATGTCTGATGGCTCAAGAATATGAAGAGTTAGAAATAGATGAGGTTGATTATGGCTTGTCCGAGTCAACTTTTGAAGCTGACATGAAGGAAGCTGAGGAAAACAGCAAGCTTAGTGATTGGGATCCTGCTTCCATGTATAAGGTCAGTAATTTCAACTCTTACACCGATGAGGAAAAGGGTCTTGCTTTTGATTATTTGCTGAATGATTTCAAGACCATCCTTAAGTCTCAAAATGACCTCAAAGATGAGATAACTAAACTCAAGAATGAGATTAAGAAAAATAAATCTCTCATTGATGTTGGTAAGAAAGCACAATGTGATCTTGAATGTCAAAGACACATTAATAAACTTCTAAGTGAAGAACTTCAGGAAGCTAAAGACAAAGCTAACCAACTTCAAAAGGTTACTGAGTCTTGGTGTAAGTCATCAAAGCTTGCTGAAAAGTGCATAAACCAACAAATTCCTAAACAGGTAAAGGTTGTACTTGGAGGTGACTATCAAACAGCAGCTTATGTAGCTGATGATGAGATAGCAAGTATAGACTCTGAGGAGGATAGACTACTGATTGAGTCTCAGAAGTCAGCCTCAGAGAAGAAACATGGTCAAAACCTTAATTACAATATGTTTGTAAAGGCTAAAGATCATGGAGAAGAGTGCTCAACATCCAAACAGCATGGTAAGTCTGTGTTGGACAGATTAAGCACTCAGCCTATTCAAAGAACTTCAGTCACAGAAAGGCTTAATCCAAATCCTTTCAAAAGACAACATTCTCTATCTGGCTCGGAGAGAAGTTACAAGAATAGGAAGACCACTGTCAGTCAGAGGTCAAAGTACAACAATGGTAAGTCCAAAGTTGTAGATCTTGGTAAGTCCAAGAAGATCAACAGTGGTAAGTCCAAGCCTGTTGAAACTGGTGAGTCCAGTAGTCATGATAAAGGTAAGTGCAAGTTCATGGAAAAGAAGATTGTTAGTCAAACTTCTAATCAAAAGGATAACAAACAAAGACCTGACAAAGGTAAGTCCAAAGTCAGTGATCATCATGTGAATCAACTTGCAAAGAAAGTTGAAAAGTTATCCACCACATATAATCCTAAGTCTAAGAGCAAGTTCTCACAAGGATTATTAGACACTCTACCTCTTGTAATCATTGGAAGAAGGAAATGCTACAAGTGTAGAAGTAGAGGTCATGAGGCTAAGGACTGTGATGCAGAAATCTCAAGGCCTGAACAAGAACAAGCTGATCAGCCTACACAGGACTCAGCTCCTGCTCAAGCTGAACAGTCAGTTCAACCAGATGGAGATGCTAAGTGCTCCTCATCTGAACCCACCAATAAGTAGGTTCCCAAACAAAACTAATGTGTTTAGTTTTCATATCATGTGCAGGGTTTAAGTAAATGGTACTTGGATAGTGGATGCTCAAGGCACATGACCGGGTGGAAAGGACTTCTTAGTGATTTCCAAGAAGATGAAGGTCCTAAAGTAACATTTGGAGACAACTCCCATGGAAGAACAAAAGGCTATGGGAAGATGCAAGCTGGCAAGGTCACTTTCCAGAGAGTTGCATATGTCAAAGGTCTCAAACACAACCTGATTAGTATCCGTCAATTGTGTGATGAAGACAATATAGTTACTTTTTGGAAGAAAGCAGGAACAATCTATAATGCTAAGGGAAAGCTTGTATTAATATCTAAAAGAGAAAGAGATGTGTATCTACTTGATCTTAATTCTGCTGATCCCTAAGCTGAGTTGGTTATGGCATAAACGTTTATCTCATCTAAACTTTAAAAATATAAATATGTTGTCCAATAAAGAGTTAGTCTCTGGATTACCAAAGATCAAATTTGTCAAAGACAAATTTTGCTCAGCGTGTGAACAAGGGAAACATCATAAAGGGTCTTTTAAATCAAAACAAAATTTTTCAATAACAGACCCATTGCATATGTTGCATATGGATTTGTTTGGACCCATAAGTACTCCAAGCCTAAGTGGCAAGAAGTACACATTGGTGATAGTAGATGAGTTCTCTAGATTCACCTAGGTAATATTCCTTAAAGCCAAAAGTGAGGCTGCCCTGGAGATAATTAGTTTTATCAAACAGGAAGAGTTGCAGAAAGTTTTGTCTGTAAAGCAACTTAGAAGTGATCATGGAACTGAGTTCAGAAACTCTACCCTTGAAAGCTTCTGTGAAAAAAGGGAATATTACAAAATTTCTCATCTGTCAGAACTCCCCAACAAAATGGAGTTGCTGAAAGGAGAAATAGAACCTTAATTGAGGCTGCTAGAACAATGCTATGTGAGGCAGGATTAAACTCTATTTCTGGGATGAAGTTGTTAGTACAGCCTGCTATACCCAAAATAGATCAATCATTGTCAAAAGACATGGAAAGACATCATATGAAATGTATAAGTCTAGAAAGCCCAATATAGGTTACTTCCATATCTTTGGTTCAAAATGCTATGTGCTGAATCAAAGAGATCAGCTCCATAAGTTGGAACCTAAAGCTGATCTTGGAATATTCGTTGGTTATTCCTCAATCTATAAGTCTTACAGGATATATAATACAAGGAGAAAGGCCATAGAAGAGTCAATTCATGTCTCCTTTGATGAAGACTGTTTTGATCAAGCTGATAAAAGTCAAGCTGACTTGGTCAGTCTGAGTGAGCTTGAAAGGCCTAAAGAAACCAACCTATCAAATCCTATGTATGTCATAGGAGTTGATAGTGATAATGATGTATGTTCATCAAAGAAATCATCACAAACTCCAAGGGATTCTCAAGCTGAGAAGGATGATGAGTTCATCAACCCCTTTGGAGCTGAAGTCACTCAGACTGATAATCACAATGATCATCAGTTTGTTGACAATGCTGCTGTTGAGACTGAGGATGTGTGTTCACCTCAGAGTTCTCAACATCACTCAGATTCAGAACCAGACTCTCCAACTACAACATTCAAATTCCTTAAAGATCATCCTCAAGATCAAATTATTGGAAATGTCCAAGAAAAGGTCATGACCAGATCTAAGGCTACAACTAACTATGCTGCTCACTTTGGTTTCCTATCTCAAATGGAACCAAAGAAGACTGAAGAAGCCTTAGAAGATGAGGATTGGATTGAAGCTATGCAAGAGGAATTAAATGAGTTTGAGAGAAATAAAGTCTGGAAACTTGTCCCTACCCCCAATGATCATTCAATTATAGGCACTAAGTGGGTCTATAGAAATAAAATGGACAAGGATGGAGTGATAGTTAGGAACAAAGTCAGGCTTGTAGCACAAGGGTATAAGCAACAAGAGGGAATTTATTATGATGAAACATTTGCCCCTGTTGCTAGAATTGAAGCCATAAGGTTGTTCTTAGCTTATGCAGCATATAAAGACTTCAAAGTCTATCAGTTGGATGTGAAGAGTGCCTTCCTTAATGGAAAACTTCAGGAGGAAGTCTATGTGAAACAACCTCCAGGCTTTGTAAGTTCAAAGTTTCCACATCATGTCTATAAGTTGGACAAGGCTTTGTATGGTCTTAAACAAGAGTAAAGGACATGTGATTCTTGTACAAATATATGTGGATGACATTATCTTTGGTTCTACCAATGAATCTCTGTGTGAGTGGTTTTCTAAAATAATGTCACAAAAGTACAAGATGAGTATGATTGGTGAGATGACATACTTCCTAGGCTTACAAATTCAACAAAAGCCTAATGGAATATTCATCAATCAAAGCAAGTATGTTCTTGATTTGATAAAGAAATATGGTTTTGATTCAAGTTCAACCATGAAAACAACCATGTCACCAGCTGTCAAGCTGAGTAAAGACTCAGATGGTAAGTCTGTGTGTCAGTCTACCTATAGAGGAATGATAGATTCATTGCTCTATTTGACAACTAGTAGACCTGATATCATGTTTGCTACATGTGTCTGTGCAAGATATCAGGAAGATCCTAAAGAATCACATCTTCAAGCTGTGAAAAGGATATTTAGGTACCTTAGAGGTACACCAAATCTAGGTCTTTGGTATCCAAAGGACTCTGGATTTGAGTTAGTTGGTTTTTCATATGCTGACTATGCTAGGTGCAAGTTAGACAGAAAATCAACTACTGGAGGATGTCAAATGCTTGGAGAGAAGTTAGTCAGCTGGACTAGTAAGAAACAAAACTCAGTGGCTACTTCAACTGCTGAAGCTGAATATGTTGCAGCAGGTAGCTGTTGTGCTCAAATCCTATGGATGCAGCATCAGCTTCAAGACTTTGGCATGAGTTTCAAGAAAACTCCTATCTTCTATGATAACCAAAGTGCTATAGCCATCACTTACAATCCAGTCTTCCACTCAAGAACCAAGCACATTGAAATTCGACATCACTTCATCATGGACATCGTGAAAAAAGGTAAAGTTGACATTAAATTTATTTCCACTGATGACCAGTTAGCAGATATCTTCACTAAACCCCTTGATGAAAAGAGGTTTATGTATCTGCTAAGTGAATTGGGTATGCTCAACCCCTAGCTAAGTGTCTAGAATCTGAGTTTTTCAGTTTGACAAAGACTAAGTGTCTTAAGCTGAGTGCACAATTTATAAATAAGTTTTCATAAACTGTATAACAAGTTAAGCTGAATGATGAGTTCACACGTTTGGTGAGTTCCAAACATATTCTAACTACTTAGTGTAGTTATGATACAGTTTGAGTCAGTCTCAAACATAACTGACTAAGTTTCATTGAGTCAGAGCTATGTGCTTCACTCAATCTGAGTGATATGTTCACACGTTTGGTTGGTTCCAACCAAGTTTTAAACTACTCAGTGTAGTTAGAAACAAGTTTGAGTCAGTCTCAAACAACAATTGACTCAGTGTCATTAAGTCTGAGCTGTATGCTCTACTCAAGCTGAGTACTCAACTCAAGCTGAGTGCTTGAATCAAGCTGAGTGCTTGACTTAAACTGAGTAATAAGTTTACTCAGCTTGGTGTGTCCAAACTATGTTTTAATTACTACGTGTCATTAATTCATCTATACATGCGTATTTGAGTCGGTCTTAAATCGCACCGTATATCAATTGTGTATTGGTATACTTTAACAGTGTTTATAATCTTATTATGGGTTGATAATATTATTGTAACACCTCACTTTTGAAAACCAGATTTTTCATTTTAATTATAGAAATTCAAGAATCCAACTGCATGGATCCGTTTATAAACAGAACTTAAACCAAACCTGTTTTTCAAAACTCATTAACAGCAGCGGAATTATAAAAGTGGCTATAATTACAACCAAAAAATCATCCACAGTATACAAAAGATCAGTTGGTGTTACTAAACTGTTCACCGACCACTTCACCAAGTTCATACAAACATAAACAGTAAATAAAAGTAACTAAGACAAGTGTTCCTCCAAAAGATAAGTAATAACCAGCAGGTACCCAAAGCTCACGCGCCTAAGTGTTACCTGCAGTCATGGGATGAGTATCTGTTAGCTAATTAAAGCTAGTGAGCATAAGATAGCATATTCAGTAATATAAACATATCACAAATCAACAATATATCAAACAGTGCTATCCTAGCATCTCGCGATGAGCTGGCACAGCCAGAAGGAAGCATAATCTTGCAGGGTAGCGAGCCCGGCTCAACACTCCTAACTTGGGAAACCAGACACATCAACCGCGCGGGTGGGTGAGCGGGTAGCGGTCCACCGTTGCGTTATGGAGCCATAGACTCCATGGGGTACAACAATCAGCTGATCCCCCTCATCGCACGAGGAACATTGGGCTAGCCAAACCCTAAATACCTAACCAGGTACCGTTGACGCTATCATCGACCCGCAGGCCTCAAGGCATCCCAGACCGCAGTCTGGCCTCGTTCAAGGACTACAAATAGCCCCCATATCTCGGATCCGATCACAAACACATAATTGACCCATTCAGGGCCTCATAGCGCGCATACAAATCATATCATAATCATGATTCAACGGTTACGTGTGTCATGCATAAATATAGCATACAGTACGCATTTCAAGCATACAACAATGTTAAGTACATTTCATGGAATTACTTGCACATACCAATAACATGTAGCACGATTATATTAAATAGTATGTTATCCTATACTCACCTGTGAGGCTAGAGACTAAAGCAAACAAAAATCGTGATCGTCGCGCTCTTCTTCCGGGTCGTACAGCTTACCTATAAGATAATACTCGTGTTTAGTCACTTCACACAAGTACATTAACTAATAAACTAATATGATACCCCTAAAGATGCCATTAGACTAAATAGAATCCTAAACGAGCATCCCGTACGACAAAACGTCGAAAAACAGCACAACAGTGCACTGTTCATAACAGACAGTCCCTACGGCCGTAGTAAAAATGTCCTACGGCCGTAGGACCATTTTTATAGAATACCCTCCTACGGCCGTAGGGAAAACTTACTACGGCCGTAGTAACCAATTTACAGTCAGTGTGCGAGAAACAGCCCCCTGTTCAGTCCATTTGCAATCCAAACCCAATTCCAGCAATCCCAATCCAATTTCCAGTGTTTCCATATGATTTTAGACATCCAAATGAATCCAAAAACATACATATATCAACATCAAACCAAAGATTGAAGGTATAGGATCAAATTCTTCCATTTTGACCCATTTCAAGCTTTTCATGAAATTTAATTCAAATCACCATTTTAATTCATGAACTTGGATTCTAATCACTTAGAATTGATTTAGAAACAGATTGGAATATTTAGAATCATTTCTTGATTCCAAATTCGGGTTTGACTAAGTTTGACCTAACTCAAGAACTCAAGAACAAAGAAGCATGAGGGAGATGATAGACTTACAAGGTAGAAGGAGATGATGAAGATGATGTCTAAGATCAGATTATAACTCGATTTTGTTGTTGGAACAAAACTTGAAGATCTCTTCTCCTCTTTCTCCTTCACGATTCAAGAACAACAAAAAGAAATGAGAGGTGTGGGTGTTTGACGTGTCTGAGAAGAGAAAGGAAGAAAAGAGACTTATCAAGTCTCACTAATACCCACTAAAGGTATTTTGTTCCCCTTTTCAACTTACAATTTAATACCCGTTTACCCGTTTCAACTAACGGGGATATTTCCGGAATCCTTATTCAAAACCGTTAACTAATATATTAATTTTATTAATTTTTCGTTATAATATTTAATACCATGATTTCTTAATTATTTTTAATAATAATTCTAATATTTATTAATAAACTCGAGATTCGGAACGTACCGAGGGTATAGACAACTAGGCCCATTTGAGGATGTTACAATTATTTTACTCTTGTATCCGTTGGAAGATGATAAGTTTCTACTCTCTAACTGTTACATCAAGCCGGAATTTTTCGGCGTAACGGATAAAAAGGGATTTCTAACAGTAACTTTTACCTCTCCTCAGAAAGGTATATATACCGATCCTATTCGGTTTAGAGAAGTTTACGCTTAACTCCAGACTTCTAAAATACCTTTCACAAACACCTCAAATTGCTCAGTGCATACGTCCGTTCCAAGCCCTAATTTGCTAGGTGCAATCCTCGAATCGCTCAGTGCGCATTTTCAGTTGCTCATCACTTTCTTCACAAATTACTCAGTGTAATCAATAAATATGGACGGAATAGCATTTGTTCTCGGGAATCAAATGGTTCGAGGTGCTCAATTTAAGAACGATGGAGCGCCGTTGATTAAAATCAACAATAAACGGGCATGCCTTGTGATTCCTCCGCGAAAACAAGGCAGAGGTTATGAAACCTGGGTGGCTTATATTCGTAAATGCCCCCTGGCATTCGCCTTCAGTGGCGCACCCCTTCACATCGTCCCTCAACATTTGCTAGAGTTCTAGTACACCTGTACTTGCGACCAGAACAGGGGAGAGATAACATGGACTGTTTTAAATGGCAATAGAATAGTAACCCTTTCAGTGCAGCGGCTAAGGGATGTTCTTCGACTCCCTAAATCTGGTGAGTTCGATCCGGCTGTCACAAGGCAAGTGTCTAGGTCTGTCCTACCTCGATTGGGTCACCCACAGACAGAGGGTGTCATCAAGAAGGCCACTTTTCCAACTAGTTGGGGCTTCATGGTTTCAACAGTGATTCGTTCACTGCGGACTAAGGTTGGAGGACTGGACCAGGTAAATGAGTTCGAAATGCAGCTGCTGTACAATATTTACTTCAACAGAAATCTGGACTATGCTCTACTTTTCTTCAATGAACTCAAGGTCCAAGTGATGAAGACCACAAGGGATCTTCATGTACCGTTTATAAGGTACCTGTCCTTGGCAATTGAAGCTGAGCTGGGGACAGCACTCTATGAAGCTGATCAGGATGTGTTCCTGTTTCCTACACTCAGCCCCAAGATGTTCAACAATGACATCTTCCCGGAGCAAGAGGGTCTGAGTGAGCCCATGCTACTGATAGCTGAGGCAGCTTCATCTGAAAGTGCAGAAGAGGGATCAAATCAAGGGGGAGCTTCCCAAGCTGACACGGAAGTTCAAGCTGAGCAATCTGCTCAAGCAGAACCAGCACACACTGAAGCTACTTCTGGTAAGACCTGTCCACTTTCTCTTTCTTCTCACTATTCTCCATCCGTTTTTGGAGACAAGGCTGTGGTAAGCCCAACCCAGTCTAACCCATCTCCTCCACCTTCATTCTATTTACAATCCCACTCTTCAGCCACCCCTAGCTTGCCCACTGCTGCTAGGGAGAATATACGAACCTATACACGTAAAACTGCTATAGGTGGTGCCACTCCTAAAGGCATCACTAGAGCTGAGATCACATTGATCCCTCCACCGGCAGGAGTTGAGGGGGAGACGCCTTCTCTTAAGGTGTCAACCTCAAGGCTCATTCCAACCCAACAGCCTTACCCGGGTGTGGTGTCTACTCAGCCCACACTCTCCAGTGCCATGGGAGAGCCCTCTACTGTGCCTAAGCAGACACACTTAGGTAACATTGAATATATGACCAATCCCTAGGGTCAATCACCCCCCTCCAAACCGATCAGCCAACCACCAACCCATACACTTCACATTTCGAGCCCCATTACTTCTCTTCATTTCTCACACCCTATAGCACGACCTGTCAATGTTTCATCTTCAAACCAAGGTGATTCACAGGGTCCAGACTCTGGTGCAAATGAATTTGAAGGTAAACACCACCCTTTGGATGATGCACCCAAATTCCAACCCTCTCAAGCTGACTTGGACGACTTAATGAACTTTTTCAAAAGTCAGTTTGACAAGTTGCACCTCAAAATAAAGCAAACTAAGAAGGATATGCTAATGATTATCGATAATCTGGATGAGGAGGTGCTAAATTTGAAATCTGCAGTTGCTGCCCTACAAAAACAAAGGACTTCGACCCCTAATGATGATGATAAAAAGGGGGAGAAGGTTCAAAAAGCTGAAGCTGAGTCAGTCAAAGCTGAAGCTTTACTACTATTGGCAGAAGGAGCAGATCAGATTAAGGGGGAGAAAGAAATAGAGAAAGAACCTGAGCTGACTGAGAAAGCAAAAGGCAAAAGACCAGTAGTGGTCTGCTCAGATGATCAGAAGCCCCTCAACAGAAAAGAAGGAAAGTGATTCTAAGTGAATCATCAGCCTCAGGTGAAGACTCTGCAGATAAAATGACATTACAAGAGATAGCTTCACTGATGGAAGTTAGAAGATTAGAACAAGAGGAAGCTGACCAGCTTGGGATATCTGTCAACGAGCTAAGAAGAAGACAAATGGATGTTCAAGCTGAGTTAGCAGAGGAGAAAGAGAGAAGAGAAAGAGCTTGGGCTGAACAAATCAAGAAGCAAAATGAAGAGCTTTCTAGACTCAGACTGCCAATCGTGCCCAAGGAGGAAGAAGTAGAGGAGCTTCCTGTCCAGAGTCAACCTGAAGGGGAAGACATAACTCAGTGTTATACAAGGACCTACTTCTCCTCTCAAATAAATACACTACAGTTGAGCTCAGCTCAAGGGATCATCATTCTAGAATTTGTCTTTAGGAATGGTGAGACATCATCTTTGGAGCTGAATCAAATGCATAAACTGGGTTATGAAGAGTGGAAGCAAGTTGCCATACTTATTAAGCAGATGGAAAAGTCCTCTGCCAGAAATCAAGTTAAAGACGAGCTGCTAAGGCTACTTGGAAGAGCTGATTTGTTGAAACTCATACCCAGGTCAGAGATAGCTACCCTACTAACTTCTTTTCATAAAGTTGGAAAGAAGAAGCAAACAAAGCCAGCTGGACTAGAAAATTTAGATACGCACAGTCTTGTTCTTCCAGAAGGCTTAGAGTTCAAAGAAAACACCTATGTGGAAAAGCCTGAGAAAGGATTCATGTATCTGGATAGAAATGGAGAAAAATGCTTCCAGTCTGATGCAAACATATACACATGTGGGGTATCTCAAGTGTTTGCTCTAAGACAAATTGTAGAAAAGACTGAACAAACTGCAAGGTTCAGATACAGAATAAACAGAGCAATCAGATCTTAAAAGGATCAGCTTCAACACTTACCTAATCTGCAAGAAATCCTTAAAGAAATCGAGAT